>ML661338.1:1281617-1352611 GCA_007570785.1 Antilocapra americana | reverse complement strand
TCATCTGTAGTTTCTTATCTGTTTTTCCTGACTGGCCTCCATACATTCACTCCGGCCTCCTTCCAATTAGTATTTCACACCTTTATGATTTATTTGAGCTGCAAAACTGACCATTTCCTGCTTGAAAAATTCTTTAATGATTCCTCATTGCTCAGAGGCTGGTTTCTGGATACATCTTCAGGCTTCAACTTACACGTATGCACTGAAACTACACAGATATCCCCAGTTTTGTCATGGAGCCTTTGCACACATGATTTTATATACCCGAAAGTTCTTTTGGTGGTATTGTGGTGTATTAAAAATGTGCACAAATTCCTTGACACTCGTCCCATTGAGAGATGGTGTTCATTTTCCTTCTGTTGCCTCTGGTCTGGACTATAATTACTTTGACCAAGGAAGTACAGGGGAAGTGATATTGTACCAGCTCTGGCACTAACGTCTAAGAGGACTGATTGCTTCCACTTAGTCACTTAGAACCTGAGCTACCACTTTACAAGTTTGACTGTCTGTGTGGAGAGAGAATATAGAAGGGAGGCTGGAAAAGGGGCCTAGTTTTCGCAGGCACATCCCTGCCTAGAAGCCAGCCGTGTGAATGAAGCCATCTTGGACCCTCCAGCCCAGCTGCCAGTTGAATATCATGGGATAACCCCACATGATGCCACATGGAACTGGTAATTGTTCAGTTAAAATCCTGACCCACAAAATTTTAAGAAATAGCAATAAAATGTTGCTATAAGCTAGTAAGCTTTTTTATTGTTGATAGATAACTAGAAGAGCCATCTTTCCCTGACAACCTTGATAACCCGTGTATCCATGTTATGTTTCCTAATGTCAGCTCAAACATCTCATTCTTGGAGAAATTAATTCCCACTATTATTTATACTCTTATGAGAACAGGCTCCTCTCCCTTGTAGTATTTGCTACAGCTGAATTTTATACTAGGTTGATGAAAATACGATTAATAGTGGTGTTTATGAGAAGGACAGGGATTGTGTCATTTTTATTGTTTATCATTGTGCTTCTGGCACCTAACTCTGGCACAGTTTTGTTCAATAATGAATTGCTGAATGATTGATTCAATGCATGAATGAATCCAAGATGTATAGGTGTGGCTGGGAGTGAGTCAGCACAAGTAAACTCACAGCATTTTCTTGTCAGGCAGGAAGAATAGGGCAACTACAGATTCCATTTTCCTTTAAGGGGGATAGATACTGAAAATTAGCCCTTTCTGAAGTGTTTTATTGACTCAAGTGGAGCAAACATCTTCCCATCAAAACTTAGTGTTTAGTTTTAGAGGTATTTTGGAGTGATGCAGAGAAATATGCATCCTTCTAAAAATCATTGGCCAGATTTTAAAACTGAATCGATTTATTGGGAAATTTAGTTAAATTGTCAGTGCCGAATTTGCTGGTTGGTTTGTTCTATTTCCTAAAAACATGAGTCAAATTCATTTTATGGTTGAATAAAATAAAAAATATGATAAATACTATTTGTATTTATCACATTTACATTTTATGCAAGAGAACATGCATTCTGAATCATGAAAAAAGGCAGCAACTTTCATAGGAAAGCTGGCATCTGAAATGACTTCTTTCTAGGAAACTTTGAAATTTATGAGGAAGTCAAAGTCATATGAGTGGATTTTCTGTCAGTTCGTAAAATATTTATGGGTGGAATGACTCCAAAGGACTACGTCTGACACTTGTTAAGTTTCCTTCAATCACAAAACAACAGAGTTAATGAACCAATGTTTTAAAAGGTATCTGTACTATGTTCTCCAGCTTCCCAGGTGGCACAGTGGTAAAGAATCCACCTGCCAATGCAGGAGACTCAAGAGACGCTGGTTTGATCCTGGGTCAGGCAGATCCCCTGGAGTAGGAAATGGCAACCCACTTCAGTATTCTTGCCATGGAAGATTTCATGGGCAGAGGAGCCTGACAGGCTACAGTCCATGGGGTTGCAAAGAGTCAGACATGACTGAGCGACTGAGCACACACTACACACACACCACATCATGTTCTAGAACATGTTAAGCATAGTATGACAATCCCTTCCTCCTCCAGGTTGGCTCAGCTTTATAGACACAGAAGACTTGCCCCCTGCAGGCTTCGTGCCTGTCCATACCTCTCACAGCTGATATACAAGGGCAGAGACCTTATCTATTTGTTCATCCATATGACCTTACATCTAGCACAACGAAATTCATGGGTAATGAATGAAAATTTTGTTAATTGTTGCAAATTGTTACCAATAGGAAAAGCAAAGTCAATCAAGGTGTCTATCTGCATAGAGATGTGTCATGATGAAAACCATGCTTAGTTTGGGGAGAAGGCGACAGGATTGTCAGAAGAATTTTGAGAAGTCATCTCAGAGACTACTGAGGTGCTTGCCTACTAACCTTGTCAACAAAAGGGAAGCCGAGAGATGCTGCCTAGAAGGGTGTTTATTTGTAATCTGTACACTACCAGATAATTTCTTTTTAACCCTGTCAGTGTAAATGAGAAGAAAATATTACATGCTAAAACTCTGTTTCCTTAAAAAAAAAGTGCTTGTGTCTTTGATGTCATATGAATATATAAAAGTTATCTTGCTAAAAATTAGTGTTAGTGTTACCTTTACATCTTGTATATGACTAGGGTTAGTTTTTTTTTTTTTTGGTCCTCTCTTTCCCATAAGTCACCATATACAAAACAAAATGAAGAGACTACGGAGAACTTCAATGTGACCTTAGAAATAAAGGTAAATTTCTGTTTTGATACATTTCAAGGCAACATTGAACAGGCTACTTACTAGCAGTGGTTCTTATTCATGGACAAATTGCTGTTCATTTCGTCATTCACTTACGAACTTGTGAAATGCCATGTAATTTTAACAGAATTCTGTGTACTTTTCATAATAGAAGACTCCAAACGGGATAGTCCAGTATGCCCACATGCCTCAGGCTGGTCCGTCACACAGTATTCTGGAGATGAAAAGAACCTTATGCTAAACCTTATGCTGTGATCTATAAGGGGTCTACTAAGCTGTAAACCTGGGCAACCAAACAACTTGTTATCTATAAACAATGAGTGAATTTGAAGTTAATAATATTTTTCAAAATGAGAAATGCATTTTACTCAACATTTTATCTTATGGCACTTACTCAGCTGGTTATATAAAAGTAAAAATTCTTATGGCAAAGGTTTTCAAATTCTGGTTCCCAATCAGCAGTATCAGCATTGCCTACAAACATGCTAGAAATTCAAATTCTTGGCCCATACCCCAGAACTACTGAGTAGGAAACTCTGGGGCTGGGCACAGCATTCTGTTTTTTAAGCAACCATCTGATGTGATTCTGAGGCTTATTTTAGTTTGAGAAACACTGGCCTGTAGAATTTGATGCCATAGTACATTTAACAGAAAAAAAAAAAGTAGAAAGAAGAGTCCTATTGAAGAAATGTCTAGATTAATATATCTGAACTTTTAATTTATATTTCATTGCTATCATTTTTATAGTAAAAGTCACCTTAATATGCATTTCCATAATAATGTTGTCCTAATTGTCCATCAATACCATTCAGTATCACAATAATCCAAGTCTGTGCCCCGACCAGTAATGCTGAAGAAGCTGAACAGTTCAATGAAGACGTACAGGACCTTTTAGAAGTAACACCCCAAAAAGATGTCCTTTTCATTATAGGGGACTGGAATGCAAAAGGAGGAAGTCAAGAAATACCTGGAGTAAAAAGTAAATTTGGCCTTGGAGTACAGAATGAAGCAGGGCAAAGGCTAATAGAGTTTTGCCAAGAGAACGCACTGGTCATAGCAAACACCCTCTTCCATCAAAACAAGAGAAGACTCTACACATGGACATCACCAGATGGCCAACACTGAAATCAGATTGATTATATTCTTTGCAGCCAAAGATAGAGAAGCTCTATATAGTTAGCAAAAACAAGACCAGAAGCTGACTGTGGCTCAGATCACGAAGTCCTTATTGCCAAATTCAGACTTAAATTGAAGAAAGTGGGGAAAACCACTAGACCATTCAGGTATGACCTAAATCAAATCCTTTATGATTATACAGTGGAAGTGAGAAATAGATTTAAGGGACTAGATCTGATAGAGTGCCTGATGAAGTATGAACGGAGGTTTGTGACATTATACAGGAGATGGGGATCAAGACCGTCCCCAAGAAAAAGAAATGCAAAAAAGCAAAATGGCTGTCTGAGGAGGCCTTACAAATAGCTAAGAAGAGAAGAGAAGCGAAAAGCAAAGGAGAAAAGGAAAGATATACCCATTTGAATGCAGAGTTCCAAAGAATAGCAAGGAGAGATAAAAAAAGCCTTCCTCAGCAATCAGTGCAAAGAAATAGACAAAAAGAATAGAATGGGAAAGTCCAGAGATCTCTTCAAGAAAGTTAGAGATACCAAGAGAATATTTCTTGCAAAGATGGGCTCAATAAAGGACATAAATGGTAGGGACCTAATAGAAGCAGAAGATATTAAGAAGAGGTGGCAAGAAAGCACAGAAGAACTATACAAAAAGATCTTCACGACTCAGATAATCATGATGATGTGATCCCTCACCTAGAGCCAGACATCCTGGATTATGAAGTCAAGTGGGCCTTAGGAAGCATTACTACGAACAAAGCTAGCAGAGGTGATAGAATTCGAGTTGAGCTACTTCAATTCCTGAAAGATGATGCTGGGAAAATGCTGCACTTAATATGCCAGCAAATTAAGAAAACTTAGCAGTGGCCACAGAACTGAAAAAGGTCAGTTTTCATTCCAATCCCAAAGAAAGGCACTGCCAAAACATGCTCAAACTACCAGTCAGTTGTACTCATCTCACATGCTAGTAAAGTAATGCTCAAAATTCTCCAAGCCAGGGTTCAGCAATACATGAACCACGAACTTCCAGATATTCAGGCTGGTTTTAGAAAAGGCAGAGGAACCGAGATTAAATTGCCAACATCTGCTGGATCATCGAAAAAGCAAGAGAGTTCCAGAAAAACATTTATTTCTGCTTTCTTGACTATGCCAAAGCCTTTGACTGTGTGGATCACAATAAAGTGTGGAAAATTCTGAAAGAGATGGGGATACCAGACCACCTGACCTGCCTCTTGAGAAACCTGTATACAGGTCAGGAAGCAACAGTTAGAACTGGACATGGAACAACAGACTGGTTCTAAATAGGAAAAGGAGTACATCAAGGCTGTATATTGTCACCATGCTTATTTAACTTACATGCAGAGTACATCATGAAAAATACTGGGCTGGATGAAGCACAAGCTGGAATCAAGATTGCTGGGAGAAATATCAGTAACCTCAGATATGCAGACAACACCACCCTTATGGCAGAAAGTGAAGAGGAACTAAAAAGCCTCTTGATGAAAGTGAAAGAGGAGGGTGGAAAAGTTGGCTTAAAGCTCAACATTCAGAAAACTAAGATCATGACATCTGGTCCCATCACTTCATGGCAAATAGATGGGGAAATAGTGAAAAAGTGTCAGACTTTGTTTTTCTGGGTTCCATAATCACTGCAGATGGTGATTGCAGCCATCAAATTAAAAGACGCTTACTCCTTGGAAGGAAAGTTATGACCAACCTAGACAGCATATTGAAAAGCAGAGACATTACTTTGTCAAAAAAGGTCCGTCTAGTCAAGGCTATGGTTTCTCCAGTGGTCATGTATGAATGTGAGAGTTGGACTATAAAGAAAGCTGAGCACAGAAGAATTGATGCTTTGAACTGTGGTGTGGAGAAGACTCTTGAGAGTCCCTTGGACTGCAAGGAGATCCAACCAGTCCATCCTAAAGGAGATCAGTCCTGGGTGTTCATTGAAAGGACTGATGTTGAAGCTGAAACTCCAATACTTTGGCCACCTGATGCTAAGATGTGACTCATTTGAAAAGACCCTGATGCTGGGAAAGATTGAGGGCAGGAGGAGAAGGGGAAGACAGAGGATGAGATAGTTGGATGGCATCACTGACTCAGTGGACATGAGTTTGGGTAAACTCTGGGAGTTGGTGATGAACAGGGAGGCCTGGCATGCTGCAGTTCATTGGGTCACAAAGAGTTGGACATGACTGATCGACTGAACTGAATAGTCCACCAATTCATTATTTGAAACTAGTGCATTAAAGTATTAACATACTAAATACATAAAGTACATGAAATACTACATTTGTGTTAAAAATAGGTGAAAAATGATATCTTGTTCACTGATGCCGAGCCATAAGACAGTCCATCTAATAATTAAACTTGACAGTATTTAAATGTAATTAAACTCAGTGTTTCAAATGTTCCAATTATTGGACATAGAACCAAATAGGTTCAGTGAATTTCCTAATGTACAGCTGGACAGTTCATTAGTTTATCTGAGTTTTCTTCCCTGTTCTTTAGTGCATTTTACTGCCCTGATGCCTCTAGCGTCAGACTTGTTACGTTCCATGTGGATTGGTTTTCTATTAAAGTGTCCTGTGACCCAAACTTACATCCATTTTTCCTTACTAACACTCATTGTGGCAAATCTCTGTTAGTTGAAGGAAAGATGTCATAGGATCAAGTTAATTTCTGCTAATTGCCATTGGAAATAGATGCTTAGTACTAGTTTTCAACTGAGAGCAATGGAAATAGTATGCAGAGGCAGAGAGACCTTTTCAAACACTATGGGGCAGATATTTTGAGTCAGTCAGAACTCTTATTTCTTTAAATCATGTTGTGTAGGTAACTAGTGATTTTTTTTTTTTTTTTTGTACTTTTCTGCCATCATATGCTGGTTGAGTTCTGGGCTGAGTGTTGGTGTCAGCAATGGCCTCTTTTGCTGGTGACTTTTTGGACACATGTCCAGAACCCACTGTCATAAAGGATCACACCCAGTATTTGGAAAATGTGGCCAGTAAACCACTCATGTGGCTTTACAAAAAATTATGGTAAAAATACATAGCATAAGTTACCACCTATATCATTTTTAAGTATACAGATGAGTAGTGTGAATTGTATGCATATTGAAAACAGTGCTCCAAGATTTTTTCATCCTGCAAATTTGTAACTTTCTATCCCTTGAAACATTTCCCTGGTGCTGCTGCCCTCATCCTTTTAATGCCATGCTACTTTCCATATAAATTTGCCTTTATATACCTCTTGGAATAGTCATACAGTGTTTGCCTTTTGGTGACTGGCTTATTTCACTGAGCATCATGTCCTCAGAGTTCATCCATGTTGTAGTATGTGACAAGATTTCTTTCCTTTTTTAAGGGTGAATAATATTCCACTGTACATCCATCTGTTGCTGGACGTTTGAGTTGCTTCCACCTCTTTGCTGTTGTGAATAGTACTGCTGTGGACATGAGGAGCAAATATCTTTTAAATATATATTCCAAAATGGGATTGCTGGATCATATGGAATTTTATTAAAAAAAATTTTTGAGGAACCTCATGTTTCTTGTATCTGTTGCATGGTTTCTTAAAACAATCAGCAGTGCATAAGGGTTTTGAATTTTGTATCTCCTCACCAACATTTGTTATTTTCTCTTACATTTGATAGTAGCCATCCTGATGCGTGGAGAATGATACCTCATTGTGTTTTTAAATTTAATTTAATTCATTTATTTTTGGCTGTGCTGCGTTTTCATTGCTGCATGGACTTTTCTCTAGGTGCAGCAAGCGAGAGCTACCCTCTGGCGGTGGTGTGCAGACTTCTCATTGTGGCGGCTTCTTTCGTTGTACAGCATGGCTCTAGGGCACTTAGTCTGCAGTAGCTGCGGCACTTGAGCGCAGTAGTTGCGGGTCCTGGGCTCTAGGGCGTAGGCTCAGTAGTTTTGGTGTACGGGCTTAGTTGCTCCATGAAATGTGAGATCTTCCCAGATCAGACATCAAACCCACATCTCCTGCACTGGCAGGCAAATTCTTCACTGCTGAGCCACCGGGGAAGCAGTCTTGTTATATGTGTGTGTGTTTTAATATATGTAATTTTATTTATTTTAGTTTTGGCTCTGCTGGGTCTTCCTTTCGCAGGGGATAATCTCTAGTCGCGGTGCTGAGATTTTTCATTGTGGCAGCTTCTCTTGTTGCAGAGCATGGGTTCTAGGGCACTTAGGCTTCAGTGGTTGTGGCACGTGGGCTCAGCCACTCAAAGTCATGTGCATTTTTCCAGGTCAGGGATCTAACCCATGTCTCCTGCATTGGCAGGCAGACTTCACCACTGAGCCACCAGTGAAGCCACTCAGTGTGGTCTTGATTTGCATTTCTCTGTTGACTAGTGATGTTGAATATCTTTTCATATGCACATTGGCCATTTGTATATTATCTCTGGAGACATGTCTACTGAAGTCCTTTGCCCCTTTCTCCGACTAGGTTGTTAGATGTTTTGTTGTTGAGTTGTAGGAGTTATTCACATATTCTGTATATTAACCTTTATCAGCTATATGATTTGTAAGTATTTTCTACAGTTTCGTAGGTTGCCTTCTCACGGTGTTGGTTGTGTCTTTTGATGCGCACAAGTCTGGAAATTTGATGTAGTCTCATTTGTCTATTTTAGCTCATATTGCTGTGCTTTCTGTGTCACATCCAAGATATCATTGCCAAGTCCAATGTCATGAAGATTTTCCCTTACATTTTCTTGTGATTGCTCATGTCGTTTTACTTAGGAGCTAAATCGTCACCCTCAGTGATTTTTTTTTTCTGGAAGGTGTAATTTTAACCATAAATTGTGACACTGTGAATGAAATGAAAGAAAACATTTATCTAAAGCAGTAGTCTGAAGAATGACAGAGCTCTAAAATATTCCTGTTGTTGAAAAACATTATAACATGAATGAGCTGTTTCAGGTTCTTTACAGTGAATGAAAGGCATAATCTTCTTTTAAAATTTACCATTTGTTGAAAATATCTTTTAAAACTAGGAATCAACTTTAAGGTAGTATATGTTTTAAGCAAGGAAGACAGACTTTATTTTTTATTGAAATATAAGACATCTCTTATTTATAAAATACTTGTTTTTGAGACTTTTTCTGTTTTATTCTGGGCATGTTACAATTGCTAGAATTTCTCAATTTGAAATATAGTGCAATTGAAAATACACAATCAGTGATCTCAGAACTAGCAGTTTTCCAGAAAAAAGATTGGCTATTTGGCAAAGAAGAGATGACATTTCAAAGTTTAACATTTACCCATGAATCCTGAAAAGAGCAACAAACTGTTAGCTGAAGAGCTTCAGATTTAACAAATGTGACTGTACTCTGTCCCTCTCCAAGCAAAAATGTAGGTTCCAATGTCCAAAGAACTGGCTTATAACAAGCTATTTCCAGAATAAAATGAAAGATGAGTCATTTAATTCTGAAGACATGATGAGATGGCAGTGATTTTCTAAAATGGGTTCTCTTGAATTCTGTGAAGCACGCCTAAAGTAAATGGCTAAGCACACCCTCCCCCACCTCCAAATACAGAATCCAAGGATGTGACTCTTACTCTTTTGCTCTAAAATGGTTTCTCTTCATACTGTGGAAGAATGATTTAAACCTCATTGACAATGAATAATAGGCAGTTAGAACAACATTTAGTAATATTTGAATAACAAAAAAATGCAAAAAAAGTAAAAGATAACTCCCAGTTAATTTTAATATACATTTTGTTGTTGTTCAGTTGCTCAGTTGTGACCTCTTTGTGACCCCATGGATGGCAGCACACCAGGCTCTCCTGTCCTTCACCATTTCCCAGAGTTTACTCAAACTCATCTCCATTCCCTGGTGGCTTAGAGGGTAAAGTGCCTGCCTGCAATGTGGGAGACCTGGGTTCAATCCCTGATTTGAGAAGATCCCCTGGAGAAGGAAATGGCAACCCACTCCAGTACTCTTGTCTGGAAAATCCCATGGACGGAGGAGCGTGGGAGGCTGCCGTCCATGGGGTCGCAAAGATTCGGACACGACTGAAAGACTTCACTTTCCTTTTCCTTTCCTTTCCCATCTCCATTGAGTCAGTGATGCTATCCAACTGTCTCATCCTCTGTTGTCCCCTTCTCCTCCTGCTTTCAATCTTTCCCAGCATCAGAGTTTTTTCTAATGACTCAACTCTTTGCATCAGGTGGCCAAAATATTGGCGCTTCAGTTTCCGCTTCAGTCCTTCCAATGAATATTCAGGGTTGATTTCCTTTAGGACTGACTGTTTTGATCTCCTTGCAATCCAAGGGACTCAAGAGTCTTCTCCAACACCACAGTTCAGAGGCATCAGTTCTTCCGTGCTCAGCCATTTTTATTTTCCAGCTCTCACATCCATATATGACTTCTGGAAAAACCATAGCTTTGACTAGATGGACTTTGTTGGCAAAGTAATGTCTCTGCTTTTTAATACATTGTCTAGGTTTGTTATAGCTTTCCTTCCATGGAGCAAGTGTCTTTTAATTTCATGGCTGCAGCACCATCCACACTGATGCTAGAGCCCAAGGAAATAAAGTCTGTCACTGTTTCCATTGTTTCCCCATCTATTTGCCATGAAGTGATGGGACTGGATGCCATGAACTTTGTTTTTTGTATGTTGAGTTTTAAGCCAGCTTTTTCACTCTCCTCTTTCATCTTCATTAAGAGGCTCTTTAGTTCCTCTTCACGTTCTGCCATAAGGGTGGCGTCATCTGCATGTCTGATATTTCTCCCAGCAATCTTGATTCCATTTGTGCTTCATCCAGCCCAGCATTTCACATGATGTACTCTGCATATAAGTTAAATAAGCAGGGTTGGCAACCCACTCCAGTATTCTTGTCTGGATAATCCCAGGGATGGGGGAGCCTAGTGGGCTGTCATCTATGGGGTCACACAGAGTCAGACACGACTGAAGCGACTTAGCAGCAGCAGCAATATACAGCCTTGACATACTCCATTCCCCATTTGGAACCAGTCTGTTGTTCTGTGTCTGATTCTAACTGTTGCTTCTTGACCTGCATACAGATTTCTCAGTAGGCAGCTCAGGTGGTCTGCTATTTTCAGCATTTTCAGTTTGTTGTGATCCACACAGTCAAAGTCTTTAGCATACTCAATGAAGTAGAAGTAGATGTTTTGCTAGAACTTTCCTGCTTTTTCTATGATCCAACAAATGTTGGCAATTTGATCTCTGGTTCCTCTGCCTTTTCTAAATCCAGTTTGTACCTCTGGAAGTTCTAAGTTTACATCCTGTTGAAGCCCATCTTGAAGGATTTTGAGCATTGCTTTGCTAGCATGTGAAATGAATGCAGTTGTACAGTAGTTTGAATGTTCTTTGGCATTGCCCTTCTTTGGGACTGAAATGAAAACTAGACCTCCTATCTTAATTTACTAGGAAGGTACGAAGTTAAGATTTTTCAGAATTGACTGGTGGCAGGAGGAGGGTGAAGGGCCAGGTGATGAGGACAAAGGCGACGACGAGTTACCTGTGATTTTCTTCAGTTAAGTTCAGTCACTCAGTCATGTCTGCCTCTTTGCGTCCCCATGAACTGCAGTGCACCAGGCCTCCCTGTCCCTCACCAGCTCCCAGAGTTTACCCAAACTCATGTCCATTGAGTTGGTGATGCCATCCAACTGTCTCATCCTCTGTTGTCCCCTTCTCCTCCTGCCCTCAGTCTTTCCCAACACCAGGGTCTTTTCAAATGAATCAGCTCTTCTCATCAGGTGGCCAAAGTATTGGAGTTTCAGCTTCAACATCAGTCCTTCCAATGAACATCCAGAACTGATCTCCTTTAGGATGGACTTGTTGGATATCCTTGCAGCCCAAGGGACTCTCCAGAGTCTTCTCCAGCACCACAGTTCAAAATCATCAATTCTTCGGTGCTCAGCCTTCTTTATAGTCCAACTCTCACATCCACACATGACCACTGGAAAAACCATAGCCCTGACCAGACAGACCTTTGTTGACAAAGTAATGTCTCCCTGCTTTTTAATATGCTGTCTAGGTTGGTCAAAACTTTCGTTCTAAGGAGTAAGTGTCTTTTAATTTCATGTGTTAAGTCATTTTACTTTGTACATTGATTCAACAATAATGTGAATGTCTATTATGTGCCAAGTACTATTCTAGGTTCTGGGAATTAATTTATTTAAAAAAAAAAAGCCAAGGAGTGCTGTCCTCATTGAATGAAGGGGAAGGCGAGAAGATTTGATCGATCAGCTGAGGTAAGCAGCTGAGTTAAGGTGGTCCCAGAGTCTTCCCTAGAAGGATGATATATGAGTGGAGACCTGACTGAGGTGAGGCAACAAGCCCTGTGATATCAAAGGAAAGAGTGTTCTAGGACCCTGAGGCAGGAATGTATTCTGAGAAATAGCAAGGAGGTCAGTGTGGTTGGAGCAGAGGGAGCCAGGGTGAGAGTGGAAGGATTGAGGGCAGGGAGCGAGGCATGGATAGGATCAGAAGGCCCTTATAGATTTTGAATTTCATTGTAAGATTGTTGGGAAGGCCCTGGATGTTTTGAGCAGATGCATGACTTGGTCAAATTTGCATTTAAAAGGGCTGCTCTGATTGCTCTGTGGAGAACAGATTTATACAGGGATAAAAGTGGATGTTTCTCAAGGTTCATTTTTCCTTTTATACAGGTAAACTAAAAAACATTAAAATGTTGTAGACAGTGATACACTGAAATTTGGGAAAGGGTATATAATTCTGTTGCGCTGATTTATATATAATTCCTTACACTACATGAGCTGATTCATGTAGCCACTACCAAATCAGGACAAACACCCTGCTATCCCAATTATGGTAGCATCTTCCTCTCAATTCCAGTCCCTGGAAATCACTGACCTGTTTTCCATCGCTATTGTTTTGTCTTTCCTACAGTGTCATATAAGTGAAATCATACGAGCTGCAGTCTTCCAAAGCTGGCTTTTTCCTGAGATCCATTCAGGTTGCTGCGTGTATCAATAGGTTTCCCTTTTTCTCTGCTGCCTAATATTCCATTAAATGGAAATACCATAGTTTGTTTATCACCATTTACTGGTTGAAAGACAATTGGGTTGTTTCCAGTTTGGAGTGAACAGAGCTCCTATAAATACTTACGTTTAGGTATTTATGTGAACCTAAGTTTTTATTTCTCCCTTGTCAGTACCCGTGGGTGAGGTCGCTGGGTCCTATGATATGTGTATGTTTCAACTTTTAGGAACTGTCAGACTGTCTTCCAGAGTGCTTATACAATGTGTGTTTGAGATTCACTTTCCTAAGTGATTATAGGGCTATTGAGTTATACGTAGAATTATCTAATATGTAGTCTTTTGTGTCTGAATTCTTTTGACTACTATAGCTGTTTTTCAGTGCATACAGTTGTAGCATGCATTGGTAGTTTGCTTGTTTTTATTACTAATAATGATTAATATTCCAGTGTATGGGTGTGAAATATTTTGTTTATTCATTTATGACTGGTTGGACATTTGAGTTGTTTCTCGTTTTGAGCTGCTATAAATAATACTGCTATAAACATTTGCATACATGTCTCTGAGTGGACATGTGTTTTCATTTCTTTGGCTACCTCTGAATGAATTGCTGGCCTAGGTGTATTTATATGATTAAAGTTTAAAGAGTTTGCTCAAACACCTCAAAACTATAAGTCTTCCACCCTCGGTGGATGGGTCTCACTGGATATGGGTTGGGGAGTTTGTTTGAAGTTCAGCCAGTTACCAAATCTGTCCTGGTTTTTGTTTTAGGCGTGACTGTTTTGGAGTTCCCATGTTTGTACATGTGTTCTCGCAGCTGCCCAGGAATTTATGGAGAGCGTGTCTAGTCCTTCTGTAGCTCGCTCATTTCCTGGACTTTCGCACCAAGTTTCTGGCAGTCCAGCATTTATCCCGACCCAAACTGCCTAGGCCACAGACCCGTGCTCCCCTGTTTCCTGCTGAGTGTGATCCTTTTACCGTCAGTGTTTCTAGCAGGGCTTTTCATCACCCATCCAATTCAGATCCTTTCTTTATGGCAGCAAACTGGCTGGCTTTCATGCACAGCCCCATTCTGGTATAGCTGTCATTCTAAGTGAGTGAGGGGGTTGGGAAGGGGAACAGTCCCACTCTTGGAAGCCTCAGAATGACACTGTTCTTACCCACATTTCTAACAGTTATGAATAAACATTTCTTCATTTGTTGCTTGCTTTTAGTCAATTTCCAGAGTCCTGCTATAGCCAATTTAGACACATTTGCCATTGTATATTTATTTCTTTGGGGGTGGAACTCACCCAACTCTATAACTCCTGCTTCTATAACTTTTTAAAGGTTTATTATACTACTCCTTTCTACTTTATTAGGTAGCTCTCATTAATTATACGACATTAGTTTTTCTAATATAAGTATTTACTGCTATGCATATTCCCCTTCGTATGCAAGGAGATCAAACCAGTCAATCCTAATATCAAACCAGTCAACCCTGAATAGTCATTGGAAGGACTGATGCTGAAGCTGAAACTCCAATACTTTGGCCACCTGATGCGAAGAGCTGACTCATTGGAAAAGACCCTGATGCTGGGAAAGATTGAGGGCAGGAAGAGAAGGGGAAACTGAGGATGAGATGGTTGGATGGCATCACCAATTCAATGAACATGAGTTTGAGCAAGCTGCGAGACAGTGAAGGATAGGGAAGCCTGGAGTGCTACCATCCATGCGGTCACAAAGAGTTAGACATGGCTTGGTGATTAAGGAACAACAAATATTCGCCTCATGTTTTAATACATGATGTTTATATTATTTAGTATAAACATATGCTGATATCCATTATGATTTTTTCCTCATTTCCTCTTTGCTTAGAAAGTATTAATATGCTTTCTAACTTATCTTTTTGTTATTGGTTTATAACTTAATTACATTGGTGAAGTATCTAGTCAAATTTTGGAATGTTTCATATATACTTGAAAAATACAGGTTTATTTTCCAAATGTAGTGTATAATATTCTATATATATTCATCATCATCAAACTTGTCAATTGTACAGTTTAATTCACCTATGTGCTTCCTGATTATATTTTTCTTGTTTTATTAAAAAAATAAGCATGTGAAAATCCCCCACTGTGATTTCCCCTAATATTTTTTATCAGTTTTTGTTATTATTTATGTAAGACCGTGTTATTAAGTATGCATTAGTATGCATGTTATTAAGTATGCTTAGTAAACTAAGCATTTTATTAGTTTATAAGTATGCATTGTTATTAAGTATGCTTAGCAAACTAAGCATTTTATTAGTATATATGTAGTAATCATCTTAAATTCTGGTTTTATATTTTGTCCTAAATTCTGTTTTATGTGCTACATCATTTTTGGTCAATATTTGCCTAGTGTAAGTTTTCTGTTTGTCTGATTATTGGGCTTTTTCTTCTTTATTACATTCTTTTGGGATTTTTTTCTCATTCTAGCTAACTTCTTTTTACTGTTTGGAATTTGCATATTCATGTATGTTCTTTCAGTAGTTATCCTAGCTATTGTAAATTACATGTGTATCATGTTAGTCTAAAATTAGTGAACATTGTTACTCTTCTTCTGAATAATACCAGTACTTCTGATCATTCTGATGCTCCTATCTTCAATGCTGTTATACCACCAACACACAGTCACACACATCCCTTAAACCCAGTAAATCCAAGATTTAAATTCTGTGTTCTGCCTCATCCTAAAGAATTTTGAGAAGTATGTTGGATTTGTAGTGTTCTCACTTCTTTTCAACAGTTGTAACAATTGGAATAGGAAAGGTGAGCTTTAAAAGGGAATAAGAAGAAACCTATTCTGATCTCCCCATTGTCAATATTCAGCAACAAGGGGAAAATATTGCTTTGTTCAGTTCTGATCTGTTTATTAACTTGCTTTTTCCATTTGCACTTTCCCATTTCCCCAGTCTGTCTCTCTTTACTCTCTCTGTGGAAACTCTCTTTATCTCTTTCAATGATACAGATTTATAGTGATTCTTCAGTGGTGTTCTGAATATATTTTCTTTCTCAAGATCTGAAACATGTTCAACATGTTACGCAGCACAGATACTGCTTCTGTCCCCATGATGATGATGGTGATAACAATGATAACTTTCAATTTTTGTTTTACTTTTCCTCTGAAGTGTTTCCACATGCTTAGTATCCAGGTTAGTTGAACTTCCTAGGTCTCTTTAACAGAATGACACATAAATGTGATATTGAAATGCACATTTAAAGTAAACAAAGACTTGATTTCCAACTTCTTGCTCTCCTCTTACACCCTCCATCCCACTTACTGATGACAGGTCTCATCTCCATCTGAATGTATCATGCTTTTCCTTCTCATGGGCACTGTCAGCTCATGAATTCTGTCTCCAAATGCTTCCCTAAAAATCACATTTGGAGTTCATGCTAAATATCAAAGACCTTCACCTACTTCAGCTGCCACCAAAAAGCTTTTGTCCAGCTGTCACCCACAATGCTTTTAAATGCCAGTCAAGGCATCAAAGAACAGAGTAGGCGGCATTTTTGTGGGACTCATCATGATAAAAGTTAAAGCATCTTATTGATATTCACCAAGAATGCAAGGTGAGGTAAAGTTTTACATGCAAATGAGAAAGGTGGTTAGAAAAACCAGCTGTGCTTCGAAGCCAGCTTTTGAAATTAAGGGAGTTGGAGGCAAGAAAACTTTTTGGAAAATTACTTTAGAATTTGTGAGTTGTTTTTCTTTACCAACAGAAGAAGAGAAGAAAGCTGTACACATTCTGTGATTAAATCAAGGCCCAAGGGATCATAGTTTGAGCTGGTTTGCAAAGTGTGATCTGAATTTGGAGATCTGCTCACCATCATCTGTTTCCCCAATTCTCTTCTTTCCTCCTCATACTCTTAAACTCCCTTCATCACAAGAACTGTGTTGATTGAATCTGGTTCCTCACACAGGAAGGTGGCGTATTTTGTACGTTCAAAACAAGATCCACATCTTTGTGACCAGGGGTATTTCTAGAAATGTGTATGTGACTCTAGAAGTCCTTGGCGTCATTAGTAATTAATAATTACAACAACAACCAACATGCATATGGCACCTGCTCTGTGTGAGGCACCGTATTAAGTATTTTATATATATTATTTTATCCTTAGCACAGCTCTGTGTTACTGTTGAGGAAACTGTTACAGAGAAGTTTATGTTACTTGCCTGTATTTGTTGGATAGCAGACTCAGGGTTTGAAGTGGTTGATCTGACTCTCAGTCTCTATTTTACACTGCCTGCAGATTTAAAAACACATTTTAATGGAATGTCAACTGAAAAAAAAAGTCCAATGTGAGAATCATGAGTTATGTTTTCTTTGGGCCAAAATGAGGAGTTTAGCTCAAGACAGCATCTCAGATGGCTCTGAGGAACTGCTCCAAAGAGGTAGGGGAGGTCAGTGTTATATACGATTTTAGTGAAGGAGGGGTACAGGCCGTCAAGTACACATTCGGCAGAGGCTTTGTCATGAGGAGCAGATGTCACCAGTGATGATTTTAGTGCTTTTCTAGATATGAGGAGATGCAAGAACTTGTGCTTATTAAACCTTCTCCTGAAGGTCTGTAGCTATCTGAAGGCCTTTTCTGCCTATTTTCCCCCAGAGCACAGTGAGCCTTATTCTTGATCTCCACCCTGAACTCTTTTCAGGGTGTGTTGAAGGTCAGTGGCTGCAGTGGCTAATGACTTACTCTTTGTAGAGGCAGGTGGTTGGTGGTTTAGTCACTAAGCCATGTCCGACTCTTGTCACCCTGTGGGATGTGTTCCACCAGGTTCCTCTGTCCGTGGAATTCTCCAGGCAAGAATACTGGAGGGGGTAGCCATTCCCTTCTCCAGGAGATCTTCCAGACCCAGGGATCCAACCTGGGTCTCCTGCATTGCAGGAGGATCCCTTATTGACTGAGCCACCAGGGAAGCCGTAGAGGTAGGTAGCAAGTGTCAATTTTTAGACGACAGGAAGGTGCCATAGTCTTTTTATCACTGAGAATTCAGCAGTGTCAAAAAGACTTCCACCCCAAATTAGGCTGTCTTGCTTCATCCCACACTGCTACTAGTCCCCCTTGGCCACACTCATTTTCTCAGTCTCTGAATTCTAGAAGTGCTGTCTGCATTCTTTACATATTGGTGGAATAGAATCTATTTGAATAATCTGTATTTTGTCTAACTGTATCATGGATCTATTTTATTTTCCTACTTATAGAATAACATTTGGAGGCTAGAGTATTATATTTTCATATTGTCACCAATCTCTAGCACAGTCCTTTTGCCTAGGAAATATTTACATGGTGTATTAGTAGATAAATGAGAGTAGTAATTAAAGAAAGAACTAGGATGGAAAGAGTGTCTGAATACCTAGAAGAGAAGAATTCAACCTAAAAAGTGGGTGGCGATAGAAAAGGAAAAAATTGTGAAGGAAACCAAGAAAGAAGCTACGTGCTTCCAAGAAGGAGTTTTCCAGGCTAGGGAAATGTTTCTTTAGTGAAGTCGTTTCTGACTCTGTGATGCCATGGACTAGAGCCTGCCAGGCTTCTCTCTCCATGGGATTTCCCAGGGAAGAATATTGGAGTGGTATTTCTGTTTCCTTCTCCAGGGGATCTTCCTGACGCAGGGATTGAACTTACGTCTCCTGCATTGGCAGGTGGATTCTTTACCACTGAGCCATCAGGGAAGCCCACAGGGAAGTGGTAGGATGGATTAACGTGACAGTCGGAATTTTTTCTAATAGAGAGGGAGACAAAGCTGAACTTGGATTTTCTCTGATTGCACTTTCTATTGCATATGTTCTGCTCATGTATCTTCTCATCCCTGGGCAATAGTCATTTTTTTTTTTTCCATTCAGGAAAACCAGTCTGACAGTATATTGCTGTCATAGTCACCATGAAGATGAATATTAAATAGAAGGATCTGTAAGGAGATTCTAAAGTCAAAATCACAAGGAAAATTAAAAACTCTTAGAGATAGCAGCCGTATCAGGCAGTTTGCCGAGCTTGTATGTTTTTTCCAAGAAAATTCCTCCACAGAATGTGAAATTATCTGCCAAGGAGGGCATCCTTGCAACAGTTGCTGCTGCTGCTAAGTCACTCCAGTTGTGTCCAACTCTGCCTCCTCATTGACTGTAGCCTGCCAGGCTGTTTTGTTCATGGGATTCTCCAGGCAAGAATACTGGAGTGGGTATCATGCCCTCCTCCAGGGGAATTTCCCTGGGAACATTAGCAGACAGTAAAACTCATTACCTTAATTTGATATTTTTATCATTTTATCATATTAGATAAAATGGAAGCTTGTTTCAATAAGAAAGATGATAAGTTTGAAAACATCTAAATTTTCAAGTCAAGTTTGGAGGAATGGTGAAAACTTGGTCAAATATAGAATTATGAGATTGTACAGAAACTATGTAAGATTTTAATTTGATGTACACTTTTGTACATCTTAATTTTAATAGTACACTTTGAATAAAGTTCACTGAATGAAACATCTGTATTTTAGTTTTTAGTCTAATATTCTTCCATAAGTTAGGGAGGCAGTATTAAGGAGCTTGCTTTTTCTCTGATGATGTGTTTCTCTCTCCAGACGTCCTGTTCAATTTTGCTATATTAGTCTCTCTTTCTGAAGGGAGCCTTTGTAAGCAAGCCTTCTTTCTTCTGGGAGACTGTTGTTCCAAGATAACCACAAGTAATTCACTAATTTCCTTCATAGTCTAAATAGCAACAGTTATCAGATGAATCTGAAATTACCTGGAAAGGGTTCACAGAATAGTTTTAACAAACAGGAACTTGCAACAAAGTAAAATATTCCTTTGAATATCTTAAACTCACTTACAATGTAAAGATTCTAATTGCAATTCTTATACTGTTACTTAAAATTGCCAAACTCATTCTTTATGAAAGTTTATGAAAGTGTTTCTTTGAAAGCAGTTCTCTTCAGCTGTCACGAGTGAACATGTGTGTCCTGACCTGTTTGGCAGAACTACATTGGTGCAGACGTGGATGCCTGGGCTGTCTGGTTCATGGGCTCTAAGGTCCTGTGTGTCATTCCCCTTCCACAGCTTTCAGGCATGCCGCACAATTTTCTGATTATGTTTGGCTTCCCAAACAGGTTTTCAGAGCTTCCCAAATAGATGAGTGACCTTTGGCATTGAGTCTGCTTTTTTCTCATTGACATTTTGGTGAATGCAATTGTCTTTTAGTTTGGTTAGCATAAGAGAATGCTGTCAGTCCCTTAGAAAATGATGAACTCTGGAAACACTGACAGAATAATAATTTTGATATAAAAGCTGGATTTCACCAAGGAAATGCCACTCTGGAATGCTGTCAGTCCCCTAGAAAATGATGAACTCTGGAAACACTGACAAAATAATAATTTTAGATATAAAAGCTGGGCTTCACCAAGGAAATGCCACTCTGGGGAAGTGTCCATAAGGGACAAGCTCAACTACCAGGTGGCATCTTGCCTGAGGCTGTGTAATTGCTACATGGATGTGGTTTGCTGCCCTGTGTTGAAGGACCGGCTTCCTTGCACAACTGAGGAATCTTCCTTTTGACTCTCTCTCTCTTCCTGGTCAGCCAGATTGTGGAGGGAGGAGGGTCTTGTTTGGTAGCTTCCTTCCTGGGAAATGCAGAGCAGAAGATGGTCTTGATTCTGCTTCATGGAATAATTTCACCATCTTATACAGCTTTTCCTTTCGTCTTTTTCCAATCTTAAGTTTCAGAGGTGAGCCACATACTGTCTTCATTTTAACCCTTCAACCCTGCAAATATCACCTTAATAGTTTATGTGATATAACAAAAGAGAGATGTGAACTACCTGTTGTAATTTATTATGTATGTAATGACATATATCATGTTTCTACTTGGGGAAACACTGATCCCTCATTGGTCATTTACCCGGTTTAAATATAGATCCTTTCTTCATAAGGTCTCATGAGTAGATTCCCTTTCCTTCTGTTTCTACCAATACCTCGTAGTCTATGTCCTCACTGACTTTTGGATTATTGACTATTGCAATAGTCATATTATTTTAAAAATTCATTTTGTGTTACATGGATATCGTCATATGAGCTTTGGCCTGGGAACCAGGGGAGACTGGTTGTGAATAAATGAGATTATGAATAGGTCAGTAACCTACCTGGGTCTCAGTTTCTTGAACATAAAAGAATAGGGATAGACTAGACTGTTTCCAGAGGCCCTTGCTGCATCAAAAGGGTCAGTACTCCAGCCCCTGTGTGCATGCTAAGTCATGTTAGTTATGTCTGACTCTTTGTGACCCTAAGGACTGAATGTATCTTTCCAGGCTCCCCTGTCCATGGAGTGGGTTGCCATGACCTCCTCCAGGGGGGTCTTCCCCACCTAGGGATGGAACCGTATCTTTGATGTCTCCTGCATGGGCAGGTGGGTTCTTCACCACCAGCACCACATGAGAAGACCCCTCTGGCCCCTGCTTCTGCCTTCAATTCTTCAGTGGCTCTTGACTCTTTACAGAAAAAAATTTAAGATCTTAGGCCTTTATATTCTGGGCAAATGGAATGTAAAGTATGTTTCCCTTTTTGATCTCATTTTGCTGCTGGTTTTGCAAACATGGTTTGTATTGATGGCTTCTCCCTCTTCTGCTCCTCCCACCCCTTGCCTCCTCTGTTCTTAACTGAGTCCTGCTCTCCCTGTAACACCTGAATCAGGCTCTGCAGCTGTAGGATGGTCCCTAGGCATCTTCCAGCACCCACAGTGATGTGCCTTCTTTGAGTTCCTGTGTGGTCTATATGTGTGTTCCTGAAAAGTCATGCACTAAAAGTACCAGAACTCAGGGGGAAAATGAGTTGGGAGCAGATCACTCAAAACCTATGCAACTTAGTGACTAAAGGACTAATAAAAACTAGAATAATCCTTTTATACATTTTGGTATAATTTCAAAAGGCTTTAAAATTCTTAAAAATGAAAAATAATATGTTAAATTTAGGACTTTACCTTCAAAATAGATACTTCGATGGGAGGGAACATAGAAGGCAAGATCAAGGCTGCTGAGTTAGGGGGATGAGAAAAATGTACAAAGATCTGGGAGAACCTGCAATAGCCCTTCCAAGGCAGAGAACATGACTGAAATGAGCCATGAGGAGGGACAAGGGCAATGTGAACAGTGGCTTGGTATACTTGGATGTGCTAGTATTGTGTGATTTTAGCTGTGAATACTGGCTGGCACAAATTAGTCATGGGCTAAAAATAATCATGTGTAAACCAGGGCAACCTCTGTTTTATTCTGAGATCATTCCTTCATTTACTAATCACTTATAAGCCAATGTGCTTATGGTAACAGATATTGTAACAACACAACATATTCTTTTTCTCAGTTTTAGGTATTTTATATGTTACTAGCAGATATTTTATTTTAATAATGATGAAAAAGGGCTCAGGCATAGAAATTCAGGATTTTGCTGGGTGCTCAGGTTTGCTAATTTGTCTTCCTTACAAATCATTTCTGGAAACAACTACTTTTAGAATGGAAATCTCCTTTACTTTCTTTTAAGTCCCTTGAAGTAAACAGTGACTGAGAACTGTAAGATTCCCAGACTCACTGCATTTTTATCTCGATGGTGCTCAGTGTGTTTTTCATTAATGACTGATTATCCAACACACACACACACACACACACTATGTCTAATTAGAAATAAATATTTAAACCTCGTTTCTTTAGCATATGGTTTAGTGGTTAGGATGCCTGATTTTCACCCAGGCAGCCCAGGTTTGACTCCTAGTATGGAACGAGAAGTAACCTTTGGGTTTCCCTGGTGGCTCAAATAGTAAAGAACCCTCCTGCCAATGCAGGAGACCCAGGTTTGACCCCTGGGTAGGAAAGTTCCCCTGGAGAAGGAAATGTCTACCCACTCCAGTATCCATGCCTGGAGAATTCCAGGGACAGAGGAGCCTGGCGGGCTACAGTCCATGAGATTGCAAAGAGTCAGACATGACTGAACATCTGAGCACATGCCTTATTGAAATTTTTATAGTTCAAAGTAGAAATGAAGTGCAGGTCCTGAGGGAAACTGTCCATAGTACACAGCCCCTCTGCTGCTGTTGTGACCTGTAAGAAAAAATTCTAAGCATTTCCACAATTCTAAGAAAATTAAAAGTGTTGATCACAAGGTAATGTAGCAACTACTTGGAACAGAGTGTCTCCACTCCACATATGTGTGCATGATCTGGCATGTTTCCTGTTATTAATAGACATATCGCCTTTGTGTGGGTAACTCTTCAATGAGTATGTTATGGTGCCATCATGTACTTCTCACATGGAGTAAATTCCTCTGCTGAAAGATTCTGTGTGTTGCCAGTGAACATGTTGCTAAAACTGTACTACTGTAAAATAATCAAAATAAGAAAGTATGTTTCCATTCTCCATTTCACACTGTGTGTAATGTAGCATCTTTTAAATTGGGAGAAAGGAGAAAATAGAATTGTGTTAGAATCTGGGCATTTTGTTGGTGTTCCTCTGGAGTCAGTTTGGTGAAAGAGAATTTGCTGTGATGGCAGGTGAAATTATTAGCTTGTCAACAGATGAAAGTTACTGTGTGAGGGACAGGCTGCCAAGAAGACACCTCTGATGAGCCAGGGTACTAATACAAAGTGAGGCATTCCTCTAAACTGGGACTCGTGGTGAAGGGTAGCAACTGACGACAGGTATATTTCCAGGAATACTTTGGGTTATGGACCATGGAAGCTTAGGGTTCCAAACAGTTCTTGGTTTCAACGTGGCAGTTATCTCCAAGCAGCCACTATCTTTTATCTGCTACCACCACCAGTGAAGTCGCTCAGTCGTGTCCGACTCTTTGCAATCCCACCAGGCTCCTCCATCCATGGAATTTTCCAGGCAAGAGTACTGGAGTGGGTTGCCATTTCCTTTTATCTGCTAGGTGTGACTAAAAATTTGACACTAATGATAATGAATGACAGATATCCTGAAAGTTGGAGTCCAAGGCTGAGTGCTTGAGGACCTGGTAGTTATTGCTGTTATTAGCTGGTTCTCAGAGGAATTAATTTCAAACCTATCCTGTGGTCATTTCTCTTTTAAAAACACTAGGGGAGTGATTCCTTTTATTGGGCTCCTTTTCTCTTGTGCTTTACACATTTCAGGAAGTATTATCTCTTTAGATTGAAAAGCATATGCCATGAATCTGTGTAGCTTCTGTTTCAAGTACTTGTTGCTGTTTGGTGGCAACACAGAGAAACAGTAACTCTCAGTATTCCGTGTGCATCAAGATCGTTTGGGAAGATTTTAAAAATATGGATATTAAGGGCTTACCCGCAAAGATTCTGAAACAATTGGTCTGTAACGGGCCTGGGAAGATTTTTTTCTTTTTTTTTGACAGCTGTTTTTTTTTTCTTTTTTTTTGACAGCTGTTTTTTTTTTCTTTTTCTTTCAAAAGCTCTTGACATTCTAAGGTGCAGCTAGGACTGAGGACAGCTTGATTTATATGACACATGTGGAGGTCATCTGTTAAAAGGATAGTGCCTGCTACAGGTAGCTGCTCAGTTAATAGGGATGATGGGGATGGAGGAACTAGAGGAAGAGGAGGGAGGTAATGAGGAATAAGTACCATTCTGCCTGACGATTGGAGGCACCACGTTCTCCTAGGTAAGGATGACATTACCCCTGTTTTCTGTCAGCTTATTCTTCTTAAAAATTGACTTGTCTGTCCACCCAGTCACAAATAGATTCATCCATGGGCTTCCCAGGTGGCGCTAGTGGTAAAGAACCTGCCTTCTTTACCTGCCAATGCAGGAGACCTAAGAGATGCAGGTTGGATCCCTGTGTTGGGAAAATCCTCTGGAGAAGGAAATGGCAGCCCACTCCAGGATTCGTGCCTGGAGAATCTCATGGACAGAGGAGCCTGGTGGGCTACAGTCCTTGGGGTCACAACGAGTCACACACGACGGAGGTGACTTAGCAGCAGCAGCAGGTCTCTTGGGTGTTAAGTCACTGTACATTATGAGGTGCATCATCAGATTGGTAGTAGCTCTTTTTCAAGGGAAAGACTGAAGGCAAAAGTAGAAGGTGGAAACAGAGGCGATGGTGGCTCAATAGACATGAATTTGAGCAAGCTCTGGGTGACAGTGGAGGACAGAGGAGAATGGTCTGTGGCAGTCCATGGGGTCACAAAGAGACACCACTTAGTGACTGAACAGCAACTTTGTGAAGGAGAAGGGGAATCATGAATGAAACATTCAATTAAACTTGCCCGTCAGTACAAATCACATTCTGATTTCATTGATAGTAACATGTGGAGAAGGCAACGGCACCCCGCTCCAGTACTCTTGCCCGGAAAATCCCATGGACGGAGGAGCCTGGTAGGCTGCAGTCCATGGGGTCGCTAAGCCGGGCACGACTGAGCGCCTTCACTTTCACTTTTCACTTTCATGCATTGGAGAAGGAAATGGCAACCCACTCCAGTGTTCTTGCCTGGAGAATCCCAGGGACGGGGGAGCCTGGTGGGCTGCCATCTATGGGGTCGCACAGAGTCGGACACGACTGAAGCGACTTAGCAGCAGAAGCAGCAGCAACATGTGGGAAAACAATCTTATAAAAATGAGAAAATAGCCATTTGAAATTTCTTTCCCACTCAAGTTTGATGTTGAGAGTCTCCAGGAAAGTATTTCTGTTTACAAGCAGCTTAATGAAATCACCTTATTCTGAGGGAAAAAAAAAAAATGATTTCCTCTCTCTTTGCATTTTAATATAGTCCAAATCAGTCATCCCTAAGAACTACCCTTTTCCAACTTTAAATAGAGTGCATTAAGTTTTCAAAATCTTTTTGTCAGTAGCCTTCAACCACCCATAATGAGGAAAGCTATTACATATGTGAACACACGCTACTAAAGACACATAAAAATAAAATAAGTAGACTAAACTGTTCAAGTGGAAGTGTTAAAGTACAACTAATCTATTGAGAAAAAGATGTTACGTGTAACCTGCAGAATGAATATATACTAGCTCACCAGAATTGGTATATATATATATATATATAAATATATACTAGCTTACCAGATTAAAAAAGTTCATTTATCTGATGTAAAAACATGAATTACATTTCAAATACTGAAAGGTCTCATAATTTAGTGGTACTTTTTGATAAAAAATTTCTCTCTCTCTCTCTTTCCCTTTCCTTTTCCCTCTCCTGTCATGGAAATGCTTGTGATCTCAATAGGATATTAAATAACTCAGAAGCTAGCATTGTATCTATGAAAGGTATTTTCTTATGAAATGAATTTTCATTAACCATTTGATCTTTCTCTCTCCCTGGAGTAATCCCCTTTTGCAGTAGTTCTTGTATTTCACACATTATAATATTAGAAAAATGACAGCTACTGGGCTATCTCTTTTTGAACTGCGTAGACAGACTAAATAAAGCCATCTGTCTCTTCAGCAGCAGATAACTAGGTAATAATATTTAGTCTATCTGATAGCACAAAGAAGACAGAATTTTAATACTTTTCTTTAAACACTGATTTTCTAGACATGCTCTTATGTATTTGCTCTTAAGCAGTTCTACCCCTACTGTAAATACAAAATCAGAATATCTAATAAACGCCAAAGTAGGTACTTATTAAGGTTACACTGTACCCTATGTTATTGTTCTTGAAATAATATTATTTCAAAGTATTATTATTCTTGAAAGGCATTGAAATATAAGAGACTTGGACATTTGATATAAACTTTTATTATGCATATAACAATTGAGTAAAGCAAAAGAAAAAAGATTGTATACATTTTCTACAAGCTACCTATTGTGAGAGCATCAATTCTACCCTAGTTTTATTAACATATAATGTCGTATAAGTTTAGGATGTACATGTTGATATCATACACTCAAATATTGCAAAATGACTGCTACCATAGTGTTTGCTATGTTACCTCTAACATAATTATAATTTCTTTTGTGTAATGTGAACATTTAAGATCTACTCTTATTTTTTGTAGATTTTTTTGATGATGGCCATTCTGACTGGTGTAAGGTGATATTTTATTACAGTTTTACTTTGCATTTCTAAAATATTTAATGACATTGAGCACCTTTTCATGTGTTTATTGGTCATCTGTATGTTTGGAAAAATGTCTGGTTAGGTCTTCTGCCCATTTTTTGATTGGGTTGTTTGTTTTCCTAATATTGAGCTGTATGTGCTTCTTATATATTCTGGAGAAAAAGCTGAAGAGGATGTGGAGAAGAGGGGACACTCCTACACTGCTGGTTGGAATGTAAACCAATATAGCTGTTATGGAGAAAAGTAAGGAGATTCCTTAAAAAACTAGAAATAGGTCTACCATATGACTCAGCATCCCCACTACTGGGCATATACCCTGAGAAAACCACAAGTCTAAGAGACACATGTACCCAAATGCTCATTGCAGGACTATTTAAAATAGCTAGGACATGGAATCCACCTAGATTTCCACCAACAGATAAATGGGTAAAGAAGATGTGGTACATATATACAGTGACATATTATTCAGCCATAAAAAAGAATGAATTTGAGTCAGTTCTAGTGAGACAGATGAGCCTAGAACCTGTTATACAGAGTGAAGTAAGTCAGAAAGAGAAAAAGAAATAGAGTTATGTATATATATATATATAAAATCTAGAAAAATGGTTTTTATGAACTTATTTACAGGGAAGAAATGGAGATGCAGATGTAGAGAATGGACTTGTGGACACAGGGAGGGAGGGAGTGAGGGGGCTGAATGGAGAAAGTAGCATCAACATATATACACTGTCATGTGTAGAGTGGAGAGTTGGTGAGAAGTTGCTGTGAAATGAAGATCCCAGTCTGGTACACTGTGATCTAGAAGAGTGAGATGGGGGTAGAGGAGGGAGGCACAAGAGGGAGGGGATTTATGTATAATTATGACTAATGTGCATTGTTGCTTGACAGAAACCAACACAACACTGAAAAAATTAAAAATAAAAAAATAATGAAAAAATCTACTTTCTTAGAAACTTTCAAGTGCATGACACAGTATTATTCACTATAACCCCAATGCTATACGTTAGATCTCCACAAATTATTTGTCTTATAACTGGAAGTTTGTCCCCTTTGGCCAACATCTCCCCATTTCTCCTACCTACCCTAGCCCTTGGTAACTACTCTTGTAGTCTGTTTTTATGAGTTCAGCTTTTTTAGATTCCACATATAAACAATAGCATACAGTATTTGTCTTTGTCTGACTTATTTCACTTAGCATACTGCCCTCGGGATTATCCATATTATTGCAAATGGCAGACTTTCCCTCTTTTTCATGGCTGAAAAATATTACATTGTAAATATATACCACATCCTCTTTACCCACTCATCAACTGACAGATGCTTAGATTGTTTCCATATTTTGACTATTGTAAATAATGCTTCAATGAATGAGCATTGGACTTCAGATATTTTTCCAAGATTCTATTTTTACTTCCTTTGGATGTGTACTTAAAAGTGTAATTGCTGAGTCATATGATAGTTCTACTTGTTACTTTTTGAGGACCCTCCACACTGTTTTTTTTCTTTTTTGTGATGGGGGCACCAGGTGATATTCCCAGCAAGAGTGTACAGAGATTCTTATTCTCTACATCTCCACCAACGCTTGTTACCTCGTGTCTTTTTGTTAGTAACCATTAAAATAGGTGTGAGGTATTATCCTCACTGTGGTTTTAATTTGCATTTCCCTCATGATTGGTGATGTTGAGCACCTTTTCATGTACCTGTTGACCATCTGTATGTTTTCTTTGAAAAATGTCTATTCAGACCCTCTGCGCATTTATTAGATTGTTTTTTTTGCTATTGAGTTGTATGAATTTTTCATCCAGGCATATCTTGGAGATATTGTTCTGGATTTGGTCTGGATTTGGTTCCAGACCACCACAGTAAAGCAAATATCCCAATAAAGTAAGTCACATGAACTTTTTTGTTTTCTAGAGCATATAAAAGTTATGTTTACATTATACTGTAGTCTGTTAAGTGTGCAGTAGTGTTATACCTTAAAAAAAACCCAATGAATGTATTTTAATTAAAAAATACTTTCTTGCTAAAAATGCTTGCCATTATCTGAGCCTTCAGTGAGTCATAATCTTTTTTGCAATATAACATCAAGTATCACTAATCACAAATTGCCATAAGTGCAATGAAAAAGTTTGAAACATTGCAAGTATTACCAAAATGTAAGTGAGAAAATGTTGTTGGAAAAATGGCAGTGATAGTCTTGCTCAGTGTGGGGTTGTCAGAAACCTTTAATTTGTGGGAAAAAAGAGAAATACTTGCAAAGTACAATAAAGAGAAGCACTGTAGGCGCTTCTACAAGGTAGGGGCTTCCCTGGTGGCTCAGATGGTAAAGAATATGGCTGCAACGTGGGAGACCCTGGTCTGAGTCCTGGTTCAGAAGATCTCCTGGAGAAGGGAGTGGCAACCCACTCCAGTATTCTTGCCTGGAGAATTCCATGGACGGAGCAGCCTGGCAGGCTACAGTCCATGGGATCACAAAGAGTTGAACATGACTGAGTGACTAACACACTTTCATAAACAAGGTATGCTTAAATATTAACCTCTTATCAGATGTATAATTTGAAAATATTACAGGTAACCTGTCATTTAGTAGGTTGCTTTTCATTTTGTTGATGGTTTTCTTTGTTGTGTAAAGACATAGTTTTACATAGTCCTTTTTGTTTACTTTTGCTCTTTTGTCTTTGCTTTTTGTGCAAGATTAAAAAAAAATTGTTAAGACCAATGTCAAGGATTTTACTGCCTATGTTTTCTTATAAGAGTTGTATGGTTTCAGGTCTTATGTTCAAGTCTTTAACCAACTATGAGTTGATTTTGTATGTAGTGTAAGTTTATTGTTTGAGGTATATTCATTTGCATGTGGCTGTTCAGGTTTTCCAATATCATTTGTTGAAGAGACTAAATTTTATACATTGCATATTCTTGGATCCTTTTACATAAACTAATTGACCATACATGCATGGGTTTATTTCTGGAGTTTCTATCCTAGTCCATGAATCAGTGTATCTGTTTTATGCCAATTTCATACTATTTTGATTACTATAGCTTTGAAATATAGCTTGACATCAGGAAGCATTATGCCTTCAGCACTGTTGTGCTTTCTCAAGATTTCTTTAGCTATCCTGGGTCTTTTGTGATTTCTTTCAAATTTTAGGATCATTTGTTCTATTCTTATTGAAAATGCTATTGGAATTTTGATAGGGTTTTCACTGAATTAATAGATGGCTTTAGGTAGTAGGAGTATTTCAACAATATCAATTCTTCCACTTCATGAGCATGGAATATATTTTTATTTATCAGTGTCTTTATTTTATTATTTTCCTAGAGGTTTAAGGTTACAAGTCTTTCACTTCCTAGGTTATATTTATTCCTAGGTATTTTATCCTTCTTGATGCAATTGTCAATAGGAATTCTTTAATTGCTCTTTCTGATAGTTTATTTTTAGTGTATAGGAACATAAGTGATTTTTGCATGTTGATTTTCTATTATGAAATTTTATTAAATTCTTTGATTAGTTTTAAGAGGTTTTTTGTGGAGTCTTCAGAATTTTCTATATATAATATCAAATTATGTATGAATAGTGAAGTTTTACCTTTTTTTCGCCTTGTGTGATTGCTTTGGCTAGGACTTCCAATACTACGATGAATAAAATACTATGGTGATAAAAGTGGCAAGAGTAGGCATCCTTGTCTTGTTCCTAATCTTAGAGAAACAACTTTTGGCTTTTCACCGTTGAGTAGATGTTAGCTGCATGCTTGTTACAGCTGCACGCTTGTTACATATGACCTTTATTTTGTTGAGGGTTGATCTACTTTTTCTTTTTCTCTTATTTTGGTATACCACTCTTTACTTACATTTTGTGGTTTGAAATGAACTTTTTATATAATTCTATTTTTCTCTTTTCTTAGCACACATTCTTCTTTGGGTGGTTCCCCTAGAGTTTGCAATGTATATTTACACTAAACTTAGCCCACTTTCAAATAATACTATACTGCTTCACGGGTAATGCTAGTACCTTATTATAACACAATAATCCTGATTGCCAGATTCTTTTTCTTTTTATCTTTGCCAGCATTTGTTATTTATAGACTTTTGGTAATGACAGTTCTGATAGGTGTAGGCTGGTACTTCATTGTGATTTTTGATTTGCATTGTTCTGATGGTTAGCAGTGTTTAACATCTTTTCATGTGCCTGTTGGTCATCTGTTTATCTTCTTTGGAAAGATGTGGATCTTTTGGAAAAATGTGTATTCAAGTCTTCTGAATATTTTTTGATTGGGTTGTTCGAGCTTTTGATATTGAATTATATGAAGTGTTTATATATTTTGAATATCAATCTCTTATCAGTCATATGATTTGCTATAATTTTCTTCCATTAAGTAGGTTGTTTTTTAATTTTGTCAATGATTTCCTTTGCTATGCAAAAACTCTTAAGTTTAGGAAACCTGATTTACTTATTTTTGCTTTTGCTTCTTTTATCTGAGGATACAGATTAAAAAAATATTTCCATGACTTAAGATTGTTCTGCCTATGTTTTAGTCCAGGAATTTTATGGTTTCTACTCTTATCTCTAGGTCTTTAATCAGGTCAATTTTTTGTATATGGTGTGAGGGATTGTCCTAATTTCTTTCTTTTACATGTTGCTGTCCAACAGTTCCAGCACCATTTAGTAAAGAGACTGTCTTTTCTCTGTTTTATATTCTTGCCTCATTTGTCATGGTTTAATTGGCCATAAGTGTGTGGGTCTTTTCCTGAGCTCCCAATTCTGTTCCATTGATCTATGTGTCTGTTTTTGGGCCAGTACTATAATATTCTGATTACTGTAGCTTTGTAGTATGGTTTGATGTCATAAAGTGTGGTATCTCAGCATTGTTCTTTTTTCAAGATTTCTTTGAAAATTTGGGGTCTTTATGGTTTGGTATGAATTTTAGGATTATTTGTTCTAGTTCTGTGAAAAGTATCATAGGTATTTTGATAGAGATTGCATTAAAACTGTAGATTACTTTGGATACTATGGGCATTCCAACAACTATCTTCCAGTCCATGAATATAGAATATCTTTCCCTTTAGCTCCTTCATCTTCATTTTCTATTATCACTGTTCATGGTTTTCAGAGTATAGTTCTTTCATCACCTTGGTGAAGTTTATTCCTAGGTATTTTATTCTTTTTGATGCAGTTCTAAGCAAGATCATTTTCTTCTTTATTTTTCTGATAGTTTATTATTAGTGTATAGAAAAGCAACAGATTTATGTGTATTAGTCTTGTATCCTAATATTGTGTTCAACTCATTTTTTGGTTCTAATAATTGTTTTCTTTTTTTTTTGTTTGTTTTCTGAGTCCTTAGGATTTTCTATGTACAGTGTCAATTGTCAGCAAATAGTCAGTTTTACTTCTTTTCTTCCAATTTAAAGCCTTTTATTTCTTTTTCTGGTCTGATTCCTTTGGCTAGGACTTCTAATACTAGGTTAAATAGAAATTATGAGAGTGGGAATCCTTGTCTCATTCCTGACTTGAGGAAAAACTTTAAAGTTTTCACCATTGTGTATGATATTAGCTGTGGGCTTGTTATAAATGGCTTTTATTACGTTGAGATATCTTTCTACTATACCAACTTTGAAAGTCTTTTTAAAAATCATAAATGGATGGTGAATTTTGTCAAATGCTTTTTCTGCCTCTGTTGAGATGATCATGTGATATTTGTTCTTCATTTTGTTAATGTGGTGTATCACATTGATTGATTTGCAGATATTGAACCATATTTGCATCCCTGGAATAAATTCCACTTGATCATGGTGCATAATCCATTTTGTGTATTGTTGAATTTAGTTTGCTAATATTTTGTTTAGAATTTCTGCATCCTTCCTATCTCTTCTCCATCTTGTATTCCTATTATATCTATATTATATTATACTTGTAGTTGTCACACAGTTACTGAATATTCTCTGCTGCTTTTTTCCCCCATATTTTTCCTCTTTGCTTTTCAATTTTTCAAGTTTCTATTGACATTCTTGTTAGAGAGTTTTTTCTTCTGCCATGTCTCATCTGCTAATGTGCCCACCAAAAGCGTTCCTCATTTCTATTACAGTATTTTTTAACTCTAGCATTTCTATTTGATTCTTTCTTAGAATTTCCATCTCTCTCCCACATTACCCATCTATTCTTCCATATTGTCTATTTATCCCCTTAGGTCCCTTAGCATATTAATCAGTTGTTTTGTCTTCTGAATCTGATAATTCCAACATTCCTGCCATACCTTAGTCTATGCTTTCACCATGTTTTCAAACTGTGTTTTTTATTTTTTAGTTTGCTCTTCAAAATTTTTTAGTTTGCTCTTCAATATTTTTACCCAGAAATAATTTACTGGGTAAAAGGAATTGCTTCAAATATGCTTTTAGTGGTGTTGTAGTAAGCTATGGGGGTGGAGAAGCATTCTATAGTCTAATGGTTAGGTCTCAGTTTTTTAGTGAGCTGATGACCCAGGATTGTGAACTTCACTGGTGCTTCTCAGATTCCTGTCCCCTGCTCCCCTTACATCTTAGGTGAACAGGATGGCTAGAGTGGACTAGAGTTGGGTATTTCTCTTCTCCCAGATCAATTAGGCTTTGATGAAACTAGTAAAGAAGTTTTTCTTGAAGCCATATTTTTCTATGATGAACAGAATGCTTTTGTATATTTCAAAATGGTTATTTCCACCCTTATCTGACTAGAAGCTCTGATTTTCACTGTGCAAACCTGTTAGGGAATTTGGAGGTAAAACCCACAAAAGTATGATGAGGTCTTGAAAATGACTGTATCACCTTGAGTTTTTAACTCTCAGACTTTTTTCCACACTGTGTCTCCAGCAATTTTGCAGTTATAGTTTAGGTTTTCCTACCCTAATACTCATTCTTAGGGAGGTTTCTGCTAAGTTGTGAGTCTCTGTTTCCTCCTATTTGTCTCCTCATTTTTTGGAAGAGTGGTTTGCTCTATGACATCAGTTCTATGACAACTCTGAGAAGAGTTGTCAATTTTTTTAGTTTGTTCTACTTTTTATTTGTTACGGCATATTGACAATTTCCAAACTCCTTACAGGCTGGAACAGAAACCAGAAGTCTCATCAGTTCAATTGCTCAGTCATGTCCAACTCTTCTGAAACCCCGTGGACTGCAGCACACCAGGCTTCCCTGTCCATCACTATCTCCTGGAGCTTACTCAAACTCATGTTCATTGAGTCGATGATGGCATCAACCATCTCTTCCTCTGTTGTCCCCTTCTCTTCCTACCTTCAATCCTTCTCAGCATCAGGGTCTTTTCCAATGAGTCAGTTCTTCGCATCAGGTAGCCAAAGTATTGGAGCTTCAGCTTCAGCATCAGTCATTCCAATGAATATTCAGGACTGATTTTCTTTAGGATTTACTGATTGGATCTCCTTATAGTCCAAGGGACTCTCAAGAGTCTTTTCTAACACCACAGCTCAAAAGCATCAATTCTTTGCCACTGTTTTCTTTATAGTATAACTCATATCCATACATGACTATTGGAAAAACCATAGCTTTGACTAGACAGACCTTTGTCAGCAATGTAATGTCTCTGCTTTTTAATATACTGTCTAGGTTGGTCACAGCTTTCCTTCCAAGTAGCAAGCGTCTTTTAATTTCATGACTGCAGTCACCATCTCCAGTGATTTTGGAGCCCCCCAAAATGAAGTCTCTCACTATTTCCACTGTTTCGCCATCTATTTGCCATGAAATGATGGGACCAGATGTCATGATCTTAGTTTTCTGAATGTTGAGTTTTAAGCCAACTTTTTCACTCTCCTCTTTCATTTTCATCAAGATGTTCTTTAGTTCTTCTTTACTTTCTGCCATAAGAGTGGTGTTATCTGCATATCTGAGGTTATTGACATTACTCCCAGCAATGTTGAGTCCAGCTTGTGCTTCATCCAGCTTGGCATTTCACATGATGTACTCTGCATGTAAGTTAAATAAGCAGAGTGACAGTATACAACCTTGATGTACTCCTTTCCTGATTTGGAACCAGTGTGTTGTTCCACGTCCAGTTCTAACTGTTGTTTCTTAACCTGCATACAGATTCCTTAGGAGATGGGTCAGGTGGTCTGCTATTCCCATCTCTTTCAGAATTTTCTGCAGTTTGTTATGATCTACACAGTCAAAGGCTTTGGTGTAGTCAATACAGCAGAAGTTTTTCTGAAACGCTCTTGCTTTTTTGGCGATTAACCAGATATTGGCAGTTTGATCACTGGTTCCTCTGCCTTTTCTAAATCCAGTTTGAACATCTGAAAGTTCATGGTTCACATACTGCTGAAGCCTGGCTTGGAGAATTTTGAGCATTACTTTGCTAGCGTGTGAGATGAGTGCAATTGTGCAGTTGTGAAGTCTCATATTGCCCTTTTAATGTTGAGTTTTTCTAAGGTATTTTAATATTTTTAAATTGCTATTTTAAATTTGGTCTTCCCAAATCACTTTACCAAATTCTCTTATTGTTTGTAATAGTTTATCAGTAAAATCCATTGATTTTTCAGGTATACAACCATGCCAGATCACAGTCCAGCACAACTGGAAGATAATGGAAAGGGTGGTCCCTGAGGTTCTGAAACATAATGACCCTGCTAATTCATGTCAGCTGAATAAGAGATAATTTTAGCTCCCTCTTACAATGTTTATACTTCTCATTTCTTTGTCTTGCCTAATTGTATTGGCTGGTTCCTCCAGAATAATGTTAAAATTTAACAGTGGAATTATTTACTGTCTTTACCTAGATTTTTTTCTTTTTTGGTCACAAGCACATCTGGATTGATTACTCTGCTACTCACATACAGTTGAAAATTGATATTCTACCTTTAAATACAGCTATAAAAATGAAATGTAGTTTTAGAAGTCCTTATTGGCAAAAACCTAAGGATGACCTTATAACTTGTTGGCCAAACCAGGTCACGTCCAAGAGTGAAAGGGAACATTATTAATTATTACCCTGGGACAGTCTCAATCAAATCAGGATAAATGGCCACCCTATGTAAGTGTTCTAAGTATCTGACCTATGAAGGTCCCCCTTAACTCAGGGCACATTTGGCCATAGAATCAAAGCTAACCATTAGCTCAGAGAGTAACCAAACTAAAGATGCAAACAGAAGATCAATTTAGCAAGCAAGTCTAACATCCAGATGGTGTGGCCACATTTCCCAGGTGAGCAATTCATCCTATGTTAAGAGACTAAGATAAAGGGTTATTAAGTCCCAACAGGTGATAGATTGGGAATTTGGGATTGACATATACACACTACTGTATTTAAAATGGGGCCACCCAGCTGATTCTAGTGGTAAAGAACCTGCCTGCCAATGCAGGAGATGTAAGAGATGCAGGTTCCATCCCTGGGTCGTGAAGATCTCCTGGAGGAAAGCATGGCAACCCACTCCAGTATTCTTGCCTGGAGAATCCCATGGACAGAGGAACCTGGTGGACTACAGTCCATGGGTTCTCAAAGAGACAGATATGACTGAAGCAACTGTATAGCACAGGGAACTCTGCTTAATATTCTGCTGCTGCTAAGTCATTTCAGTTGTGTCCAACTCTGTGACCCCATAGACGTCAGCCCACCAGGCTCCGCTGTCCCTGGGATTCTCCAGGCAAGAACTCTGGAGTGGGTTGCTGTTTCCTTCTCCAATACATGAAAGTGAAAAGTGAAAGTGAAGTCACTCAGTCGTGTCCGACTCTTTGCGACCCCATGGACTACAGCCTACCAGGCACCTCCATCCATGGGATTCTCCAGGCAAGAGTACTGGAGTGGGGTGCCATTGCCTTCTCCGGCTTAATATTCTACACTAACCTAAGTGGGAGAAGAAAAGAATAGATACATGTATACATATAAGTGAATCACTTTTCTGTACACCTGAAACTAACACAACATTATTAATCAACTATACTCCAACATATTAAAAAAAGAAAAAAAGAAAAAGTGCATGCTCCTGGAATAGTTGCTTGAGGCAGTTCCAGGAACCACAGTGAGAAACGTGGAGAGTCCTAACTCCTATGGAATGGAGGCCTCCTTGGACTCCATACCTACCGTTTTGAGAAACTGAACATTTTCACCAATTTTGATGTCCTGGCCATAGGTGTCATTTGAGCACTTCTGAAGTAAGGCCCACTGAAGCCTAAGGTCTATTTTAAAACTGCATGTACAGAGTTGAGACTGTTTGACTTGTGGATATCCGTTTTGAGGGAGACTGAAGCGACTTGCAGCAGTAGCATTATAACTGTCTCTCCCAAATAATATTCACAACCACTCTCTCAGTAATTTCTGCTGACACACTCCTCCTTACCAACTCAGAGGGCACTGGAGAATTGATTCTGCAGTATTACATTCACAGAATTTCTGTGGAACACCAATAGAAATCAGCAATAGAAATTTTAGGATGGATGCCTCCAAATTTTGAATGTGCAATGGAGTAAGAAAAAAATGTGATACTTACTATAGAAATAAATGGGTGAACAGAAAGTAGAAATGGGAAATTCAGATGAGTGATAGTTGGAAGTAAAAGCAAATTATCATAATATGGGCTCAAGAAGAGTCAAAGGCAGAACCATATTGTTAAAAGACACACTGGGCCATTGGGAAGGGCAGAATCTTAGAGGATTAAACTGAAGAAAGGTAAGGATGGAGGAAGCATGACTAGAGACTGGTATTGAAATACAGCCATTAAAACTGCTTCATCTTCCCTTCTTCAAGCCAGAGGGAGGTGGGAGCTTGGCTGAGCTGGCATGTAGGGAATGGAGAGATTATTATGTAAGGTATGTGAAGGTACAAACAAGTCTGAACATTTACTGTGATTCTGATTTTCTCTGCTTAATAACTAAGGGCTCCCCTGCATGCTTTCTCAATGGTTGTTATGGATGATCCTTCTCAGCTTGTCTTTCCTCCAGGGTCAGTGTCTCAGTATTCTTCTACATGTGTCCCTTTGTCCCTGTTGCTCTAGTTATACCTTCTTTCTTATTCTATTTCATCGTCTCCCTCTCTGTCTTACCTAAAGAAAACAAAAATTATATTTTTATTTGTTTTATTTATTAGATACCATTTTATGTTTTCTGTTAATTTTAAAAATGTCAGTAAGATATTTATTTCACTCTGTTTAACAAAGAGGACAACAAAAAAGCTAAATTGAGTTCCTTTTGATTTTTGTGGTCTTCAATTGAAGTTTTTCTTACTCCTGAAGATTAGCAGAAGGGAAGAAGTGTTTTTCCCCTTGATTTAAGTGTTTTAATTCTACATAGAACTTGATGTCCTTTACAGTTGTTGCTTTTAGCCAATTACTGTCTGTACAAAATAAAGAAGGACAAATAATAACATCTTAATTTTACTGACAGAAGAATTGGAGAATAGAGCAGATAAGTAATATGTTCCAGATCAAACAGGAATGTTAGAAGTCATATTAGAATTCAATACCTTGAATTATCATTCTAGTGATTTTTTCAAAATGTTAAAAATAACAAAGATTAACATAAAAAAACTCATGAAACTCATAAAAGATCACCCATTATCTTTTATCCTAACATCTTTCAAGTTTAGATTGTATTTTTTTCTGTTTTTGAAACAATAAATATTTCAGATATAGTTGAAGTTCCCTATGTAGTCCTTCACATTCTCATTCTTCTTCCCTTGCCAGAGGCAATCATTTCTCAATTGAGTTTTAATCATTCCCATATATTCTTTTATATTTTAATTCATATGTATAGCTCTTGCACAATACATAGCACAGTTCTGAAATTGAAAATCCTTGTATGAATTGAATAGTAAGTATGATTTTGCAATTGACTTTCAATCACCCTCATCATATTTTTGACTCTTATCTGTGTTGATGGGTGTACTTAAGTTTATTTATTGTAAGTGTCAGGGCTTCCCTCATAGCTCAGTTGGTGAATAATCCACCTGCAATGCAGGAGACCAGAGTTCAATTCCTGGGTCAGGAAGATCCACTGGAGAAGAGATAGGCTACCCACTCCAGTATTCTTGGGCTTTCCCTGTGGCTCAGCTGGTAAAGGATCCACCTGCAATGTGGGAGACCTGTGTTCAATCCCTGGGTTGAGAAGATCCCCTGGAGAAGGGAAAGACTACCCACTCTCCAGTATTCTGGCCTGGAGAGTTCCATGGACTATAGCCCATGGGGTCTCAAAGAGTCGGACATGGCTGAGCGACTTTCACTTGTCATTTGTAATTATAACTGTACTATAACATTTTATATATGAATCTGTCATGATTTATAAATTTTTTCAGCCAAGAAGCCTTTTTAAACTAGATTTAATAACATAGCATTTGCCAGATTTTGCTACAAATTATAAGGGGTAGCATATGCTACCCATATTATCTGCTTTAGTAAAACATTTTATTTTTAATATGTAGTAACAAGTAACTTATCTATATTATTTCCTCAAGTATTGAATCATATCAGAACACTTGAAACAAGGATGGTTTCATTCAGAGAACTAAAATTAAAGATATTGTTGTTGTTCAGTTGCCCTGTCGTGTCCGACACTTTGTGACCCCATGGACTGCAACATGCCAGGCTTCCCTGTCCTTCACCATCTCCCAGACTTAGTTCAAACTCATGTCCATTGAGTCAATGATGCCATCCAACCATCTTATCCTCTGTTGCTCCCTTCTCTTGCCCTCAGTCTTTCGCTCTATCAGGGTCTTTCCCAATGAGTCAGCTCTTTGCATTATGTGGTCAAAGTACTGGAGGTTCAGCTTTAGCGTTCAGTCCTTCCAATGAATATTCAGGGTTGGTTTCCTTTAACCCTGACTGGTCTGATCTCCTTGTTGTCCAAGGGACTCTTACGAGTCCTCTCCAGTACCACAATGTGAAAGCATTAATTCTTTGGTGCTCAGCCTTTAGGGTCCAATGACTACTGGAAAAATCATAGCTTTGACTATATAGGCCTCTGTCAGCAAAGGTCTCTGCTTTTTAATACACTGTCTGGATTTGTCGTAGCTTTTCTTCCAAGGAACTAGTGTCTTTTAATTTCATGACTGCAGTCACTGTCCACAGTGATTTTGGAGCTGAAGAAAATAAAGTCTGTCATTGTTTACATTTTTTTCCTCATCTATTGGCCAGAAGTGATGAGACCAGATGCCATGATCTTAGCTTTTTTAATGTTGAGTTTTAAGTCAGCTTTTTTGCTCTCCTTTTTCACCTTCATCAAGATATAGATTACAGTTTCATTTATTATGACATTAACTTATGATGACATTCTTTTATGGTGACATGGTCACATGGTAGAGTCTGAATTTGACAGTTTCCTATTCTAGAACATTCTAGTGAAAAATAATGAAATATTTAGATTCTGAGGTGTGTACTTTTGTTTTATTACCCCAAGTAGAAATAACATTGTATATGCTTTTATCAGAAAATAGGGAAAGTATAGAAATCAGTTAAGTAAATTATGCTAGTTTATCCATAAGATGAAACATGATGTAGGAAATAAACTGATACTTACAATATTTAATTAACACTAAGAACTAATGTTAAGGGTAAATTAATAAGTAAATAATTTTCATAAATGAAAATTAGATATAATACTATATTTTTATTTTTAAAATGAATATGGAAAAGCCAAGAAATAAAGCACAAAGTTATTAAACTTGGTTGCTACATTCTGTGTTTTCCAAGTGTTCTCAGTCTTGGCTCTGCATCAACATTACTTACAAGAAAAGAAATGGTCACAACTCACTCCGTATTCAGAGTTGGAATCTATAAGGATGGGAGCTGGGCATCTATATTTTAAAATAATTCCACAGATAATTCTGATGTTCAGGTTTGAAAACTGGCTGTTTAAGACACAATAAGAATAGAAATACAGGATAGGATATAACTAAATAAGGATAGGCAGGATTCCTGGAGAAAGGTAAAACACAATATATACCATATTAAAGGGTTGGAAAAGTCAATATAGGAAAGGAACCAATCTTTCCCAAATTAATCTGCCTGGGTCCAGCCCCGGTGGGTCCGGGGGTCTTGAGGGATGAGTGGCATCAGCGAAGTACTGAGCTGAGTCAATGTGGTGATGGAGCAGTCTTTCTTGTTTATTGTTGTTGGTTTACAGTTCTTATACCCAAGAAACACACCCATTATGTCACATATTAGTCTATACAATCTTTTGTTTTCTGCCTACTGTCAACAACTTTAACATTAAGCTCATCTTCCTTGCAGAAGTCAGATTTCTGCATAATTAGGTTTAACAGTAGTATGTTTACTATTTGAATGTCTCCAGCATACTTCGATAAGTACATCAATCTAAGTAGAAAGGTTACATTTCTCTTATCAAGTGCAACTATGTAGAAGCTAGAGGGAAGGGCTTAAGCTTGAAACTGTTTTATTCTATTAACTTACTCCAGTTCTTAAGAGGAAAGAGGAAAGAGGACAAAGAGATAGTCTAGCAGCACTGCTTTAACAATAAAACCCTATTAACCTTATAATTACTATAATGAATTCCTATGTCTACACTATCCTAAAGCAATCAATGTCTCCAACTATGCTGGCCACAGTTATGAGCATTCCTAAGTCCCATTCCAGCCTGGTTTCTTCAAGGAGGAGAGCCTCCTCCATGGAGTGGTCGAGGGAGTGGGAGGTGGAAAGGTGACCCAAGTATGAGCCCTTTTGGTGGTGGCCTTGCCATGACCCCCAGGGAACTCTTGGTAAACTCCCCAGTAATGAGTAGGAGGTGTTGTAATCTATTTAAATGTCCCTATTCCTCCTTTGTACTCAGGGAAGGGAATCTGCCTTCCCCAATCCCCTGAGGGAAATAAGGTCTGAGGGAATTATCTCAGGATAAATTCTTTCTGACTGGGACTGACCTACTGAGATAAGCTAATGTTCTGAGCATAAACAGAATTTCCCAAGAAAAATACCAGGAGGGGCCTTGCCTTGGGATGCCCCAAAGGAAAATACACTTTGCAGTTTCCTTCTTAGTGTCATCCGAGTGAAGGGGCATCCTGAGGGCTCTGGCATAAATCTATGTATTGATTTCAATAATTCAATAATACTAGCTGAATTTGTTATAATAATTTGATAGAATCATTCTCAGAACCTCTGACTCCCCGGAAGGATCCCTGAGCCTGTGATGTCTCCCTACTGGTCTGGGTCACCTGCTGGTATGTGGGTCCCAACTAAATCACTTCTCCCCTTGTACTAGACTCTGTGTGGTTCTTTCTTTATGGTGGTGGCAGGGGTTTAGTTGCTAAGTTTTCTGAATCTTGCGACCCCATGGACTGTAGCCCAACAGGCTCCTCTGTCCATGGGATTTTCCAGGCAAGAGTACTGGAGTGGGTAGCCATTTCCTTCTCCAGGGGATCTTCCCGGCCCAGGAATTGAACCTAGGTCTCCTTCAGTGTGAGTCGATTCTTTACTGCTGAACTACTAGGGAAGCCTACTTCTTTCTTTATAGCCTTGCTGTAAAAAAGCAATTCCACTAGTCTTCAGGTTCTTTTCAGAAAGATTTGCTCTATATATAGTTGCAGTTTGGGGGTATGTGTGTGGGTGAACTCAGAGTCTTCCTACTCTGTCATCTTAATCCTACTTCCTCTTATTTTTCTATTGTTGACATATGTATGGGTTATTTCCAGTTTTGAACTACTAGAAATAAAGCTGCTATAATGGAACTGGAACATTTGTCTAGCCAAAAATTAAACCTTTTGTTCCTTTCTCTCTTCTGGCTCCATCAGCTCCTTTGATACATATTTTAGTTTTTACAATCCTAAAAGAAACACTACAATTCCAAAGATGTGGTGTGTTCATTGTTGTGTTTTCTGGAACTTTTACAGAAGAATTTTCTTTTTTTCTGTTCAACTGCTCACTTCCCTTTCTTTCTTTTTTTATTTTCAGCTGCTTTCTTCTTGCTATTTTTTGTAGCATTTTCAACAAGAGTAGAACACCAGTGTAGGAAAAAAAAATCCTATAGATTAAAAAATACTGTTGGTCAAGGTGTCACTCTGAAACTGCAATTACATATAAAAGAAAAACTCTCACATTGTGGATTGATTCTGGCTGTTGCTCATATCAGTGTTATAATGGGTTCTTTGAATTTCTTCAGAAATGAGACTAAATTAAATTCTCCTAAATCTGTTATATATGATATTGTTGCTTAATGACACTTATGTTTAATGTTTTGCCCTTGTTCACTTTTATCTTAGGATTTTCCTTTTCTTGAAGATTGGACAAGAAAATTTTTTTAAATATTCATATCGTACCCCTCCTCCATTCTATAGGAAGTTTAAAGCAAAGGGAATTATTTTTTAAAACCATCTTGAGAAGGGTGATAACCTTTAGTGGGTCTGAGTTATGCCCCTTGCCTGTGGATTTATTACAAATGCTTGTGTTTTGCTGTCAAAATCAGAAGTTTCCAGGCATCTGGGGATAATCCCACTCCCAAGTTGTGGGGAATGTGAAGGGTCTTTGAGAAGGAATGCAGTGGGGGTTGCGGAGGAGGAGAACAGCTCGGCACAGAAGAGAGGCAGCTAGCTTTTCTGAGTCTGGGAGTGAGACAGACGATGTCCCTGAGTGGTGGAGGCCTATATCCTGAGTGCTACAGGGCTTTCCTGGGTCAGTGGCTGAAGGATGGTTCGGGACACCGAGGTGGATCACTGAAGATGGTAGCAGGGTCTGTGGCTGAGACTGCTTTCCATAGAGAGAGCCATGGTGAATGGCTTCTGTGGGCATCCGCAACAGCAGTGAGAATAAGCATTGACAGTGGCATCTTTGTAGAGGTGAGAATGGTGACTGTGGTGGGCAGACATGATTTCTCAAAGATATCCACATCCTAATTCCAGGAATCCGTGACCATTACCATATGTAGCAAAAGGAACTTCACAGATGTGATTGAAAAACAACTACTAGATGCCTTGCTTTCAATCAACTGTCTCGTTTGTATCTTACTCTGTCAGTAACCAGGTCATGAGATGGGAAGATTATTCTGGATTCATCTGGGTGGGCCCCATACGATTGATCACAAGACCTAATGGGAGAAAAGGATGGCAGGAAAGGTAGAGGAGGTATGAGGACAAAAGCGGAGGTCCAGTCGATGTCATTGGGGACTTTGAAGGTAGAAGCAGGCCATGAGTCAAGGGATGTGGGCAGCCTCTAGGAGCTGCAAAAGGCAAGGAAATAGGTACTTTGCTAGAACCTCCTAAAGATATGCAGCTCTATCAACCCCTTGATTTTGGCTCTGTAAGACCCATTCTGGACTTCTGATCTCTAGAACTGTAATGTAACGCATTGTGTTAAGACACTAAGCTTCTGGTACCTGGTTATAATGGCAGTAGGAAATTAGTACAGTGGCCATATGGCCAAGAGTCAGACTCTTCCCTCAGTTTTTAGATTTCCCATGGTTTCTTCTAAGCTTGTACTTGTGTGGGGAAAGGTCACTTCTATCATCCTCAAAAAAAAAAAAAATGACAACTGAGATCAAGGATTTATCATTCTCATAACTGGAGCTTAGAGTCAGATATAATTTTATTAATGAAAACTAACGTGATGTTTTGTGTGACTTATGTATATTAATACATCTCAGTGTACATGATTGCTTCAATTCATTGTGACTCAAACCTAGTATCACATGAAGGTCCCAAAGGTTGAATCCTTAGTTACTTAAAATTTGTCCATGTTACATATTTAACCTGTATATATTGGTAAGAAGTATTTGACTCATTTCAATGTTGAGATCTCAAATAGGTATAACCAAAACCTTAGGAGTAGGCAGTTCTCTTGATTTGCTGTACAATTACTGTAAGGTATTTGAAACAGGAAACAGGAAGGGTGATTTAGAACACCAGTTTGAATTTCCACAAAAGAAGGGGAAGTCTTTTCAAAGACACAAATGAAAGCTAATGAAAAAACACATGGCTTTCACACTGAAAGAGTAAAAGTAGCTCTTCCTTGTACCAGGGAGAGAAAATGATTATTTTCCTCTTCCAGGAGTAAGCAGTCATGGGTTGTACAGACTGGAAAGTTATAGAGACAGGAAAAGGCAGAGAAAAAAAGACACAAGGCTCCTCTAGCAAGAGGAGCAACGGCGCATTTTGCCGTGTTTTTTTTTTTGCGAGCCCTTTGCATTTAATAACTTTGGTTTAGAGGAGGCCTAAGCCATGAAACAAGTGTGTAACAAAGGTGCATACCATGACTGATGAAAATGTCCAAGAGAGAAAGTTTTAGAAGACAGTGAGCCAGGAAAAATTAAGATCATACACAGAAAGACAAAGAAGTGATAGTAAGACCAGGACGTATGTCTCTGATGATCTTGACAAAGTGGAGAGCAGATTTATAGGGAAAAATACTGAAGATTGTAACTCAGTAAGATTTTCATTGTGGATGACTCTTTTTTTCTTTTTGTCAAATGTTTTGAGTGGTCATATTTTTAAGATTAAAGAGTCGATAGGGAAAACTATCTTTGAGAAGGCATTCCTAGATTCTTCTATTCCTCTGCCTCCTCCTTTCCTCCATCAGTGATGTCTTTACAGCCAATTATCAGTCTCTCTTGCTGAATATCCTTTTTCCTTATTGTCATGTGAACTCTTTTCTAGAGAGAGGCTCATTTCAGCAGACAGACTGCACTGTATGAGACCCACAGAATCCTCTCTGTAGACATTATCAGATGCTTGTTGGAGTGCTTAGTCAGACCTGCCAAGGCATTTTCAAACATCTCAGCTGTTCTTCCCACTCTCAAATATTTGCTGAAATTAAAAGATGTAGAAGTTGAATGGCAATAAATGCAAATCTCTGTGGGCTGTTGTCACCTCCTAGGGTTCAGAGCAAGAGCAGTTGGGAAATTTTAATTCATTTAAAAGCAGGAGTCTTTCCCAAATGGATGGTATTGGTTCACAGCTGACCTTAAGAGGGGAAGGTGTAGCAGGTAACAAAAATTCAGGAGATTATGAGTAGAGGAAGCTCCTGATGACTTTGTCCCTTTTCTTCCTGAACCCTTTCCTGCTTGCTTCTACTCTAAATCCTTTGGTAGAGGGAACCTCGTGCCTTAAAGACTTTCTATAGATACTCTTAGGGGCTGTACTATATACATAGCTGTAACACAAAACTTGGCATTTTGTCCAGAGGTAATGAGTATGCTCTGGGATCATAAGGGTCTTTGTTCTTTTCATCCCATCTTACCCTTCACATCCCACCCATGACTGGCAGAAGGATCATTCAGTGCAAGGCAAGCTGTACTGAGCAAGACAGAAGTTTGCATTTTCTGTAAATGCCATTTCAAAAAAATCTAAGGGTAGATCCAGCTGAGGGGGACAGAAATGATCTTCTTGACCTTATTACAGAGGTAGTGTCAGGACAAAGCCCTTGGGACCAACTACATGATGAGAGGGATTTCAGCTAGCTTGACATTGGTTTTGTATGAATTAAGAGGCAACTTGATGGAAAAAGTAGAGGCATACTTTTAATCTTTAGCTTATTCTTTGCATCTTGGATCTGCTGAGCTACTAGCAAGATTCTGACCATTTTGGTGTGGATGAGATCCCCCAATGTTTGGTGCTTTGGTTAAAGTGCTGCAACCAGCCTGCATATGGACCCGAGAGACAGAATTATGGGAAGGTACTGGGAAATGCTGGGGCTTCCCTGGTGGCTCAGTGGTAAAGAATCCGCCTGCAATGCAGGAGATACAGATTTAACCCCTGAATTGGGAAGGTCCCCTGGGGAAGGAAATGGCAACACACTCCAGTATTATTGCTTGGGAAATACCATGAGCAGACGAGCCTCGGGTGCTATAGTCTATGGCGTTGTAAAAGAGTCGGACACAACTGAGTGACTCAAAAACAACATCAACTGGGAGATACTTCCGGCTGCTCTGTTAAACTGCCTGTGAGGTAACTCACAAGTCCCTGCCCAGTTTTGTCACCTTTCCCAAGGCAGCCCTCACAGTGGTCATGGGGGTCTGGGCTCAGAATGTTATGGGAACAAAATGTATAAGAATGATAGTGGTAGTTTGCTAAATTCCTGAGTCGTTTGGGAGAAACTTACACTCATTTTTCTTGTTCATGTTGCTGTTACTGTCTCAGACTATGAGCATTCAGCTTTGATTAAAATGTGCCCTTTTCCAACCACTGGTTTATTTGTGCTTTAGTCAAGACAGACAAATTCCTTAGAAGATATTATCAGGCTGACACAGTGAGAACTATCATGAATCTGTGACAGTTTCAAGAAAGAGAGGTCTGAAGTAGCTGGCATGTCATTGCTCATAACTCAGGAACATTGGCAGAAGTCCTGGGAAATGAACATACTTCCTTAATCTTATTACTTGCATCAGCATTGATAAACCCTCTTTTTATTTTTTTAAAGAAGGAACGTTCATTCCCACACTTATATGCAAAATATTTTTCCAGGGCTCTGACTTATGACTATCACTACTCACTTTTATGATAAACTTAAGATATTTCTGAGCATAGTTTTTACTCACAAACTAACCCATTCCAGTTTGCCTGTGACAGGAAGCCTGAGTAGGACGAGCAAAAGACTGGAACAAATGACTAGACTCCATGCCCCTTAGTCTCCATGTGTGGGTTCCACCTCAAGTTGCTCTCAATGACCTGTGCATTTTGCTCTTTCAGTTACACATATTTGTAAATAAACCAAGTGATGCCTGCCCTACACAGCTTATGGAATGGTTACTGACAGAGTGAGATAAAAATGAGATTTGTTGAAAGCAAGGCATCTAGTGATTGTTTTTCATAGAAAAGGCAGCAACACCAACTCATTGGATTCCCAAGGTTCATTAAGTCTGTCCTTGAAAGATAAGAGACTGGAGTCCTATTTATTCCTATTTAAATAGGCAGTGTTCAAAAATCACTGATACACATACACTTTTCAGTGAAGTCGTCAGGGGTCAATGCGAAGTTCTTACAGAACTACAAGTAAAAAGGGCTGATGTTGATTTTCACTTTTATGATGGAATAGTTATCTGGAGAATATATCCTGTCAAAGAATACCACGAATGCTTATGAAAATGTATTTTAAAATGACAAAGCTGGCAGGAAAGCAAGGGAAATTAGAGTAGGTTAGAAACAACGAGAAAGCATCATCAAGTGGGAAAGATATTGGAGCTCCAGCTTCAGCATCAGTTCTTCTGATGCATATTCAGGGTTGATTTCCTTTAGGACTGATTGGTTTGATCTCCTTGCAGTCCAAGGGACTCTCAAGAGTCTTCTTCAGTGTCACAATTTGAAAACATCAATTCTTTGGCGCTCAGCCTTCTTTATGGTCCACCTCTCATGTCTGCACATGACTACTGGAAAAATCATAGCTTTGAGTATACAGACCTTTGTTGGCAAAGTGATATCTCTGTTTTTTAATATACTGTCTAGGTTTGTCATAGCTTTCCTTCCAAGGAACAAGCATCTTTTGATTTCATGGCTGCAGTCACAATCCACAGTGATTTTGGAGCCCAAGAAAAGAAAATCTGTCACTGTTTCTTGCTTCCCGCCCCCCTTCTATTTGTCATCAAGTGATATGACTGGATAACAACGTGATCTTAGTTTTTTGAATGTTGAGTTCTAAGTCAGTTTTTGCACTCTCCTTTTCCACCCTCAACAAGAGGCTCTTTAGTTCCTCTTCACTTTCTGTCATTAGAGTAGTAGCATCTGCATATGTGAGGTTGTTGGTATTTCTCCCAGCAGTCTTGATTCCAGCTTGTGATTCCTCCAGCCTGGCGTTTTGCATGATGTACTCTGCATATAGGTTAAATAAGCAGTGTGACAGTGTTGGCAATGCCAACATCATTTGGCATTGCCCTTCTTTGGGATTAGATTGAAAACTGACCTATGCCTGCTTCCCCCATTATCAACATTCCCTACTAGAATGGCACAGTTGTTACAATTGATGAACCTACACTGATGTATTACTTTAACCCAAAGCTTATAGTGTATCATAAGATTCATTCTTGATATTGTATATTCTGTGTGTTTTGATAACTGTATAATGACATGCCTTCATGCATCCCATGCATCCATGTCATTAAATAATTATCATTTGAACACAGACTGCTTCTAACAAATGTAGAAAACAAATACATTTGGAATATACTTATATTTAAAAGTATGTATTCTTCCTTGCTCAAGGAATATTTACAAAAAATGAATTTTTTATGAGCCATAAATAATATTTCAACAAATTTTAAAGACAGTTTCTTGCAGGCTACATTCTCTGACCTCAACTTAGAAGAGCTTAGGAGGGAAACTCATGTAATAATACTGCTAACGAGTCAAGCTATTTATAAAGTTATCCCCATTTCTTAATACCTGGTTGTATTAAACAGAGAAGACATAGTTAAATTTCTCTTTGAAGACAGTATGAAATTTTAGATCAAAGAGAAGAACTTATTTATGGGAGGGTGAAGAAAAAACAGTTCTAGAATCTTCCTTGTAATCCAGGCATGATATCAGTTTCTAGAGTTTCTTGTGTGGCAGATTTATTTTGTAGACTAACTGCTGTGTAAAACTGAAAATGCTAATATTTTCAGGTTGTTTTTAAAAATTTGATGTCCTCTGTTGTAAGGAACTAAAAGGGGTGAAGGCACTCAAATAAGAAAAAACAAATAATATCTGAAACCTCCCAAAATATAGCCCCAAAGAATGGTTTTTGATTTTTCTCTTATAAGACATTAATTATTATTTCAACAGGCTGATCTACTTTTCTTATTTTAACCTTTTCCCATGGCCAACTTGAAAAGAATTGCATTGTTTAAATAGATTTTAGTGCAATTCTTCAAATGAGAGGTGTTCAAGGGTTTTTGTTGTTGTTAACATTCTATATATAGCATTTTGCCTTTAAATTACTCTGCTGATCTGATACAGTCTCTGTAATTTCAAAACCTTTGAAACTGCAGTTGTTTTAAGCTTTACATATTATGAATTCAGTAGATATATCTGTTAAATTTTAACATTACATAGGGATTTCTAATTGTGGAAAAAAATTTTGGAAATGTTAAATATAAATGCCAACCCCCAAATTAGATTATCCTTAATTACTCTAAGCCTCAGTTCTTTAGCTTCAAACAAAAATTGCATTGCTTTTTTTCATAAACAGTTTATATTAAAAACTGTATATGTATCAATATGTGCTGTGCTGTGTGCTTAGTTGCTCCGTCGTGTCTGACTCTGCAACTCCATGAACTAGTTCACCAGGTTCCTCTGTCCATGGAATTCTCCAGGCCTGCATACTGGAGTGAATTGCCATGCCCTCCTCCAAGGGATCTTCCCAACCCTAGGGATCAAACACAAGTCTCCTGCATTGAAGGTGAATTCTTAACCAGGGAGAGGTAAAGAATGAGCCACCAGGGAAGCCCATATATATATAAAAGCATAGTTTAAAATATTTTTGATGTAAAAGTTTGAAACAGTAATGAATTATTATTATAGCAGAAATCAGGTAACAAAAAGTAATAAAATTATCTCAGTAGAATCTTAGATCTAAAGTAATTTGAAAAGAACTGTAAATAGAGAATAAGAGAAAATGTTTCAAATGTGGAATCAGGAAAATTTAAAATAAAGTTCAAAGAACTTCTCCGTAGTTCTGTATCTAGTATCATTCTAATTCCTATGAGGCTTACTAAGAAGGTAAGGAGCATGGTCTTTAAGTTACATTAGAAATAGCCAAGTGTTAAATTGGGGCTCCTGAGAACAGCAAGATTCAAGGAGAGATCAACAAACATTGGAATTATTAGGAAATTGCATAGATTAAATAGGTGTTTTTGAAGGTTAATAGGGCGTATGTGAAAAAAGAGGCCAAACAGTGAGGAGAGGGGAACAGAATGAATATGATGTGTTCTATATGGGATGGTAATTTTCTTCAAATTCACTCATCCTAGAGAACAACTGATAAAAGTAATTTCCTTTAAAGGCAAGTTACCTCCAAATATATTTAAATTTATATGCATAGTCTATTAATATCATGAGAGGCTTGCGATTAGAGTTGCAAAGGTGTCATAAGAATTTTTATGTTGATCATTCTTTTTATCATTTTTAATGTGCGACACCCCTGTTAAAAATTTCTCATAAATCTGGTAGTATTTGCAAAGTCATTGTTTTCTTTTTTTTGAGACATTTCTTTTTTTCTATTTATTTTGAAACTATTTTTCTCTTTTTTGAATTATTAGAAGGGTGAGACATTGGAAACATCAAGGATCATATATAAGGCAATTCAAAAACATTCCTTCAAAGACTTTGGGGAAAACATGAAAAATCTGTCAGTGAGCCAGCAGGTAGGCAAGGTGATGTTTGCCAGAATGCTGCAGGAACTGTGATGCACATTCCTCTTCCAAATGCACTTGTTATTATTCAAATAAAAAAGTGGTAACTTTATTTTCTGTCTCAATAGAATCCCTCTATTATGATGGTTATACATTTTATAGATGTAGAAAGACTTTTTTCTTTTGAATATTTTTATTGGAGTATAGTTGATTCACTATAGTTGATCTACAGTGTTGCATTAGTTTCAGGGGTACAGCAAAGTGAATCAGTTATACATACATATATATATATATCTCCACTCTTTTTTAGATTCTGTTTCCATATAGGCCCTGTATTGGAATATGGAGTATTAAATAGAGTTCCCTGTTTTGCTATGCAGCAGATTCTTATCAGTCTATTATATATATATATATTAAAGTGTATATGTCCATCCCAATCTTCCAATTTATCCCCCCCTCAACTTACCCCTGGGAACCATAAGTTTGTTTTCTGCATCTTTAACTCTATTTCTGTTTTGTAATTAAGTTCATTTGTACCTTTTCTTAAGATTCTACATATAAGTGGTATCATGTGATATTTGTCTTTCTCTGTCTGACTTCAATTGGTATGACAATCTCTAGGTCATGTTGTTGTGAATGGCATTATTTTATTCTTTTTTATGGCTGAATAATATTCCATTGTGTATTTGTACCACATGTTTATTCATTCTTCTGTTAGTGGACACTTAGGTTGCTTCCATGTCCTGGCTATTTTAAACAGTGCAGCAGTGGACATTGGGGGTGGATGTATATTTTCAAATTATGGGTTTCTCTGGGTATACGCCCAGGAGTTGAATTGTTGGCTCATATGGTAGCTTTATTTTTAATTTTTAAAGGACCCTCCATATTGTTCTGCATAGTGTCTGTACAAGTTTATATTCCTCCCAATAGTGTAGAAAGGTTTCCTTTTACCCACACCTTCTATAACATTTATTGTTGGTAGATTTTTTGATGATGGCCATTCTGACCAGGGTAAGGAAATACCTCATTGTAGTTTTCATTTTCATTTCTGTGGTTCATGGGTTGCAAAGAGTCAGACATGACTGAGCAACTGAGCTGAACTGAAAAATTAGTGATGTTGAACATCTTTTTCTGTGCTTTTTAGCCACTTATATGTCTTCTGTGGAGAAATGTCTATTTAGATCTTCTGTGCACTTTTAGATTGTATGTGTGTGTGTGTGTGTGTGTGTGTGTATTTATATTGAGCCACAGGAGCTATTTGTTTATTTCAGAGATTTTAGAGACTCCTTGGTAGACAAAATGGTGGTGGTTACTGATTTTTTTCCCAACATGCTTTCGGAGATGCAGTAACTGGAGTAGGGCAGAGATTCAAAGGTGAGAGAGAAGCCTTGAAGCATGAAAGGTCACTCTATTGATTGGCAAACACTGCTCTTTCTCTTGAGGGTCAAATTTGTATCTGAGCAAAAGCTGATTCATCATAGGAGTTAGGCTTCTGAGAACCAACACAGAACAAAAAGCTCCTTTTTTTTTTTGTTGTTGTTGTTGTTTGTTTGTTTGTTTTATCCAACCCATTTGTTTGGATTTATGAAGGTAACCTATATGTTTTCATATGGTGCTGAGTCCTGGGCCGTAGGGCTTTCAGCTCCCTACCTAATTGCCCTTTTCTTTGTGAAATCAGCACTTCCCTGATAGCTCAGTTGGTGAAGAATCTGCCTGCAATGCTGGAGACCCTGTTTGATTCCTGGGTTGGGATGATCCCCTGGAGAAGGGATAAACTACCCACTCCAGTATTCTGGCCTGGAAAATTCCATGGACTGTATAGTCCATGGGGTCACAAAGAGTCAGACATGACTGAAACCTACACATTTTGGGGACAATTATTGAGAACTTATTTGTAACCTAGAATTTGATCAATTTTATAAATGTTCTCTGAATATTCAAAAGTAATGTTTATGCTATGCAAATAGAAAATTTTGCATATACCTCTTATTAATTCTATTATTATATGTCAAGAACTGAGAGAATTATATTAATATCTACTGAAATTGTGCTTTATGTATTTATAATTTATCATTGTTTTTCTGATAATTCAGTTTAATTATTTCTATTCTAGTTTATTCAGCCTTTTGATTTTTTAAATGTTTCCTTGTTTCCCTTTATTTTCCTGTTGTTTAGGTTTTGTTTTCAATTTTCTAAGTTTTACTTGACATTTCTATTCTTTTAGAGATTATTTGAACTCATATTTTTCTCTTTAGAGTAAACAATTAGCATTTTATTAATATAGCAACTTGACTACCTGCTCTGTTCTAGTTAGCAAGCTATGTGCTTTATACATATTATTTGATTTTTGCCACAGCCCTGTAGATATTAATATCCTAATTTATTGATGAGAAAATCATTCCATGAAGTTAAGTCACTTGCTTGATAGTACAGTTCTAATAATTAGCAGCAGCAGAATTTGAATCTAGACCTCGTGCCTTCTCTTATCCACTAAATTCCATCATCTAGCTAGTTTAAAATATTTTCCACTTTGTCTTTTTTCCCATTGCATCTTACAACTAACATGAGCTATTAGGTCTAGACTTTTATTATTAGTTTCTTGTTTTGGTATGATATTTTCTTTTAAGGCTTATTTATATTTGTATTAAATTTCGCAATAATATTGATAAAACTACTTAAACAGAATCTGACATTTTACTAATTCTTTCTTTCTTGGCAGTTAATATATTTTTGTTGTTTTTGAGAGATACTTTTCTATCTACTTAAAATTTAAAAACTTTATTCAGAACCTATAAAGTTGTGACTCTAATTTTTCTATATAGTTGAATATATAAGGGTACTAAATGGACACTTTCTGAAAATTCATATATTCCTTTCTTTTTCTTTCAAATCAGGGATATTTTCTATTATTTATTTAATTTTTGCTTCTAGTCTGGCTCTTTTCTCCTCTTAAAGTACTTTATACTAGGTATTCTGGATACCTCCCTTCTTGATAGTATTTCGTTTAGTGTATTTATCTTTTTGTGTAAATTTCCACTGAAATCTGGAAGGATTTGTCAAACATGTCTTGTAATTTATTTGCTTGTTTTTGGTGTTATCTAATTAATTTTACTTTATTACCTCCACTCATCTCTCTTGATTTTCACCTGAAAACTATCTTTCCTAACTCATGTCATTACTTTTTTTTATACATGCAAAAACTATTGGAAACACAAATAAATTACTTTTTGCAAACTTTACAGTATTTGTCATAGTACATTACAGTTGTAATGGTTCCCCAAATTATTCACTTTTTAAAAAAACTACTGAAATGTTTCTATTGCCTGGTGATTTGTTTTTTTTCATCTGTCATCCTCATGGATTGAGGTCTTTCATGTCTAGTAACCATAGTTGAGCTGTGTTTTGTCAGAGACTGTTTTTCTAGCTCCTATAGAAGCTTCTATTTTTTGATGTTTCAATTTTTTCCATTTTGGAGAGAGGCATAGAAGCACTTTGGTGTCTGGAACCTTCACTGTTGTAGTAAATAGTTCATATGTTCACCAAGTGTTTACTGAGGGCCAGCTCTGAGTCTGACACTGCTGGTCACTGAAGATGTGATGATGAATATGGCATGCCCAGTCCTTGCTCTTATTTAGTTTTCAAATGCTTGGAGAAATCATGTATCAGATAATTACACAGAAATCTATTTAGTTACCAATAGTGGTAAGGGTTATAAAATCTTACTGGGTTCCTGGTGAATTGGAGGGACTGACAGGAGGCTACTGTTCATAATGTAGTGAACATAGAGGAGATTCTATGTTCCTCTATTCTTTTCCTCTGTTAAAAAATATAGTTTTATGACATAATTGAGAAAATGATCACTGCCTTAAACATAAATTCTAAAGTAATTCTCAATGGTTGCCAAATTGTAACCATATTTATTTATATTGTGATATTTATTAGATGGTAAAGAACTGATGTAGTATATCTAAGAAACTGACCTCTGGACATCAGCAGGAGGCAGATATGTGAATAATTATAACAGGAACATCTATCAATCAGCATTCAGTCAGAGAAACAGAGCCAGCAGGGTATATAAGTCAAGAGATTTATTGCATAACTTTGGTTTATGTTATTGTGAGGCCTGGCTAGACAAGTCTGAAGTCCACACGGTAGTGTGTCAAAAAGGCAGACTGAAACGCTCTGGCTCGCACGAAAGCTGCAATCTACAGGCAGAATTCCTCATCAACGGATGATAACCTCCAGTCTTAAGTCTATCAGCTGACTGAGTTCGGTGCCTACGCGCACAGTTGCTTCAGTTGTGTCGACATGACTATGGACTGTAGCCCACCAGGCTCCTCTGTCCATGGGATTGTCCAGGTAAGAATACTGGAGTGGGTTGCCTTGCTCTCCTCCAGGGGATCTTCCTGACCCAGGGATAGAACCCGTGTCTCCTGCATTTTCTGCATTACAGATGGATTCTTGACTGTTGAGCCACCAGGGAAGCCCCTGACTGTGTTGGGACCACTATGATCATCTGAAAATAATTTCCATTACTTTAAGTCAACTGATAATACATTTTAATCACATGTAAAAAAAGCTTACCTAGATTAGTAGTGTTTGATCGAATAACTGGGGATTGTAACCTAGCCAGGGCTTCCCAGGTGGTGCTGTGGTAAAGAATCTGCCTGCCAATGCAGGAGATGCAAGAGACATAGGTTCAGTCCTGGGATTGGGAAGATTGCCTGGAGAAGGAAATGGCAACCCACTCCAGTATTCTTGACAGGAAAATCCCATGGACAGAGGAGCCTGATGGGCTATGGTCCATGGGGTCACAGAGAGTTGAATATGACTGAGTGACTGAGCAAAGACACATGCATAACCTAGCCAAGCTGACACAGAAAACTGACCATCACAAAAGACAATACTTAAAATCTTTTAGTATTTAGTATCTTTTAGTATACCAAATGGATTTGAGGGAGGTTTATATTGTCTAGAAGTGCAGTCTTTGAAAATCAGTCTCAAGTGCCTGGAAAATTTTTTCAAACCCTTGAATTTGACTATATTTGTGCTGTATTAATTGACTACCCTTCTGCCTCTCACTGTACCTTTTCCAACACAATTTACTGCATTCTGAATCAGTGACAAAAGCATTTATTAACATTTGGTTGTGTAAGCTTCTAAATAGCTTTGTTTCCCCACAGATTTTTGAACAATAACACCACCCACTTTCACTTTTTTGTTAACTGTTTTCTTCTTAAATATAGGAGCAGCTACAGTGTCTTCCCTCTCTTTTTTTTCCATCTTCAATTTAGGTCCCTGAACTGACTTCTCAGTAGTACTATTCACTCTCGTCCAGTGCCGCCTGGCACAGAGCTGCTTCCAGATTTGTTGTCTTTCAGAGGTCTCTGTCCAACAGCAGAGCCAGTCATGAAAACAGTCCTTCTACACTACGTGGTGGATTTGTTGACCCTACAAAAATAAGCCAGGGCACTTTCTGAGCTGAAACTGTCTCATCTATATTGCTTTAGTTGTCTGATTTTAATTTAGAATGTTTGCTTTAGTTGGCTCAGTTCTAGTTAAGTTAAAATCAACTGGGAGTGAAACTCAAGTGACAGGAAGAGTCTAGGGCAGTCAGTGACTTATTGATGCCAGTTGGAATGTCGTGATGTATGGAGAGGAGTTCCAAGAATTAAGGAAAAAGAGTTTGAGTTAAAAGCAGCAGCAGGGTTCTTCCCTGGCAGTTCAGGGGTTAAAGTTACATGCTTCCCCTGCAGAGGGTGTGGGCCTAATCCCTCCTTGGAGACCTAAGATCCCACATGCTGCAATGTGTGGCCAAAAAAATTGAAAACAAAAGATCAAATCAAATGAGTATTCTCCCATTGGTTTGTTTTTTAGAATATAATTTAGACCAGTGATTCTCAAGTGTGGTGCATAGACCACTGTACCAGTATTACCTGGAACCTCTAGAAATGCAGATTCTCAGGCTGAGTCCCAGACCTATTGGATTTAGGAATTCTGGGGGTGGGGCCCAGCAATCTGTTTTATCAGGCCCTCCAGAAAATTCTGATGTAAGCTCAAGTTTAAGAACTGTAAGTTCAAATACATATAAACACTGTCTTTAAGCATGCCGACTTTAAGTATTCTATACCAAGTTTTTCATTTCTTGGGGTCCTATTAGGGAATACTGAGCCTAGTGTCTAGTCCATTACTTTTAGAGCTCTGTTTTCTTTTCACAATGTCATCCAGACACACTTCCAGTGTCTTTCTCGTTCCTGAAGGGATGAACAGAACCTTTATTCTAGTCTTCTAAGTGAAAGTACAGAACATTTTTCTAGCATTTCTGGCTCTTTTTATCTTGTTGTTATTCTCAAAACAAATTTCTCTCCTGGTTTGAAACACACATGAAATTCTTACTTCTAGGGATTTGATATATTGCAAATGTCCTTTGGGTTCATTTCAATTGAATTTATAATCAGGCTTCCTAAAACACTCATGCTGGGGAATGACTCTCTCAACTGTTTGAAATGACTCACACCAAATTTTCCTCAAAGGGATCCTCTTACAGAAGCAGTGTATTTGATCATTCTTGCTCACACGTTTCTGTAGTTATCTGTAGTTTCTGTAGCATGAAATATAAATTACACTAACCAATGGTATCTACTTCCTTTCAGTGTTCCCTTCCTTTCCTCCAGACAACAGCATTATTTTAGCCCAATCTTGTCTTTTCTTTTTTTCTTCTCTTATCCTGTCAGATGTCAGATACATTCTATGTGTGTTTGACGAATTCCTTTCTACATCTAGGAAAGAAAAGAGGATGACGTAAATGCAGTAGAAGGATAAGTTTGATAGTTGAAAGCTAAGGAATATCTAATGGCTTTAGTTTTCCCTTTGAAATAGGAAGGGAGGTAATTTGTTTAGGTTAGAGGAAAGTGAGTAAATTGGAAACATACAGAAATACAGCCATGCTGATAGTTAAAATATGGGAATACTCAAAAGCTATGCTAGGAATCCCTGTTTGCCCTTATTTCTGATCCATACCCTTACCCGGGGCCCCCAGACCTTCCCATGACACAGCATCTAAAGGATAGCACTGTTTGCTACCAAAGTTACATACAGTCCTGGTTCTGATCAGTGGATGTTCATTTTTTACTGGAGGTGAAGTCTTTTGAAGATTACTGTCATCAGATATTTTATGAGAGAGAAAAGTATTGGTATAGGTGTTGTAGACAGTGAAATAACCACAGAAATTCAGTAGAATTCGTGGAGGTCATATCAAGGGCTCAGTTGCTGGTAGTCAATATGTTTTTATTTTCTTCATCATTAGGGCTTTTCTCGGATGAAGGCAAGGAGAAAGGAAATAGTAGAGTTGATGAGGTGTTGGAATTTTGCCAGAAGGGTTCAATAAAATTACAAAGAGCCAGAAAATTCATATTTCTACCATATTAAGCAAATCTGTTAAAAAAAAAAAAAAAGAAATGGGCAAAAGATGGCCAGTAGGGTGTCCTTTGAGTGAAAGCTAGAAAATATCTAGAACACTCTTCTGAGAGTCTTCTCAATCTGTGAGTCTGTATTTCTTACTGTCTTTGAGCTGCTTTACAACTCTGTAAGTTGTGACAAATTGATAGCAATGCAAATTATTTTTGTTCATAAAGATTGAAACATATTTTGTCCAGTGGAGATGTAAATGATGCTTATCATGTTGGTATTCATTGTTTTTACATCTATGAGCAAATTCATTTCAGCATTTTTAATTGCCTATACTTGTGTTTGTTTTTCATATTCTTCTTTGAACTGGTTTTATATCTTACTGGATTCCTCATTAATTAGTTAAATAAAACCTCTGACACATGTTCATTCTATGTTTGCATGAGAATCATGATGATATCTATACCTATACATCTTGTAACAAAGAGTTTATGCTTTTTTCCCCACTGGACAGATTGGCATTGTCTATCAACAGATGCATTCCTTCATTTGCTTGCTCATTCAGCAAATCTTTATAGAACACTTCCTATGCACTGGTTCCTGAGTTTGACTTATGTCTCTCTGGACAGCTCATGTCCTGCCCTCTTATCCACATTCACCATGCTAGCATCTTAACATCATCACTTGCTAGACTGACTTGTTTGCTATGACCATATGTTGTTTTTCTTAAGTTTTTAGAAAGAAACATGTTTTTTGAAAGGTAGACGTGGAACCAGAACCAAGACCTCCTCACTCAAAGCTTGTTGACCTCTTCATGCCTCCTTATAGTTTCCATTCCTGAGATGGGTAATGCCAAGCCAGATATTTATCAATGTAATTTACCTTCTAGAAAGGTAAAATGGAGCTCTAATTATCAGGAGAAGTTTACATGAATAAAACAAGCAACAGACATCTGCAAGTTTACCAAGAACATGGCAGGAAGTGCAGTGAAGTAAGAAGAGCTGAGCACAGGGATTTTTGTGTACTTTGTAAAACATTCGCTCCTTGCCATTTTCCTTAGAGACCCATTTACTTCCCTTTGCAGGCTGGCTCAATCCATTTGTATTCATTTGAATGTTTGTTTCTCCTTTTCCTTGTTCATTTTCCCTGTAGCCTTCAGTCATTCCTGACAAGGTGATTTTAGCCTCATTTTTTGTTGGTTCTTAATTTCATTTTCTTTCAAGAGATTAAAAATTCTACTTTTAATAGGAAAAAAAGGTAGAGTACTTCATAAAAATTTTAGTCTTGTAGATTGGAGAGATTTGTTGCTGCTATATTAAGAAGAGTTGAAAGATTCTTCAACATAGAATAAAGAGACACTAGTTATGTTAGGAAAAAGAAGAAAAAGAGAAAGATGTTTCAGTTGTAACTGTTGTCACCAAAAGCATATTTTAATATATTATCTTAAAATTAAAATATTTCACAAATGTTAAAATAGATGTCTCCATGCCATCTTGTAATAATAACATTTATATGATGAAAGCGGAAAAAATGAAATACTCCTGAATGTTTTTGATGAAAGCATTGGAAATAAATTACACTTGAAAATTGTGTTCTCTTAGAAATAGACACTTCAAAAACTGCAACATGCTTTGACTATTTCATGTAAGTGCAAATTGTTTTTTGAAAACAAATAGTTACATGGAAATGAATTTAAGAACTGAATTTAGCTGTGAATTTAAAGAGTTATATAGTTGGATCAGTTATAAATTTCCTTTGGTAACAATTTCAGATATAGTAAAGACAGATTCAAATTTAAACTCAATAAGCATAATAAAAAGACTATCTAGTTAAAGGATTTCATGGAAAGCATATTTTGGGGCAAAACATGTCTTATATTGTAAGACTCACAGGAGATTATTAAGTAAAAATACGTTTTAAAAAAAAGGTGGCGCTGTCAAATTTATTCAAGATTCCAGGGATTGATTTTTCAGCATGTGCTCAAGGAGATGGGTAAGGCTTTATGCATGGCACTGATAAGGCTTTAGCAAGGGATGTCAATTAATCTCCTTTGTAGTTCTTGTTTTGAAAGCGTTCAGCTCTTTGCCTATGCTCTCCCTGCAATCTCTGATGGTAGGGCATATGCCCGGAGAAAGCTTCATAACCATGGACCCTGAATCAGTTAGGTTAACTTTGCCTGTGTTGACACGAATGCAACAATCCCTTCAATAGAACTAGTTTCCAACACTGTAACCCAGGTGGTACAAACAATTACTGTTGTCACCAAGTTAATTTCCTTCTTCCACCCACTAGTTTAATTAGAGATTGAAAAAAAGGTGTTTACTCATATATGCTCTTCCTTTGGTGAAAAATTTTAGATATACATAAAGACTGATTTAAATATTTAAGTAGAAAGCGCGTGGCAGGAATATAGGGAATAAGATACAAAGACACTGAGAAGGAAGAGCAATGTCAATGAGTCGTTGACTTGATGATGTAGACATGGACAAGATGTCTATGAAGGTTTTAAGTTGTGAACTCTTGAAGGAGTTTTATGACAGAGTAGGTGGTTACCAGTTTGAAATGCAAAGAAGTTGGAAGGAACTACACTTTGAAATGAATAACTAAATTTGTTTACTTAGAGGTCATTAGTGATAGTTGAGATGATAAAAAAAAATTATTTCTCATAATTCTAGAGGTTGGGAAATCCAAAATCAGATGTTAGTGGATTTTATGTCTGGTGAGGGTCTGCTTCCTGGGTTTTACTGTGTCTTGACATGGCAGAATGGGCAAGGACACTCTCTGAGACCTCTTATATAAAAGCACTAACCCTATTTATGATGGCTCTATCCTCAGACCTAAGCACCTCTGAAGGCTCCATTTCCAGATGCCTTCACACTGGGGATTAGGTTTCGACATATGAATTTTGAAGGGAGGCAAGCATTCAGGCTACAGCAAGACTCCAGTACATGTTGTCCCGGTATTAAAGACCTAAACATGCTTGCAGAGTAGGGAGAAGTTGACAGAAAGTGGGAGCAAGGAAATATCAGGGAAGCAATGATGATAGAAAAAGGAGAGAAAAGACGAGAGATAACTTCAGAGATAAGAAAGGACAATATTTCTTCTACAGTCAAAGAAGAAGGATAAGATGTGCCTGGTATGCTGCTTCACGTTTATCTCAGCACTTAATCCTCACAGCACCTATAAAACACTCAGACCATTTTTACTATACTATAGCTAAGAAAACTGAGACTTAGAGAGCATAAATCACACAGCTGAGCCAAAGTTTAAATTCTGAGCCAAAGTTTAAACCCGGGTCTCTTTGATTCCAGAGTATGTTCTAATCGCCATCAGTTCAGTTTGGTCGCTCAGTCGTGTTTGACTCTTTGCGACCCCATGAACCGCAGTACACCAGGTCTCCCTGTCCATCACCAACTCCCGGAGTCTACCCAAACCCATGTCCATCGAGTTGGTGATGCCATCCAACCATCTCATCCTCTGTTGTCTCCTTCTCCTCCTGTCCCCAATCCTTCCCAGCATTAGGATCTTTTCCAATGAGTCAGCTCTTCGCATGCTCAGCTTTCTTCACCGTCCAACTCTCACATCCATACATGACTACTGGAATAAACCATATCCTTGACTAGATGGACCTTTGTTGGCAAAGTAATGTTTCTGCTTTTCAATATGCTATCTAGGTTGGTCATAACTGTCTTTCCAAGAAGTAAGCGTCTTTTAATTTCATTGCTGCAATCACTATCTGCAGTGATTTTAGAGCCCCCCAAAATAAAGTCTGACACTGTTTCCTCATCTATTTGCCATGAAGTGATGGGACCTGATGTCATGAGCTTAGTTTTCTGAATGTTGAGCTTTAAGTCAACTTTTTCACTCTCCTTTTTCACTTTCATCAAGAGGCTTTTTAGTTGCTCTTCACTTTCTGCCATAAGGGTGGTATCGTCTGCATTTCTGAGGTTATTGATATTTCTCCAAGCAACTTGATTCCAGCTTGTGCTTCTTCCACCCCAGTGTTTCTAATCACCATAGCATTAACATAAAATTGTCAGTATTTAATCCTTTTTGACCTATAATAATGTCAACTTCATAAGGTTCATCCTAATAAAATCAGTTGAGATCTAGAGTAAATAAAGCTTGATGAGCTTTGTATTGTCTACAAGTCATGTTGACAAACAACAGAATGCATTCTTGTTACTTCATGAGGAGAAATAATGTTATTAATGATGTTATTTGGCTTACAGAGTTTCTAGGAGGTCCAGGGAGCAAGGCCATGAAGCCACAGAGTCAGGTACAAGGGTCTGCCACACTGGGGGTGGTGGTGGTAGTGGTGTTCTGGAATCTTAAGATGGAGAATCAATATGACAGAAACCAAAGTAATCATTTCTCACCTCAAAGGTCCCCCTTTCTGATTTTTTTAAATTGCATTATCACTGTTACTCTGGTCATACCATTACGTCTTGATTTTATCATTTATCGTATTCAATAGATTCACTGAGATTCAGTTTAGTTGATTGATTTCATCCCTATCTACTTTGTCAAGGCCATGGTTTTTCCAGTAGTCATGTATGGATGTGAGAGTTGGACTGTGAAGAAAGCTGAGCACCGAAAAATTGATGCTTTTGAACTGTGGTGCTGGAGGAGACTCTTGAGAGTCCCTTGGACTGCAGGAGATCCAACCAGTCCATCCTAAAGGAGATCAGTCCTGGGTGTTCATTGGAAGGACTGATGTTGAAGCTGAAACTCCAATACTTTGGCCACCTCATGCAAAGAGTTGACTCGTTGGAAAAGACCCTAATGCTGGGAAGGATTGGGGGCAGGAGGAGAAAGGGATGACAGAGGATGAGATGGCTGAATGACATCACTGACTCGATGGGCATGAGTTTGGATAGACTCTGGGAGTTGGTGATGGACAGGGAGGCCTGGCGTACTGTGATTCATGGGGTCACAAAGAGTTGGACATGACTGAGTGACTGAACTGAACTGAACTTTGTCACCAAAACTTATTAGTCTAATATATTAGCCATTTATTTTATTTTCTCATCACTCTACCTGTACTTTTTTTCTCCATAATCCTGCCTGTTCAACAGATGCCTATTTGTCTAGCTTCTTTCAAACCCCAGTTCTTCTAGGAAGCCTTTCTTGATCTCCACATGCAGAATCACCTGGCCTCTTTATGACCCCCACTGTATAACACTATTCTTTATTATGGCACAGAGCTCAGTGTCCTTACATTAAAGTGTTTGTGAATGCTTTCTCTATCTTACTTTTCACCCACAGGTCATGCAAGGCTCCCTCCCATTCTTTGTGTTTCTAGTAGCACTGTGAATTATCATGTGGAGCAGGTGCTCAGTCCTTGTTTACTGAAAATTCAGCAAACCTTGTAGCCTTAAGGGCCAACAAAGTGGTTAGTAGTAGGTATTACACTGTCATGGCTTAATACTTAATCAAAGAGATAAAAATGGATAAGACAAAAATCAAAACATGGTGAGTTTAAGAGTTTTAAGAAAAGCTAGTGGGAGGAAAATGGAGATAGCAAGAAAGCAGAAAGCTATTTAAAATATTTAACAAATTTGGATTGAGTACCTGCAGTGTGCCAGGCAGTAAGGGGGTACAACACTAAGCTAATTAAATATGGTCTCTGCTCTCACGGAGCCTGCACCCTAGATGAAGAGAGTCAATACGTAGACACATGTGCAAATTGGCAGGTAGGTTGTGGTAAGTGCATAAGGAAAGTAAATTGGAGTAAGAGTTGAGTGGATTGTGGGGGGCGGGGGAGGCACAGCAGTGGGTAGTCAGCGAGTGTATCATTTGAGCTGACATTTGAGTGAAGTGAGGGATTTCTGGGCAACAAAAGTTGTACCCGAGGACATAAAAGTTCTTCAGCTTATGCTGGGGTTTTTGACATGTTTGGACCTTGGAGGAACAGCATTAGAACAGTGCTGTTGGAACAGAGTAAGTGGCAAAGAGAATGGTAAGAGAAAGAGACAGTCATATTGTAAATTAAGACGCCACAAGCAACTGCCTGGTGCTATTAGACCTGCCCATGAGTGCATACACGCATGCTCAGTCATTTCAGTCATGTCCGACTCTTCACGACCCCATGGACTGTAGCCTGCTGGGCTTTTCTGTCTGTGGGGTTTTTCCAGGCAAGAATACTCGAGTAGGTTGCCATGCCCTCCTTCAGGGGATCTTCCCAACCCACATCTGTTATGTCTCCTGCATTGGCACTAATGCCACCTGGGAAGCCCATTGCTGTGATATTCCCATACAAACGGGCTTTTTGATACTTATTGGTGATTAGGAGCAGTACTTATTCACCCATATGCCATGTTTCCATGGAGTAGAGGGTTCTTCAGTCCTGTTTCCCAGAAGATAGCAGTATTGAAGTGATAGCTCAGCATGGCGGGTAACTGTGCCAGCTCCATGGCACCTCCTAGGTAGATGAGATAGGTCAGCTAGTCTGGGTGACTAGCTGTCTCTAGCTAAGGGGAAAGGATGAGAAAACTCGACTTGGTCGTAGTTCCTCGTGATGTCCAAACAAGCTTTACGGATCTCTGTATTCTATACACTAAAACTGTACTTGATATGCATTTGGTCAATCCTTTGGGTACTCAGGACTTCCAGGGAGCCAGGAAGTGGTGAGAGAGCTTCACCAGCCCATCTGCAGAGACACTGCCCCGTGGCCAGGCTTTTGTGTCAGCCTCCCTTTCTTACATCTGTCTCATCTCTACTTGCAAGGTTTCCTAATTTTGTCATTACTGACATTTTGAGCTGGATCGTTTTTGTTGTAGGGAACTGCTTTGTGCACTGGAAAATGTTTAGCAGTGTCCCTGATCTCTCCGTATCAGTAACAACCCCAGCGTCTAGACATTGCCAGAAGTCCCAGACATTTGACAAAAGGCCTCCAGCGATCAAAACTGCAAATGTAGAGAGCCACTTGCTTATTGAAGTAATCTTGGAGGATGAAAGATTCTCAGAAAGAACGATGACTGTGTGCTCCAAGTTGCACAAACCATTGCTATCTTTCCTGGGATGTCAGAGATATTCCACAGCACTCTATTATTTTCCTCGGAAACTGTAGACAAGCTCTTCATTTCATTTTTTTAAGGTTACTCTTTTCAAACTTATGACTCAGAATAATCAATACATTTGAAAATCATTTTTGTCCCCAAGTGAAAATAACAAGTGGAAAAAAAACAGCAAGGCTTTGCTTTCTCCCCCCTTTGTGAACAGGCAGTTTTCTGTAGTCAAGATAGTAAGTGGCTCATGCACTAAGGGGATTCACCTACAGGGTGCCATTGTGTCTAGGTCAAACAGCCATATTTGGTGTATATTTGTTCTCTGTCTGTAGGTATTTGAAAGTGCAGAACACCATCCTTTTGTATCTTTTCCCCTATAGCTTCAGCAGCATGTATGGAATTACCACATGCATAGCCTCCTTCACCCTCTCCCAAAAGATAAAACTGCTTTGGAAAGTGATCCTTGACTTTTCAAAGATGAAGTATTCGTCTTCCCATCTCCACTCACATATTATGGGAAAAAACATAGGGTCACACGGACATTGTTACAGCCCAGGCTAATGAATACCCAGTGTAAGGCATTCAGGGTTGAGCTGTCTTTATTCTCCTAAACTCATTTCCCATCAGCCTCATTGTTATGCCATCCCCAAATCATACTATCAATGTATATTTGGAATTATAACTAACATATTTTTGAATTGCCAATGTATAATGAACAACTCCAAATAGAAAACCAGAGCTTCATTGTTTATGTTCTTCATTAGTGAACTTTTTTCCCTTTATTTTGCTTGTTGGGATTCATATTAGTTAACACAATTACTTACTGAGAAGCAGCAGTTTTTCAGTTACAAATTGGCACTATTGTCACTTAGAGTGTTTTGAAATTGAAGAGAAAGCTAAGTTCTGTAAAGCCATTGATGATTTTAAAAGAACTCTGGTAAGAAAGGACTTGGAAATCACTGTAAAATATTCTCGGAGGCTGTTCATTCAATATACTACTGAAATCAAATGGTCATACAAAATATCTGTCATCTTCAAGGGAGATAACTGAAAACAAGATGTTATCTTTCTTCTACAAATTATGATATATCTGTACTAGAAATATGGAGAGGAATTGTTGTCAGTTAACAAAAGAAAAGATACTAGAGAAAACCAGAAAGAGAGCAACTGAAGTGAATATGTGGGTGGGTGGGTGAGGGTATGCATGCCCTTGTGTGTATAAAGGTTAGGCATGGGGAGAAAAAAATTGGGAAACTCAAGTGAGAGTAAGGGCTTCTATGTGAAAAGGTACTACAGATATTAGACCTCCACTCAGAAAACCAAAGACTAGGCAGAAAGCTGATTAATATCAGTAAAATTGCAAACAACCTAGAAAGAGAAAAGAGGGCCTGTTCAAAAAAAATCTTGAAGACCTAGGATGAAAGAAGTTCCTTTAGAAACTTGATAGAGACATTTAATATAAATACAGAGAAGCATTAAGTGGCTTAGTTAAGGACATGCTGAGACACACTAAGAAGTGCTATAGGTAGGAGATGAAAACACACTTAAAAAAAGCATTGGGACATATTTATTTAGGATTGACAGAGTTATGAATGCCTTCCATAAAAAGGAGGGCTAGACCCCAGCCTTCCTTTCTATAGCTTTGACTGGAAATTCAGCCCAAGCTGGATGAGTCAAACGTGGATCTGAATAAGGAGATTCTTATTAATATTTTCATGTTTTGGTATTGATGTTGAATGAAATTGTTTGTTGTGATTTTTAACCACCAACTCCTATGCTTTTCATATTTTTCCTTTGAATTGCCACTGAAGAGAAAAATCTAAGAAAGTTATGTAACAAAGCACAAGGTTCTTTGTAAATAATTGAATGGTCAGCCAATTTCTGATTTGATTGAGAGATACCTGGAAGCCAGATTGAATTCCTAGCTCCATTAGTGACATCTGTAAATAATAGCCAAAAGGACTGATATTTATATATTAGTTACTGGGCCAGATACCCTGAGTTTTAGCCCTTACAACAACCCTTTAGGCAGGTGCTTCTCTTACCTCCATTTCCCAAATGGGTATTCTTAGATACATGGGCTTCCCTAGTAGCTCAGATGGTAAAGAATCCGCCTGCAGTGCAGGAGACCTGGGTTTGAACCCTGGGTTGGGAAGATCTCCTGGAGAAGGGCATGGCATCCCACTCCAGTGTTCTTGCCTGGAGACTCCCATGGACAGAGGAGCTTGATGGGCTACAGTCCACGGGGTTGCAAAGAGTCGGACACGACTGAGCGACTAACACTGTCACTGTCTTTCTTAGATACAGAGAGGTTAAGTTGCCCAAGGTCATACAGTCAGTGAGTGAAAGAGCTGGTATTAGAATCTAAGGACTGTGGTTCCCTCCTCTACAATATCAATCACATGTATACTGTCTACTTCCTGCCAGATTTTTATGATTTCTATGAAGCAGCAACTTAACCAGAAGGCAATATGAAAACTGTCCAGCGATGATTATGAGTAAAGGAAAAAATAACCCAACCACGGTTTAATTGGAGATTAGTGGGGATCAGCTTAAGTATTGTTGGCCCCAAATATGCTTGATATAGTTGCAAAAGTGGAGATGGTAACTGGTTTAAGCCAAATATAAATATATAGTATTATCTGGAAAACTTGATGGAGTTTTATTTTTTTTCTCCTTTCAGAAGTTAGGTTTATAAGACTCTTCAAACTCTTGGTGTAAAAGGGCAAATACTCTGACAAGTAACATTCCTTTTTAAAGTGACACTTTTAGAAGACTTTAAAGTGACTGTTTGAGTTAAAGTTTGTCTTAAAAATATCATGACAGACCAGACGCAGAAATGCTATTAGGTCAAAACAAGGTTATGGGAATGCTTTAGAAAAAAATTGCAGGCACAGAATTATTAGAGATGAAGAGTATTGTGTTTGTAAGAGAACTTTCTAGATTTCCAATACTGTTTTCCCCAGGTGATTTTAAAGGTAGCTGTGAGAATGTAGGAGCTGGTAGTTGAAAATAATGATGAAGAATTGGGTCCTAATGATAAAAACACCCTGACCAAAGTATATGTAGCTAGATCAAAGACATGGTTTGTTAGCTTAGCCCAATCATTTTTAAGCACTTTTCCCCAAACCCTTGGCATCCTTTCTTCAAAGAAACTTTGTGAAGAAGTCTAGTATGTAGATCATACACAAGCTCAAGCTGATACTGGGGTGGGAGTGGAAAATCTGCTGGAGTTGCATAGAGACCCTTTCTTTTGGATATATCTTCTTCCTCTTGAACAGAACCAAGACGTTTAACGAGGAATTGAACAATTTCTGGATTAGCTTTTTTCATAAATTGTGGCTAAAATCTTAAAATAACAAGGCATAAAAGACATTACATAGGCAGCCCCCAAGTTTAACAATATGAATTTTAAGTTTTTGTCAAGCCGGTACCTATTGAATACTATTCTTTTTTCAAGTAAGCTAAATCCACGTTCTCTAAAACATTTTGGCAAAGAATCTCACATTGATTTTTCTTGATTCAGTTTCAGTTAATTGTTTATATATCTCTGTTACATTCTCTGTGGCACCAGCAGGTATAGAATTGATAAAGTTATCTAGATGGCAAGAAGCAAATATGCTATAGTTACTTTGAAACTGAGTTTGAACTTGAATCTATCTGGTATATCTTTTCCATTTGAAGAGATTGAACATGTTGTGTTATCTGTAATAAAATATAGCATTATTGGAGAGAATGCTGGTCCTAAGAATTGTATAGATTAAGTGATATATTGCCTTTATTTTTTCTGTCATTTTTTTCTTCCAGTGCTTTCTTATCTACTGGTCTCTGGGGAAAGCTCTAGTTCCCCTTCTACTCTGCTCTTTAGAATCCCAAAGAGAAGGTGTTTGACTGTGAATGAGTTAGTTCAGTTCAGTCACCCAGTCATGTCCAAACTCTTTGCGACCCTGTGGACAGCAGCATGCCAGGCTTCCCTGTTCATCAACACCCAGAACTTGCTCAAACCCATGTCCATTGAGTCTGTGATGCTATCCAATCATCTCATTCTCTGTCATCCCCTTCTCCTGCCTTCACTCTTTCACAGCATCAGGGTCTTTTCTAATGAGTTAGTTCTTTGCATCAGATGGCCAAAGTGTTGGAGTTTCAGCTTCAACATCAGTCCTTCCAATGAATATTCAAGACGGATTTGCTTTAGGATTGACTGGCTTGATCTCCTTGCATTCCAGGGTACTCTTAAGAGTCTTCTTCACCTTGCTTATAGTTTCCTTTGTTGTGCAAAAGCTTTTAATTTTAATTAGGTCCCATTTGTTTATTCTTGTTTTTATTTCCAATATTCTGGGAGGTGGGTCATGGAGTATCCCGCTTTGGATTATAGCAGAGAGTGTTTTGCCTATGTTATCCTCTAGGAGTTTTATAGTTTCTGGTCTTATGCTTAGATCTTTGATCCATTTTGAGTTTATCTTTGTGTATGGTGTTAGAAAGTGATCTAGTTTCATTCTTTTACAAGTGGCTGTCCAGTTTTCCCAGCACCACTTGTTAAAGAGGTTGTCTTTTCTCCATTGTATATTCTTGCCTCCTTTGTCAAAGATAAGGTGTCCATAGATGCGTGGATTTATCTCTGGGCTTTCTATTCTGTTCCATTGATCTATGTTTCTGTCTTTGTGCCAGTACCATACTGTCTTAATGACTGTGGATTTGTAGTATAGCCTAAAGTCAGGTAGGTTGATTCCGCCAGTTCCATTCTTCTTTCTCAAGATTGCTTTGGCTATACGAGGTTTTTTGTATTTCCATACAAATTGAGAAATTATTTGTTCTAATTCTTTGAAGAAGACCTCTGGTAGCTTGATAGGAATTGCATTGAATCTATAGATTGCTTTAGGTAGTATACTCATTTTCACTATATTGATTCTTCCAATCCATGAGCACGGTACATTTCTCCATCTGTTTGTGTCCTCCTTGATTTCTTTCATCAGTGTTCTATAGTTTTCTATATACAAGTCTTTTGATTCTTTAGGTAGAAATACTCCTAAGTATTTTATTCTTTTTGTTTCGATGGTGAATGGGATTGAAGCAACAGACAAACAATTAATCTCAAAAATTTACAAACAACTCCTGCAGCTCCATTCTAGAAAAATAAACAACCCAATTAAAAAGTGGGCCAAAGAACTTAACAGACATTTCTCCAAGGAAGATATAAAAATGGCTAACAAACACATGAAAAGATGCTCAACATCACTCATTATCAGAGAAATGCAAATCAAAACCACAATGAGGTACCACTTTACACCAGTCAGAATGGCTGCCATCCAAAAGTCTACAAGCAATAAATGCTGGAGAGGATGTGGAGAAAAGGGAACCCTCTTACACTGTTGGTGGGAATGCAAACTAGTACAGCCACTATGGAAAACAGTGTGGAGGTTCCTTAAAAAGCTGCAAATAG
>ML661338.1:1127216-1281217 GCA_007570785.1 Antilocapra americana | reverse complement strand
TGGACCTTTGTTGGCAAAGTAATCTCTCTGCTTTTGAATATGTTGTCAAGGTTGGTCATAGCTTTTCTTCCAAGGAGCAAGCATGTTTTAATTTCATGGCTGCAGTCACCATCTGCAGTGACTTTGGAGCCCAAGAAAATAAAGTCTGTCACAGTTTCCATTGTTTCCCCATCTATTTGCCGTGAAGTAATGGGACTGGATGTTATGATCTTCATATTTTGAATGTTGAGTTTTAAGCCAGCTTTTTTACTCTCCTCTTTGACTTTCATCAAAAGGCTCTTTAGTTCTTCACTTCCTGCCATAAGGGTGATGTCATCTGCATATCTGAGGTTATTGATATTTCTCCAGGCAATCTTGATTCCAGTTTATGTTTCACCCAGTCTGGCATTTTGCAAGATGTGCTCTGCATATAAGTTAAATAAGCAGGATGACAGTATACAGCCTTGACATATTCCTTTCCCAATTTGAAACCAGTCTATTATTCCATATCCAGTTCTGTTGCTTCTTGACCTGCATACAGATTTCTCAGGAGGCAGGTGAGTTAATCATTCAGTGAATGTTAACAGCACCTGCTTCTTGCTGGGCCCTAAGTTCTGCTCTAATACTTCAGTGGTGAGCAAACCAGAGGAGGTTCGGTGTTCGCTTTCATGGAGCTTAGACTTCAGAGGGAGAGACAAACATATTGACATAATCATATGATATTGAGTTGTAATTGTGACAAGTGTTATAAAGGAAAGTATAGAAAAGAATAAAATCATGTACCAGAGAGAACTAATTTGGTCCCCAGGAAAGGAAGAGCCTCTTTGTGCAACTGATGTTAAAGCACTTTAAAATTAGAGTGTTGAAAGCTCAGAGAATTGAAAGTTAAATTAGAAGATTTGGGGTTAGAAAAATCACAAGTATGGAGGAGCTGAAAGTATGTATCATTTTTGGCAGATGATAGCCTTTTTTATATGCTGGTGGTAGAACCCAGATTCTAGCTAGGTAGCAAGGTTAAGTGCTTCTGATGGAACTAAGCAGAATAAGAAGTACGAAAAACTAGGGCAAGCGATAGGCTGTCATACATATTTTAGGATTTTCATTTTCTGTGGGTCAATAGAGAAGGAATTTAGTTTGGAAATAAATTAACAATATGAAGAGCTTCTATTATTAACCTTTCAGGCATTTGGGCCAGTATCATGAGATTTGAACATTAACCTTTTTGAGGTTGGATTTTCTGTGCTATCTTCATTCTTGGTTCATATCATTTAATTCTTTCAGATATACTTGGGAAATGGAATGAAATCATGTCTCGGAGCATATACTATATGGATTAGGGGTAAATATAATTCACCTTCAGTCCTGACTCATCTTATAGTTTTTTATGACAGTGCAAAAACATGTTTTAAAGCAAGTGCTGTACCTGTTTCATTGGTTCCAGCCAGATATGTAGAATCAGTGTCAAGATTTGGAAAATCAGGCAATTTTTTTTTTAGCTGAACCCTACTGGGGTTTATAGGAAAAAGAACATAGTGAGGTATATATTAGACTTAAGGCTACCTTGTACATCTTTTGCAAAATTTTAGCCATGGGCATTTATTAAGACAAAACAAGGGTTTTGGTATGGGTCTCGGCAAAGTGGTTAACTACTTGGGCTTCTGCCTGGTATGCCACAGTAGATATCTGACCTCTGTTCAGCATGCCTTCCCTCTTAGTTTTTCAAAAAGGTTCTGCTTTCCCATACAATAGTACTCTTCCCCCATTCTATATGGTTTAATATTATAAGATAATCACTCAAGATGTACCAGTTCTCTGCTCAAAGGTGCAGTGACTCAAGCAAGACTGATAAGATTCCTCCTGGGAATTTGAATTTAGGCCAATTCTCCTTTTCCTGAATCCCTCAGACACAATTTCAACTGACTGTGGACCCTCTGATCACAATCAAATAAATTTTTTTATTAAATAAAAAATTATCCAGAAAAAAAGTAATTTCAGAGTAGAAAATTCTTGCAGCAGATTCATTTTTAATGCTAGTGACCTAAAGAGGTGCTCTAGGAGCTGTTGCTCCCCAGACCCTCAAGCTGTCCTCATTCTTGTCCTTCCTAAGGATTCTGTGAAGCACATCATTCCCTCCTGTTGTGGGTAAGTTAGTCGGAATATGGTCTGACACTTGTGATGAGAGCTCAACTGCCTAGTATGTGTTTGTTTTATTCTTTTGCATTGACTTCTTTTGTATGGACCCCCTTGGCTTGCTCTTCCCATATCAGCAGAGTGGCACCCCCTCCTGGAAGAAGGCTAGGGAAAGAGGCAGAGGAAGTTGCTGGGCTTGCTTTTAGTATAGGCTTTGGGTCAGGTCCCCAAGGGAGTGCTGGCCTTTCACATTATCCAGTCCTGTTCATTAAAGTAAGAGGTTCTTTATCAGAACGTGGGGAAAGTCCATATAGCAATGAAAAATGAAAAATGAGCTGTTGCCTCCCCATCCTCATTTCATATATGAACCTGGAATGCTAAGGTGGTTGAGGTAGACAAATTCTAACCAAACATCACTAGACATGTGACCATAGAAACCCATTTTCTTGAGTGATTTTTACAAAACTTGATGAGACCAGGAGGGTAGATATCATTTCCACTTCACAGAGGCACAAACTGCAGCTCTGAGTCTGTGTGGTATGACTGTCTCAGGACAGAACTCAGGCCACTTAGTCCAGGGCTCTGTCTCCTCCACTACTGAGGCCACATCATATATTTCAATTGACTGTGAATCGAAGTTCTATTTAGAGATTTAAAACTTACACTGACTATTGGAAAAGAAATGCTTAAATATCCTTAGTCCCTGCCCTTTCACATGTTAAATAATCCAGTTATATTATTTTTAAGTACTTGCTTGCAAATTTAGCTTGAGATATAGAAAACTGCTGTTTGGTAGGTGAAAAGGTGTCAGATATGGGCTGTTCCGTGTGATTCAACCCACACCACTGAGAGATCGGTCTCACCACTTACCATTCTCCCTCCTCACTCAGCCACACGCGTGGCCTCCTCCCTATCTTCGCACAGAATTTTCTTGCTTCAAGGCCTTTGAATTTTGTTTTCTCTGTCTTGATTGTTCTTCTTCCAAATGATTCCTATCCTTATTTTCTTAAGAAATGTTATGTCAGTGTCTAAAATTTTAATCCCTTGTCCTGACCAAACATTTTTTATCCCCTTTTCTGCATTTTCCCCTTAGGACTTATTATTTTGCATATTATATTAGATATGCAGTTATTTGTTTGTTGCATATCTCTACCTTATAATGAAGCTTCAAGTGGGTAGGGATTATAGTTTGTTTTATTTACTGCTGTATCTCCAATATCTGAAATAGCACCTGACACATAGTAGGTACTCAGTAAAATATGCTGACTGAATGAGGGTGGACTGACCAGGAGTAGCCGTACATCAATGGGTCCTGATCATTGGAAACACCACATTGGTAATGGTTACTCTGTTTTGTGACAAAAATAGGGTTGAGGAGGTTTCTGTAGCTGTTGTACAGAGTGAGGGGAAGGCCAAGGACACACAACTCTGGGCCATTCTGTTCCCATTCAAACAAGACCCTTCAGTGTTAAATCTCTTATATATTGGGGTCCATGTAAGGTTTCATTAGGGAAAAGATTTATGCAGATAACAACAGTTTGAAACCACTGATTTGGGATAACAACAACAAAAAGTGTTCATAAGTGACAGTGTAGTTTTGAGACTAAAATATTATGATTACTGTTTTCTCACCACCCCACAAGGAAAGTATAAGGGGGGATGATGGGGAGTCATCTGTTAAACCTCCACATTCAGTGAGTCTCATATTTCAGAGATTTTAAAAGCTGTTCTTAAAATGTATAAGTTATTGTCTCATGCTCAGTTGCATCCTGCTATTTGTAACCCCATGGACTGTAGCCAACCAGACTCCTCTATCTATGAGATTTTCCAGGCAAGATTACTAGAGTGGATTGCCATTTCCTCCTCCAGGGAATTTTCTCCACCCAGAGAGAAAACTGTGGCCCCTACACTGCATCTTTACCTCTGAGCCACTGGATAAGCCCCACAAGTTGTTGTATTTTAATGAATTGTTGAGAACTCTCTCCCTCATCCTTAGGTATATTACTCTGTATTAATACTCTTCATATGATTGAAAATTTCTAGTAGGGAAGGGGACATAATGTTATTTATGTATTTACTTTTGCTGGGAAATTGACCTGAGTGCTCTACTTGCCAGAAGCAAAAGGTAAGTGGGCATTAGGGAAAACAGGTCTTAGTCCAAAGTTCCACAAATTTGTGTATTTTCAACACATTTTTAAACTCATGATGACATGAAACATGTTAAGGCCATGAGGTAAAGATATTAGAAGAATCTACATGAAAGCAAGATGGTGAACCATGCAGAGAATGAGATGTATCTGCATCTATTTGTTCTCCCAGGAACCTGGCCCAGAACGCTGTCATGTGGCTACCTGGTAGTCATTTAACAAACTGATTTCATATCCAAGGGATTTACAGCTAGAGATGTGCAGGGTCTCACAGCTACATACTTGGCAGGATTAAGATTAGCACACAGATTACTGAGTGCTGTTTTCATATTCTGTTTTTCCGTGATACACAGCTTCTCTCTTACAAATGCTTCAAAATGAATCTAAATGCACTTTATGTTAATACAGAACTTTGTTCTGTTGAAAATATAAGCATATAAAGCAAGCTTTTACTTGTCTAGATTTATAAATTGAAAAGGAATGAATATGCTAACCACAGTATTAGTTGAATACTTAATAATTCTTAGACTGGAAGAATAATTAATATTTAGCTAATAATAATGATTAGGATGGAAGAAATACCATTTCCATGCAACTATACACATATAAGACTACCAGGGAAAACAAATGGGAACAGGAAAAAGGAAAGAAAAGAAGTCTATGTGATAGTTATGCATAGTGAATGGAATTCTGAGTAGATATGAGAATATCTGGGTAAATAAGCCAGAGGAAAGCTATAGGAGCCAGTGATGCCATAAAATGGAAAAATTTGGGTGTTGTAGTGCAATGAACTCTTCCATTTATTTATTTTTTTCTTGCCTTTATGTTGTTTCTGTATGGTTCTTAACTTGTCTTGATCCAGGGACCTTTTGAAAATCTGATTAAAATGATAGACTTTCTCCCCAGACAATGCTCCTATGCACAGTGTTCCCAAAAGCCACTAAGTGGTGTGCAAAAACGTAGCCTTTGTTTACCTATGGCTGCACTTCATCTCTGTCTCCAGCCTGCATTTGGCCTGATAGAAGACACTAATCCGCCTCCTGGCAGTAAGCCATCCCTTCAGTGATGCCTCCATGACTTGAGGTTTAAAATAACAACAGCAACAAGACCTTGACATGTCCTCCCCTCTTTCTCCTTCTGGGATTACCTCTGAACCCCGGAACTCTGCTTCTTGGTCTGGATCTCCTTTGAGCAGGTATTCCTAGAATGTATGAATCACGTGTTGGGGCTTGGGTTGCTGCTTCCCTCACCTATTGCTTTTCTTGCCAAGAAGCCCTGTCTCCATACTGCTCCACCCGAATGGTCCCTGCTGGTTCCTTTGGTCTCTGATTTTCCCTCTCTCAGGGCTCTGCTCGCCTTCCAATACCTGTCTCCTTGACAGCTTGGAGGCTCTGGATGGGACAGGAGAAATAAGCTGCTCATAAAGGGTTCTCCTTCTGGAAGTATAAGAATGTATCTATGCATTTATTTAAAATATACAAAGAATAAATAAAAAAGTAATAAAGATGCTTTATAATAGGGGAGGGATAGGAATGGAGTAAAAGAGATGGAGAAGTGAATGAGACTTTTGAGTGTACATTTTCAGTAGTTTGGCTTTTAAACCATTTTAATACTTCATTTGTTCAAAAAATAAAATTCAAAAAGGATGAAGCAAGTCAAATCTTAAAATTGTTTGCTAACAGAAGCAAACACTAATCCTCATTGTATCTTAAACTGGTAACTGTAGAAAGTAACTTCATTGGACTGTATTTTAATACATATTTGTACTCATATATAATCTAAGATAAAAAACTGTAGGAGAATCTTAAACTGTATTTAGTAGTTAGCTCTTGCAGTTATTGTAATTCTGAAACTATTTTGTGTGTATTTTGGGATAAAATAATTGAATCAATTTGTTGATATTGCTGGCAGCCAGGATTTGGTTGCAAAGTATATGGTTGGATGTAAACAGTTGATGGTTCTTGGGGAGGGATATGGAAGTTTCTGGCAATTTTCTTTAATTTTATGGAGGTTTGAAATTTTGCAAGACAAAGAATAAAAAGCCTACACCCTGAGTTAATCTAGATGTGGATTATTATTATCATTTTGCACATTTCATTGTTGTTGTTGTTTAGTTGCTAAGTCGTGTCCAGCTCTTTGAGACCCCATGGACTGTAGCCCAAGAGGCTCCTCTGTCTGTGGAATTATGCAGTCAAGAATACTGGATTGGGTTGCCATTTCCTCTTCTAGGGGATCTTTCCAAACTAGGGATCAAACCTGCACCCCCTGCATTGGCAGGTGGATTCTTTAAGACTGAGCCACCAAGGAAGCCCCATTTTGCACATAGGGAAAGGTTAATATTTAGGTTTGTGCAAAAGTAATTGTGGTTTCTCATTGTTAAATTTTGCCATTTGATATTGGAATACATTCTTAAATAAATGTCATTTTGTTATACATCATCTTGATGCACATTTCTTCATGTCTTTTGCTAATGAATTATTACTTGCTGTTTATTTTGTTGTAGCCAGGCGTTCCAGGAAACAAACTCACTCAGAAGGACAATGCAGATAGTGGAGTGCAGTTTATTACACCTGCGGGCCCAAGGCAGAGTCTCCTCTTAGCCAAGGACCCGGACCAGTTTTTGTGAAAACTTTATATGCCCTAAGTGTATGTGCCCAAACCCACCTCCCCAAATTCCCTGAAACTAGTCTGAACAAAGGAAAAGAAAGATACAATCAAAGTTAACCCGTGATTCTTATGCCTTAAGCCTAGGTAGTTAACAGTAGACAGGTATCAATAGACTTGAGGTCATACCCCAATGAGCATAATAGAATTTATGATTCTATTTGGTTACACAGATAATTAGGGTATTCTTTTAGGTGACAGAGAGTCTAGGTATGAGCCCTGGGGCTCTTCCTTCTGGGGTGTCTGGTTTTCCAGTTGGTATGTTGTTTCCATAGATACTGGGCATATAGCTCAAAGTTCACAGTCCAGCCCAAGATAGAGTCCTGCTTCAAGATGGAACCTGTTTTGTCTGTTTCCTCCTTCAATTTTATGTATATTTTAGACTATGGAAAGATGTTAGGCATAAAGCAAATTTGAGAAATTTTCTTTGAGTTCAAAATGGGTTGTAAAGCAGCAGAGACGACTTGCAGCATCAACAACACATTTGGCCCAGGAGCCGCTAATGAATGAACAGTGCAGAGGTGGTTCGAGAAGTTTCGCAAAGGAGAAGAGAGCCTTGAAGATCATGAGTGTATTGGCCGGCCATTGAAAGTTGACGATCAACTGAGAGCAATCATCAAAGCTAATCCTCTTACAATAACACGAGAAGTTGCCTAAGAACAAGAACGCAAAGTTGACCATTCTGTGATGATTTGACATTTGACGCAAACTGGAAAGGTGAAAAAGCTTGACAGGTAGGTGCCTCATGAGCTGACCTCAAATTGAAAAAATCGTCATTTTGAAGTGTTGTCTTCTCTTATTCTATGCAACAACAGTGAATTATTTCTTGATTGGATTGTGACATGTGATGAAAAGTAGATTTTATATAATAACTGGCAACAACCAGCTCGGTGTTTGGACCAAGGAGAAGCTCCAAAGCACTTCCCAATGCCAAACTTGCACCAAAAAAAGGATCACAGTCACTGTGTGGTGGTCTGCTGCCTGTCTGATCCACTACGGCTTTCTGAATCTCAGTGAAACTATTGCATCTAAGAAGTATGCTCAGCAAATTGATGAGATGCAGCAAAATCTGCAGTGCCTGCAACTGGCATTGGTCAACAGAAAGGGCCCAATTCTTCCTTGTGATGATGCCCAACTGCACATTGCACAACCAGCTCTACATAAGTTAAATGGATTGGGCTACTGAGTTTTGCCTCATCTGCCATATTCACCTGACCTCTCATCAACTGACTACCACTTCTTTAAGCTTCTTGACAACTTTTTGCAGGAAAATGCTTCCACAATCAGCAGGACACAGGAAATGCTTTCTAAGAGTTCATCAAATCTTGAAGCATGGATTTTTATGCTACAGGAATAGACAAGCTTATTTCTCATTGGCAAAAATTTGTTGATTGTAATGAATCCTATTTTGATTTATAAAGATGTGTTTGAGCCTAGTTAAAAAGATTTAAAATTCAGAGTCTGTTTCCATGTCCTAGCTATTGTAAAAAGTTCTGTAGTGAACACTGGGGCACATGTGTCTCTTGAATTATGATATTCTCAGGGTACATGTCCAGTAGTGAGATTGCTGGGTCATATAGTAGTTCTATTCCTAGTTTTTTAAGGAATCTCCATACTGTTCTTCATAGAGTTTGTATCAGTTTACATTCCTCCGAGCAGTGCAATTTACATTCCCACCCTTTTCTCCACATCCTCTCCAGCATCTATTGTTTGTAGACTTTTTTAATGATAGCCATTCTCACCCGAGTGAGGTGATACCTCATTGTAGTTTTGATTTGCATTTCTCTAACAATGAGTGATGTTGAGCATCTTTTCATGTGTTTATTAGCCATTTGTATGTCTTCTTTGGGGAAATGTCAGTTTAGATCTTCTGCCTATTTTTTGATTGGGTTGTTTGTTTTTCTGGTATTGAGCTGTATGAGCTGCTTGCATGTTTTGGAGATGAATCATTTTTTAGTTGTTGTGTTCGCAATTATTTTCTCCCATTCTGAGGGTTACCTTTTAATCTTGTTTATTGTTTCCTTTGCTGTGCAAAAGCTTTTAAGTTTAATTAAGTCCCATTTATTTACTTTTGCTTTTATTTCCATTACTACAGAAGGTGGGTCAGAGGGTCTTGCTGTGATGTATGTCAGAGTGTACTGCATATATTTTTGTCTAAAAGCTTTATAGTTTCTGACCTTACATTCAAATCTTTAATTCATTTTGAGTTTCTTTTTGTGTATGACGTTAGAAAGTATTTAATTTCATTCTTTTACTAGCTATCCAGTTTTCCAAGCACCGCTTATTGAAGAGGCTGTCTTCTCTGTTGTATATTCTTGCCTCCTTTGTCAAAAATACATAGGTGTGTGGGTTTATCTCTGGGCTTTCTATCTTGTTACATTATATCTATATCTCTGTTTTTCTGCCAGTACCACACTATTTTAATGACTATAGCTTTGTTGTATATTCTGAAGTCAGGAAGGTTGATTCTTCCAGCTCCATTCTTCTTTCTCAACAAATGAATGGGTAAAGAAATTGTGGTACGTATATACAATGGAATGTTACTCAGCTTTAAAAAAGAATGCATTTGAGTCAGTCTTAATGAGGTGGATGAACCTCAAAGATACTGTACATAGTGGAATAAGTCAGAAAGAGAAAGATAGATGTTGTATATTAACACATGTATATAGACTCTACAAAGATGGTACTGATTAACCTGTTTGTAGGCAGCAGTGGAGTCACAGACAAAGAACAGATTTGTCGACACAGTATAGGAGGGAGAGGTTGGGACAAATTGAGAGAGTAGCATGGAAACTTATATATTACCATATGTAGAATAGATAGCTGGTGAGAATTTGTTGTGTGATACAGGGAGCTTAATCTGGTGCTCTGTGATAACCTAGAGGAATGGGATGGGGTGGGAAATGTGAGGGAGGTTCAAGAGGGAGGGGAACTATGTATACCTGTGGCTGATTCATGTTGATATATGGCAGAAACCAGTACAATAATGTAAAGCATTATCTTCCAATAAAAAATTAAAGAATTCAGGGTCAGGAACTGTAATTACTTTTGCACCAGCCTAATAATATGAACATAGATACAAGCACCAGTGAGCCTCAGGGTTGGAGTGGAACTTGGGTACTCTGCCTACGCATCCCTTGTACATTTTATTAGATTAATGTTTAACCACCTGTGGGCCCTGGTAACTTGAGGATCTATTGCAGGAAGTCTGTCCTGCAAATGAATTTGGGTACCCAGGGTTGTCTGTAGATTGAACTATACCTGAGAAATATTCTACTAATTGCAATGTCAATTCAGCTGTTCTTATTTTTAAAATATTTGAAAATGAAAGTATTATCTCTTAAAAACATACATTGAGAGTTTTAAAAAATTGAAAAGCCAAGAATTTGAATTTTTTTTTCTTCTGGTTACTTCTATACCAACAATGCTCATTCTCATCATAAACCAATACTGATCTCAAGTCTTGCCTCACTAGGAGAATGTCTTTGAGGGTGGAGAATTGATATGAGCTGTTCATTGCTGGATTTCTAGAGCCTAGAACAATGCCTTGTACTTAGCATGTGTTGAGCTAATGATGGGACAGAACTTTAAGGATGGAACCACATTAGTTAAAATGTCATATATTCTCCATCCACACACCAAATTCTGTCTACATTTTAGAGCCATTGAATAGCTTCTGAAGTCATCTTTAGACACTAAGTGAAATCCCCACTCTATACTTTCTCCTTCCCTCTCAGGTACTTTCTATTGATGTAGTCTTTATTTCTCTATTACTCAGTTGTTACTTCTAAATAGGCCTCACTAACTAGGCTGAGTGCTTTTTTATGTGTGCATTTTATTTCCTGACACACATTTTAAGCTCCTTAAGGATAAAAGCTACTTCTTAGCTATTTTTTCTACTCTTTTTTCAAACTGGGAACCTGATACGGTGCTGTTTTTTGTAGGTGTCTGTTATTTTTGTTTCTTCTAGCTTCTATCTATTCCTCTTCTCTTGATAATAACATTCTCTATTTTTTTCTCCTGAGAAATTATCTCAGCTCCATTTTGTGAACAATTGTGGGAAAAGATAGTTGTCCTGTCCTGACTTAGGCAAGCAGGAGAAAAGGAATCTTTGGAAGGAACAGTTAGCAGCTAGACTGTCATCATCTTCAGCATCATAATTAATTGAGGAAAGATAGAACATTGTCAAACTTCTTATAATATCAACTCAAGGAATTTATTCATAGCAAGGGTCGTTCTGGGTTTTCTGTGAATAGATTACTGATCCATGAATATTCTTGCATATTTGGTTGTCAAGATAATTTATTATATAACCTGTGATTTTTTATTTCAGCTGCATAAAAGGAAGGAAATCTTGCAAGCTCTCCTTTAGTGTTGCAACGACAGGCAACTAGCAAGATATTTAAGCTGAAGGACCTCTAGGCCCTGCAGTTTTCTTGTGATTATGTAATTCACTCATGTCAGTTCTTGTACCTCCTGACTGCAGTGTATCCCTTGCAGTGACTGGGAAATTGGAAGATGTGTCCAGGGTGTCCAAAGCCTCCATGTCATTGTTGCAGTATGTGGTTGTCCTTCTGTGCACTTTCTTAAACTAAGTAAACTTACTGATGGGTAAGCCTATTATATTCTATGCATTTGGTTGACAGTCTTGCAGCATGTGACCCAGGTTCAGACAATGCTACTTTCTCCTGGGACTTTGAATTTTCAGTCGGTGGCATATGTACTAAATGGATTTTTTTGTGTTTTAATTTCACTGACAGGAGAGCACTCTAACAAAACTATAAAATAGTTGTCCCTGGACCTCAGAGCTACTTGTGTTTCTATTTCTAAGCTTTCCCACAGATTCTGTTGGCATGCTTTCTTTCCAATGAATTCCTATTTACCTAACTAACAAGAGATGGTTTCTGTTGGCTGTCACCAAAGAACTCTGGTGATATAGCTATGAGTAAGGTAAATTCTCAATATATTTTAATCATGTAGTTGGTGTCTCGATTAGCTACTACTCTGGAATAAATCACCTCTAAATGTGGTGGCTTGAAATAATAGCCGTTTATTAAACTCACGGTTATGCAGGCCAGTGGATTAGACTGAGTTCAGCTGTCTGGTTCTCTTGATCTCAACCAGATATCCCTGTGTTCAGTATTTTTTTTTTTTTCCTTAATCAACTTTGCCACAAGTATTTTTGCCCCAAACATTTTCACTGTATAACTAATTGGCTGTGAGGTAATTTTGCTATAAAATATAAAAAATGAAAAATAAAAGAGGGACACTAAAAAAGGATATACTAAAATATGAGAGATGAGTAACAAAGAAGACCTTATTGCAAAATACAAGATATTTGAATACATTTTAAAAAAATTTATTTATTTTTGGCTGTACTGGGTCTTTGTTGTTGTTCTTGGGCTTTCTCTAGGTGTGGTGAGCAGGGGCGACTCTCTAGTTGTGTTGCACATGCTTCTCTTCTTGTGGAGCACAGGCTCCAGAGCAGGGGCTCAGTAGTTGTGACATGCGGGCTCAGTTGCCCTGCAATATGTTGAATTTTCCCAGACCAGGGATTGAACCCATGTCCTTTGTATTGCAGACAGATTCTTAACCACTGGACTAACAGGGAAATCAATATTTGAGTACCTTTAGAATGTGTGTAGATTCATGCAATACTGCACACATAGCTGATTTGATTTTGTGGGTTGTACTTAAGCACTTGTCTTCCAAGTCTTTCATTCATAGTATTTTTATTGATTGATCATTCATTTGTCTCACTGTTTGGTATCACATTTTTTCTTTTTTGCTAAAATTTCTTCATTCATTAAGAGAGGTATTAGTTTTTAGATACTAGGATGCATATGTGTAACTGAGCTTTGTATTGAGTTGTGAAAACCTCTGCTCTGTTTTTGTTGGCATAATTCACGCATTTGTTGAAAGACACTCCAAAGTCCTATGGGAAATGTGGGTTCAATTCTGGGCCTTTGAGGCTCTCAAAGCCTTGTATGTTTCAAAATAAGAAATCCAGTGTTGGAACAAAATCATCTATCAACTCAAAAAAAATAAAAGGCAATAACTCAATAACGTTACTAACTAGAAGAAATGCTAATGTATTTAACCTGTTGAAACTAAACTTTTAAATCAAAAACATCTAACAATTATTTTATCTTTCATGGCAAAATTACCTTAAGTTCAATTAGCTATGTGGCAAAAATTCTTGCAGCAAAGATGTTGTCAAAGGTATTTACAATGAAGTACCTAGAACAAATTTTCTTATGTTTTTGTGTGGCAATTCAGTTCAGGTAGAGAGCTATGGTTTTAGGGGTTGTCTGGCAATCCAGGAAGTTTCCCTGGGCTTATTGTAATGGTGGCAATGGGATCTCAAGGGAATGAAGGAAATGTTATGTGCTGAATTACATTCCCCCCAAATTCATGTATTGAAGCATTTAACCCTCTAGTAACTCAGACTGTGACTATTTGAAGATGGGGCCTTCAATGAAGCAATCAAGTTAAATCAGGCCATTCATGTAGACTCTAATCCAGTCTGATTTGATGCTTTTCTGAGAAGAGGAAATTTAGATACATAGATTTTAATACTAGGGGTGCACATGCATAGAAGAGAGACCATGTGACACCTAGCAAGGGTGTGGCCAGCAAGCAAAGAAGAGAAGCTTCACAAGAAATCAAATCTGCCAACACCTTAACCCTGGACTTCCAGTCTCCAGAACTGTGAGAAAAGAAATTTCTCATTTAGGCCACCAGGTCTGTGGTATTTTGTTATTGCAGCCCTTGCAAACTAATACAGGAAGCACGCAAGCTTTCTTGTGGCTTGCTCTCAGAACTGACACAACATCACTTCAGCTGCATTATCTTGATAAAACTAAGTGACAAGTCCAGATCAGCTGGGAGGTCACATTATGAATAAGAGAGGGCAAAATTGTGGCCATATTTGCAAAGTCATTTGAATGGTAAGAAAGCCTCCAGAATAGAAGTTTATATTAATGCAGAAAATGTTGGGTACTTTAACCTACAATTGAAATGTTTTGTCCTAAGCATATTTCTCTTTGATGTGAATGGAACTGACCAGCTGATGTTCATCCCATGGCCTGGACAACAAAAATATGTCCACTTGTGCCAAGGAGGCCCCACTCAATAGCATGAACCATAGTACCTTAACAAATGACCAGAATGTGAGAGGAATGATATTTTTCTAATGAATCAAATCATCAGTTTAGTTCAGTTCAGTCGCTGAGTTTTGTCTGACTCTCTGTGACCCCATAGAATGTAGCATGCCAGGCCTCCTTGTCCATCACCAACTCCTGGAGTTTACTCAAACTGATGTCCATTGAGTCAGTGATGCCATCCAACCATTTTATCCTCTGTCATCCCCTTCTCCTCTTGCCCACAATCTTTCTCAGCATCAGGGTCTTTTCAATTGAGTCAGCTCTTCACATCAGGTGGCCAAAGTATTGGAGTTTCAGCTTCAAATCAGACCTTTTAATGAATATTCAGGACTGATTTCCTTTAGGATGGACTAGCTGGATCTCCTTGCAGTCCAAGGGACTCTCAAGAGTCTTCTCCAACACCACAGTTCAAAAGCATCAATTCTTCGGTGCTCAGGTTTCTCTATAGTCCAGCTCTCACATCCATACATGATTACTGGAAAACCATAGCCTTAACTAGATGGACTTTTGTTGGCAAAGTAAAGTCTCTGCTTTTTAATATGCTATCTAGGTTTGTCATAACTTTTCTTCCAAGGAGTAAGCATCTTTTTATTTCATGGCTGCAGTCACCATCTGCAGTGATTTCGGAGCCCCCCAAAATAAAATCTTCCACTGTTTCTCCATCTATTTGCCATGAAGTGATGGGACAGGATGCCATGATCTTAGTTTTCTGAATGTTGAGCTTTAATGAAGAGATGGTGATGAATGTGACTGGTGATGGACACAAGGTTCAATGTGTAAAGAGCAATATTTCATAGGAACCTGGAATGTTAGGTCCATGAATCAAGACCAATTGGAAGTGGTCAAATAGGAGATGGCAAGAGTGAATGTCAACATTCTGGATTCAGCAAACTAAAATGGACTGGAATGGGTGAATTTAACTCATATGAACATTATATCTACTTCTCTTAGAAGAAGTGGAGTAGCCATCGTAGTCAACAAAAGAGTCCAAAATACAGTACTTGGATGCAGTCTCAAAAATGACAGAATGATCTCTGTTTCCAAAGCAAACCATTCAGTATCACGGTAATCCAAATCTATGCCCTGACCAATAATGCTGAAGAAGCTGAAGTTGAATGGTTCTATGAAGACCTACAAGACCTTTTAGAACTAAAACCCAATAAAGATGTCCTTTTCATTATAGGGGACTAGAATGTGAAAGTAGGAAGTCAAGAAACACCTGGAGTAACAGGCAAATTTGGCCTTGGAGTACAGAATGAAGTAGGGCAAAGGCTAACAGAGTTTTGCCAAGAGAATGCACCGGTCATAGCAAACACCCTCTTCTAACAACACAAGAGAAGATTCTACACATGGACATCACCAGATAGCCAACACTGAAATCAGGTTGATTATATTCTTTGCAGCCAAAGATGGAGAAGCTCTATATAGTCAGCAAAAATAAGACCGGGAGCTGACTGTGGCTCAGATCATGAACTCCTATTGCCAAATTCAGACTTAAATTGAAGAAAGTAGGGAGAAACCACTAGATTATTCAGGTATGACCTAAATAAAATCATATCATTAGGTCTTAAAAATTAGTGTTTTGTGTCTTATTAATCTTCAGAGGAGCAGTGCCCAAGTTCTTGTCATTGACAGACTATAGCAATAGAAAAAGCCAAAGAAAACCCTTAACTTAAAAAATATTCTTCAGAGGACAAAAAAATCTCTGAGCCTTTAAAGTAGGGTTTATGTCTCATCTTTACACAATAATGACAGGCTTTACAGAGAAGGCATTAAATGTTGAAGAATTAATACTGGCTTCTATAGTAGAGCATACATCATTAGTTCTGTCCTGCATTATGTCACTGGAAACCTCTTTTATTTACTTTGGATTGTAGAAATAGGATTTAGTAAGGTCTAGAAAAATTGTGGTGGTCTATAGAGTTAAAAAAATGCATGACTTCAACCAATGGTCATTAAATGTGTGTTCATGTTCAATATTTATTTAGAGAGAAAATTGGTTTACTAATAGTAAAAATTCTTCCTTCCTCCCTCTCTTCCTTCTATCTTTTCATTGTCCTTCTCTATTTTATTTTCTCTCAAACAAAATTTCACATCAATAAAAATCTATGTGTGTGTTTGTGCTCTGCTGCTCAGTCGTTTCCAACTCTTTGAGACCCTATGGACTGTAGTCCACCAGGCTCCCCTGTCTATGAGTTTTTTCAGGCAAGAATACTGGAGTGGGGTGCCATTTCCTACTCCAGGGGATTTTTCCAACCCAGGGATTGAAACTGGATCTCCTGCATTGCAGACAGATTCTTTATCTGCTAAGCCATCAGGGAATTAGAGAACAATAAAATATTTACTAGAACTCCATGGACAGAGGAGCTTGGTGGGCTGTAGTCCATTGGCTCACAAAGAGTCAAACACAACTGAGCAACTAATACACGTGCACAAAATATTTACTGAGGTGACATGGAATGACAAAGAGGAGGTTGGCATCACACCATCCCACTCTTTCATGGTTTGCACACCAAGTTCAGTAAGCCCTGCCTTATCTTACAAATTCTTCTCATCCTCAGAGATACCAGTTTTCCTCCCTCGCTTTTCTCATCTGCACTCTGCCTTCTTACTCTTGCCTTAGATTTTCTAAATCTGTATCTGGGATTCTCAATTCTCAGTTTTCCCTTTCTTAGGCAGAGCAGTGTTGTGTTGTAACAGTTTTAAATTCAAACTTTGATACTCCCACTCACTAGTTAAAACTGCCTACAGTAAAATCAGATTATTACATGAGGGATGAAAGTCCCTATTATGCGAGGAACAAAAGTTTTACTTCTGTTTAACAAATAGAAATTTCTCCAGATACCAAAATTTGCTTTCCTTAGAAAGCAATGAAAAATAAAACCTGACAAATCTACTATGAGCAAATGACCATAGTAAAAGGCAAAATAAGCAATTTCTTACATGGCCTGCATAGGAGAGGGGCTCATTTACATCTTCCATTGTGTAAAGAGGGCTTCCTTTGTGGTTTAGCTGGTAAAAGAATCTGCCTGCAATTCAGGAGACCTGGGTTTGATTTGATCCCTGGGTTGAGAAGGTCTCCTGGAGAAAAGAAAGGTCACCCATTTCAGCAGATTAGACGGTTGGATGGCATCACTGACTTGATGGACATGAGTTTGAGTAAGCTCTGGGAGTTGGTGACTGACAGGGAAGTCTGACATGCTGCAGTCCACGGGCTCACAGAGAGTCGGACATGACTGAGTGACTGAACTAAACTGATGATTGTGTAAAGAATTGTTTTAATGTGTATAGTTGAGTTAAAAATTCCCATGTTATTTTAGCAAACCTTGTGAAGTGGAGTCCTGGAGGTCTTCAACTTGTGCAACCTCTAACACATCCATAGATATTGTGCTAATGAACAACGTCCATTCAGAGATCTTTGACAACAATAGAGGGCATATGACATCTGCCATTCACCTTATGTCTGCCCCTATCTGAACACTTCCTGTCCAAGGATTTCTCTACTGATGTTACAATGGTAGGGTGTGAGCAGGAGGGCAAGGTGGGGTGGTAAAGCAGGGCACTATGGGAATTGCCTCTGGCTCACACACACAACTCAGAGTGAATCTTTGGTAAATAGGAGACCAGATGATGAATGAATGCTTCCTTTTGTATCTTCTTCCTCCCAAAGATAGTGTCCCATCTGTGAAGGAGATGGACTTCCTTCTAAGAAGGTCCTGTGGGATGGAGCAGTCAGTCACCCCCACAGTAGCCAACTCCATCATATGTCTTTCTGTTGGTTCTCCGAGCTTTTCCACTCCATTCACTGCCCCCATTTCCTGCTACCTGAATCCCACTCCCTGAAAAGAAATTCATCTTTGTTTCTGCCTCTCTTTTCAAGGGAGCCAAGCCAAGATACTGATCACAAAAAAAGAAGATAAGATTGAGAAAATAACAATATTGTAAGCTCAAATTTTGCTTACTTTAAAGTGTTTTATATACATGAGTTGAAGGACTGTAACATTCTTTGAAATATTAGAAAAGTCTTGTTATTTTAAATTTGCCATCAGAGATTGAAAAAAATCCATGAGTGTATTAGAAAATCAAAAAAATGTAAAGCATTTCTAGAAGATAAAAAGTAATTGAGATTTTATTATAAGAGAGTCAAGAGCAAGGAAGCTAGTCTTCAGATCCATTGGAAATCTACTTGTATCTTTCCATCTCCACTGTTTAGACCAAGGTACCTTCTCCTCTCACTGGGGTTCCACTTGGTCTCTTTGCTTTGCTCTTGTAACCCCACAATTCCTTTTCTATGCTTTTCCCACCTTAAAGCTTTTGCAATTTATGTTCCCTCTGCCCTGGATGCTTCTTACCTGCTTCCTTCCATGGGTGGCTCCTTTTAATTCACTTTAAAAATCATTTTCTCAGGTCAGAGCAACTTCTGCCTTCCTGGTTTAAAGTTTCCCTCCTGTTCTGCTCACCTCCCATCATTTCCTGTTCCAGTATCTGTTACCTTTTTCTTGGAACTTACCAAGCCCATTACGTTGTTTTGTTTTGTTGCTTCCATACTAATGGTTATTTCTCCCCGCAGAATATCAGTGCCATAAGGGCAGGAACCTGGTCTGTTTTCTCTGTTGCCCTCTCTCGGGTTTTCAGCACAGTTTGTGACACACAGAACAGGAGCCTTCCCTTAGGGCTCTTCACTCAGTCATCAAGCACTGTGTCAACTATGGAGCTAGATACCGGCAGTCAAGAGGAAGGAGATAGGACCCTACCTTCCAAGAGTTCTGAGTAGAGAAGAGCATGCATTTCTGTTTCCTGATTCATAATTTGACCATTTGTGGTACATATTTTATTTTTTTACTATTAGACTTTAGCAAGCTGAATGCAGGATCTCAATCGTCTTTGTATCTTGAGGCTAGCATATACCATGAAAATAAAATCACCTTTTTGATAGCATTTAAAAATTCTACAGGAGCTTTTATAAATATGAGAAGTTATTATTTTAAAATTACTATTATTTATTGGCCAGTAGGGCTCATTAAATATTTGTTCCTAAATGACCAAATGAAACGTCTATGTGAAAGGGTGAAAGATCATAATGTTGGTGAAAAAAGAGTCAGAATGGATGATAGGCACAATGATAAAAGATTAGGTTTGAAAGTCCAATCACATACTGCTGTAAGGATATTATTCTGTTCATTTTCTTTCCCGTAACTTTAGACTAATTTAGTAATAATCATTTCTTTAGATGTATGCAGTAAGTTAAATAATGAATCTGATGCAATTTCAACACTTGAGAACAAAAAGTTCACAAACCATGGCATGTTTGTCTACTTGAAAATTTACCTCATTATTTTCCAGCATCAGTGTGAGAAGGTCACACAAATTAATTAAAAAACATAGAGTCAGCAGCAATCATTTAATTGTGATCTTTTGGGAGAAGGCATTCATGTACCTTTTTCACTGATGTGAGCTGTGGAGCCTGGAAATATCATGCACCTGTAATTTTGTTAATTATTAACAAAGACCAATATAAATAATGCATTTCCTATTGTGTTTACTAAGCCAGTGGGGTTCAGTATAGCCTGAGATATTGTTGCCTAAGACAAAGAAAATTCCAGCTGCTCATTACCTGATAGTTTGCCAAAAAAGAGATCTGGCTACTACAAGTGGATTTGCAAAAATTCTGTCTGTGATCTAAGTACAGTTTAATGATAATGAAATGAGTTACTAAGATGAAAGTCCTTGATGGCAGTGGGCCATGCTTATGGAATTCGCTGCTCTTGCCATGTTCTCTACCATCCTGAAGAAACTGGCTTGATAGAGTGGTAGAATACTCATTTGAAGACTAATTTACCATGCCAGTTAGGTGGCAGTTCCTTGCAGAGCTGAAACAGGGTTCCCTAGGAGGCTGTATATGCTCTGAAATCAGCATACAATATATGGTGCTGTTTTTTCCATAGCTAGGATTCGAGGATTCAGGAATCAAGGTGTGGAACGGGAATGGCATTACTCTGTATTACCTGCAGTAACCTACTAGCAAAATGTTTGCCATCTGTTCATGTAACTTTATGCTGGCCTAGGGGTCTTAGTTCCAGAGGGTGCAATGCTCCTACTAGGAAGCACGATGATTCTATTAAACTGGAGGTTAAGACCTGGCCACTTTGGACTCCTCATGACTCTGACTCAGCAATCAAAGAAGGGTGTTATTGTGCTGGTTGGGATGACTGATCCTGATTTGCAAAAGGAACTTGGATTGCCAGTCTACAATGGATGTAAGGAAGAGTATGTCTGGAATAAAGGAGATCTCTTAGGTTTTCGCTTAGTATTGCCGTGAGTATTACTATTTAGTATTACTAAAACTTAGTATAATATGGTCAAGAGAAATTACAGCAACCCCATCCATAAATAGAACTAATAGCCTAGACCCTTCAGGAATGAACGTTGAATCACCCTTCCAGGTAAAGAGTCATGCCCAGCTGAGGTACTTGGCAAAGGCAGAGAATACAGAATGACTGGGAGAAGAAAGTAGTTATAATATAAGCTACAATCACATGAGCAGCTATAAAAATGAGGACTGTAATGGTTATGAATATTTCCTCTTTATTTTTTCATGGATATGTTTGTGTGTGTATGTGTGTGTAACATCTTTCTTTCCTGTATTATTCCCTTATCATGTAAGGTAAGATATATTGACTTGATATCAATATTTAAATATTGTTGATTTTACATCATAGTGTTTAAGTTATTGGATATCAGAAGAGTAAACATCACTCAAGGACTTTACCTCTTTTTCTGGGAAAGGTATTAGTGCATTTTTTGTTGTATGTAGGATAGTTGTATTGATATGTTAAGTGGAATTATGACCTTGTTGTTATCTGGAGATTAAATATGGTTTGTTGTTTAGTTACTAAGTCGTGTCTGACTCTTTGCAATCCCTCTGACTGTAGACTACCAGGCTCCTGTGTCCATGGTCCCAGGCAAGAATACTGAAGTGGGTTGCCATTTCCTTCTCCAGGGGATATTCCTGACACAGGGATCGAGCCTGTATCTCCTGCATTGACAGGCAGATTCTTTTCCACTGAGCCACTTACGGGAGATGCTTATGGCTTCCAAGTTGACAAGGTGGTGGTTTAGTCACTAAGTCCTGTCCGACTCTTGTGACCCCATGGACTGTAGCCTGCCAGGCTCCTCTGTCCATGGGCTTCTCCAGGCAAGAATACTGGAGTGGGTTGCCATTTCCTTCTCCAGGGGATCTTCCCCACCCAGGAATTGAACCTGGGTCTCCTGCATTGCCGGCAGATTCTTTACCAAATGAGCTATGTGCTTAGTGGCTCAAGTTGACAAGGAGTGGACTTGTAATTGTTAACTTCATGTGTCAGCTTGACTGGGCTAAGGGATGTCTAGATAGCTAGTAAAACATTTTTACTGGTGTGTCTCTGAGGGTGTCTCCAGAAGAGATTAACATTTGAATCAGTAACTAAGGAAAGAAGATAGCCCTCCTCAGTATGGGCGGTATTGTCCAATTTGCTGAGAGCCCGAAGAGAACAAAAAGGCAGAGGAAGAGCGGGTCCACTTTCTCTGCTCGAGCTGAGACATCCGTCTTCTGCCCTCTGACATCAGTGCTCCTGGTTCCTGGGCTTTTGGACTCAGACCAGGACTTACATCATCAGGCCCTCAGCCCCCTGATTCTCAGGCTTGTAGACTCAAAGTGAATTATACAATTGGCTTTCTTGGGTATCCAACTTGAAGACAGCATATCTTATTTGTCTTGATATTTGTGTGAACCAGTTCCTCATAATAAATCTCTTTTTATATATCTGTCTATATCCTATTGGTTCTAGTTCTCTGGAGAACCTTAATATAGTATATATGTTTCTATATGTTTATGGAGCCAGTATTTGATATAGGAAAAAAGCCACTACACATCTTAGTAATAAAATGGAAATAAAGAATAAAACGTAATTAATGGATATTATCCAGTCAGAAATCATAGAATGATAATAAAAGTGCCTTTGAATCAAAAGAATCTGAGCAAGCACAACCTAAACATTGAACATAAGGACAAAGAGTTCCCTTTTTTCATTTCCTCTATAAGCTTCCCTGATGATTTCACTCACTTCCAGAGCTTCACCCCAGATATCAGTGCATAAACGTGAACTAGACGAGAAACGTTCAGCAAAAATTAGCCATTTAATGTTCTATGAAAGGCCCTTCTCCTGTGCTCTGAATAGGCCTGTAAACATCTCCTGTGGATATTCTGGTTCCTCAGACTCTGCGCACCCCAATCTGGATCCGTCACCTCCCCTCGCAGCCCTGTGCCTTGGTGCCTCTACCATCCAGCCAATCCTCCACCACAAGCCCCAGGGTCACCATTTTCCCCTCCCTTCCATTTACCCCTCATATTTGGTTGTTCATTGACACCTGTTGCTTATACCTTGGAAGTGTCTTTTGAATGCAAGCCTCTGTCCTCTCTACTTTCCTTTTCCCTGCCTTAGTTCAGACTCTCGTCAACAGAGTCCAATAGGTCTATGCTTCCCAGTCCTTTGGAATGTCTCTCCATCTGCCATTACTGCTGCCAGAGCAGTTCCCTAGACTGCAGACCACTGGTGATGCTCAGACTCCTCATCATGTCACACAGGTCCCCTCACAGCCAGGTTCCCACATCCTGCCCTGTGACACCCGCTCACTCTTCCTAAAGCCCAGCTCCTGAGAGTTCTTAACCATTCTTCCAATATGCTCTGGTGGCTCAGATGGTAAAGAATCCACCTGAAATGCGGGAGATCTGGGTTCCATCCCTGGGTTGGGAAGATCCCCTGAAGGAGGGCATGGCAACCCATTGCAGTGTTCTTGCCTGGAGAATACCCACAGACAGAAGAGTCTGGTGGGCTACAGTCTATGGGGTTGCAAGAGTTGGACATGATTGGGTGACTGAATAACAAATATACTAGGCTCCTCTAAGCTTCCACTTCTTTGTACCTGCAATTTTCTCTGCCTGGAATTCCTTTATTCCTTCTTCCTGCATTCTCCTTGAAGTCCTTTCTGAATGGGTGACAGTCTTAGGTATTGGTTAAGACTATGGCCTCTGGAGACAGATAGTCTGGGTTGGAATCCTCCACGGACTTGTAGGAAGATCTCAGGCATGTCACTTAACTTCCCTGGTCTTGATTTCCATGTCTCTATATGGGAAGATCTATAATGATACTTATGTCATAAGACTCCTATGACAGTTAAATGATAAAATGTGTAAATGCCTTATCATGCTTCACAAGCAGGCTTCTACATCCCTTCTTAGCACAGCAAATATGTAATAAATGTCAGATACTATACTATATTTTCTTCAGAATCCTAGGCACTGGGGATATAAAGTAACCAGATTGTTGAATAAGTCTGTTTTAACTAAAGTGCAAAATTATATTTTTGTTCCCTTCATTTTAAAAACTTTCTCAGCCACTGGATGAGAACCCATTAAGTCCTATTGGTATTTTGTCCACTCTTGAGGAATTGGCATTCTTTTATTCACCTAAGTCACAAACGCTGTCTCAATTCAGTCGAATTTCCAGTTTAAGACATGATTAAAGCTTTAAACTTGATTTAGAGCTATTTCTTTTCTTTGCTCCAGCTCTGCCTGAAAGCCTACAGTGGAGAGTGAGTGTGGTGCAGGATAATGATGAGGAGAACACAGCCCTGTTTTTCAAGTTCACTGGTTTTTGTGGGGACAGATGGGTAGATAGGATTACAGTGTGACAGATGCTGTAATAGAGGTATGCTATGAGTGTAGCAAAGCACAAGGGTGCTGAAATCAAGCTGTGACATGAGGAAGGTTTCCTGAAAGAGATGAAACTTGACAAAAGCTCAGTTGCGCAGGACTGGTGATGGTTCCTTAAGGAGGAGCTAAGAGTGTGCAGGGCAGGGAAAAGAACCACTCACCAAAGGGTTTGGGTTTGCCATAGATCCCAAGGGAGTTAACTTTTGCCTGTTGTGCTGCTAAAATGCATATAACCACACAATGTAGGTTTGGAGTGTGGTTTAGGTATGGATGAGATTGTGGGATTAAATCAGACATGGAAGATTATGGGTTGAGATTCTGAGTTCTATGATTTACTAGCTGATCTTGGGCAAATTGCTGAACCTATTTGAGCCCTAGTTTCTTCATCTAATCTGGAGGGATTATTACTCACCTCAAAGTGTTTAGATTTCAATGAGAAAATACATATGCTGAGTCATTTGTAGTATCCTATTGGTTCTGTTTCTCTGGAGAACCCTAATACCGGGTGTGTTTGTGTATGCCTATATGGCTATGGAGCTAGTATTTACTTAGTTTGGGCTTTCATTTACTGAAACTGTCTCCACTCCCTGCTTTTACTTTATATGGAGGACAGATTGGAGAAGCAGAAGCCGTATGGCTGACTCAAGAACAGTGCTTGCAGGTATCAAGACAGCATGAACCTGAGTTAGCATATTGGTAGTGGGGTGGAAGAAAGACCACATAAAGGTGGAAACACTGCCCTAAAAGAAATAGACTAGCTATATCTGTTGCCATGGTTCATTTTCAGTTACATTTTTATTTGGCCCCGTACTGATTGTATTTGTTTGTCTGACTTGAGGACCCCAAAACTTTGTGGTATTTAAATGTACCTTTGTACACAATCTGAGATCTTCAAAGAGAAGAATCATCAAAAAATGATTGCTACATTTAAACAAGCCCCACCTAGGAGATTATAACCTAGGGGCAGCAGTACCTGATTAGCTGAGCCAAAAATTATTGGAGTAAGACTACTTCAGGTGAAGAGTGGCATGTGATTTTTAATTGCTTTTGATTTCTAACAGTTTATCTCAATTTTACTGCAGTAGATGTCCATTTACTCTGAAGAACTCTGCCTAGAAAGGTAGAACTGTGAGGTCAATCCAAATAGAGAAGAATTATCAGAAGAATTTAGTGGGAATTACACCAGAGGATTCAGAAAATCTGGGTTTGTTTCTGGCTCTTTCACTGACTAGTTGGATAACTGGAAAGTTTGCTTGTAGGATAAATACCTATGGTAAGATGAATATGGAACATGAATTGTGAAGTAACTGATAATGTATTTCCTTTTGTATTCTCTTCCTTATATCTTCGTTTACTTCATTGTCTTTCACCCATTAAACCACTAAGTCTCAACTAAGGTTCATATAATATGAACCTCTGGTAACAGTAAGAGTGAAGGTGTTCTGCCAACATGAGTGTGTGGATGAGATTATATTGCTGGTTTTTTCTTTTTGTGATCTTCTTTTTGTTGTTAATGTCAAACCAGAATTTCTTTTAGTGACTTTAATCTAGAAACTCTCACTTTTCTTAATGAAAAGCTTTTCACATAAATCATATAGTTTAAAAAATCACAAATATTTACCAATATTATGTATACATATGAATAACACTTCCAGTGCTTTTGATGACAGAGTAGCTTAAAGCAGGACGATGTTTCATGATAATTATTTGTGTTACCTGTTGCTGAATTTCTTAGCAAATAGTTCCATTCTTGGTTTGTAGAGAGTCAATAACTGATGTGAATTGAATGTGAAAATGAGGACGTTTGTTTCCTGGTTGATTGCTTTAGTTCTGATTTGATTTGTTTACACCAAAGTAAGTGAACATGTAGTAATCCATATGGAAATTTAATATCCTGTCTATGCAGTACAAAATTACAGTGGGAAACTGAAGTTTTTTGTAAAACATTTTATATTAATATCATACCAAAATATTTTTTCCTGGCTGTCTAGAAATATGATCCTGTTGTAAAATTTATAGACAGAGAAGTCCCAACCCAAACCTGTGCTTTCAAAAATGTATATTTTCATGGTATGAGCTTAAGAGGAAGAGGGAGGCTTTCTAGCTAGCAGTAGTGGCTGAGGTTTTGTGGCATTTTAAACAATCTTGAATGGCCCAGTTGCTAATAAGTCCTCTTTGTTTACTTTCACGAAGTACATAGGAGATTGGGACATGACACTAAGTTAATTATGGGTGCAGGGCTTTCCAAAATAACACTGGGTTGAAGACAGGTTGACATTTTCAGTAATGTCATGGGCCAGAAAGATGAGCTAATTTGGGATCATGTAAATTTGGAAAGCAGATTTATGTCTACCCAGTGGAACCAGAAGGGCCTTAAGGGCATCTGGTTTAAGATGCAACCCTCTGATCAGGATGGTTGGCTCTAGCACGTCACAGAGTGCTCCGTGTGCAGGGCTGAGCTAGTCACAGGGCTGAAGAACCGTTTAGAGGTGACCAGTCCCAGATGAAGGTGCTCAGCAGCCAGCTCCCTGTCTTCAAGGTGCACATGTGGTGTATACTTGCCTGTGTGTGTGCACCCGAGTGAATGCATATACACACACACAGTGGTGTGCAAAGAAAAGAGCAAGAAAACATGCGTTATTTTTACTCTCTTCTGTGACTTAATAGCTATGTGCTCTAGAGTGAATCACCTTGAGTGCTGGGTAACTGCCCTTTGCCCCCCTGGATGTACTGTGTCCTTCTCTGACCTTCTCTCTGTCCCAGGGAGCTGGGGATCACATCAGAAAGCTTCCTAGTCTTCTGGTTTTCTTTGGGTTTGGTAAATGCTGAGCCCCAGCAGGAGCCCGGAGCAAGTTTGTATCTTTTTCTGTGAGCTCACCTTGGGCTGGCTTTGTCCCTCAAAGGAAGGTCATAAGTACCCTAGGCCTATTATCCCTATGTGACCCTCCATATTGTCTCCTTTCATCCTCACCCCCATACTCCCTACCTTCCTTACAAGCTGAGGATTTTCCTTTGATAAATTGTCTCTTTACTAAACTCTCTTTGAATTATCTTGATTTGGTTGAACCGTCTGTTTCCTGCCAGTACCCTGTTGAGTATATTTAATAGGTCTCTGTTCATCAAAGAAGGGGCCGGCTGTGGTGCGTCAGTGATGACTATCATCAGCTCACCTGGAGGGTGGGGAGAATGATGCTCAGAGCTGGCCATTACATAAGTCTCCTCTGGTGCTAAATATTCTGTAACTGTAGGTATAAGAAACTGAAGGAAGCCTATTGCATTTTGACTTTGGGGAGAATCTGGACTGGGATAATTAGACAAATGCAGTTCAAAGCAAGACACAAGCCAGGCATGCCTATGGAGAGCAGTGGTGATTCCATACACATAGAATCTTCCTATAAATTGTGCCTTTCAAATCCTGTTCATTATTTTCAGTGTTGAATTATTTTTCACCAAGTATTGTCTTTATGTTGTGTTAGAGATTACTCTTATACTACAGATTATAAAAAATACAGTAGTTAGGCAGTCATCATTTTGCAATATTGCAAAAGTATTTATTGCCAACTAGCAGTATTTAAAACCATCCCTAGGGTTCTGTTTATTTTCTCTGAATTATAGTTCTTTTTATTTTCCCATCTACTCAGGTTAAACAGAAACAATTTATATGCATGCACTTTGTCTGATAGTGATACCATTGAGCTTTCTTATAAATTGTCCAAGAGTGAACATATTGTCAGAAAAGCCAAATGTGCCTATTTCAGCCCTCACTGTGGTGAGACTTATAAGAGGATTTGGGGTCACCTTTCTCTTGGTTAGGTTTTTGTCTAGTTTCATTTTCTAAAATGATCAATGACCAGAAGTTACAGTCCACAGTGTAGATAACAACTTTAAAGGAATTTTTGTATTAGAAAAAGTTACTTGAGCATTCCTGTAAAGCTATCTAATCTTGGTAGGATTTGATCCTTTGAACGTGTCAGCAGTTGATAAAATTTTACAGCTGCTGCAGGTATCTTTTTCTGTTTTTTAAAAATGCCCCATTAAGGGCATTATATCATGGTTCTCCTCTCAAAGCTATGACCCAGAACATCTGCACTTTTGCCCACAGGAAAAGCTAAACCTACTAGTTACTAGGCAAAGACACATTATGTGACCATAGGATACTAAATGCTTGGTTATGTTATCTTTGGGATAATGTAATGAAGTTTGTAGGGCAAATGCTTTATTTATGGATGAGAAATCTGAGGCAGAGAACTGTTATTATCAGGCAGCACTTGATTATTCTCAATTTAATTAATTTTCATTTAAATGTTATTCATATTTAACCCATAATATGCCACATAGTTTAACTCTAGGAGAGCATTCCCCATTCATATTTAGGTTCCTAGAAAAGGTCTAATAGTTGCAGATAATGCTATCCACTTTCAACATTCTCAATATTTTTAATGCTATTTTTCATCTCTATATTCCAATTTTAAGCACCAATATGATCTGGTGCTTTGAGACAAGGTATAGACCATTACATAGGCTTGGAATTTTGTATTCCTCACTATTCCCTTTCTACCCTCTTTCATGTGGATTTTTCTCCTCTTGAGCATTGTATTTGGATTTTAGAGCACATGGGTCATAGCACCACAGTAAAAGAAAAATAGAAATTTATATCGGTGACTTTGCCAATTCTAAGCCTCTTTGTTCCAAAGAACAAGTTCTGCTTTGGCATGCTGTGTCAGAAGACTTGTTTGTACTACCTTCATATCCTCTGCAGGAAATGTATGTAAGACAATCTCATCTGGAAAGTCTAGCGTTATTATACTAATTATCAATAAAAAGGAGCTGGACCTGCTGATCCCAGAGCTCCTCTCAGCTTTAACAGCCTGGAATTTCAAGTATTGACAAAGACAGAATTTTGATCTCCAAATGATTGTGCTCTTATGTGTTGAGCAGAGAGTAAAGGGACATGAGGAAGGAGGGTTTCAATGTGCCCGTGACCTAAGAGATGAGAGTTGAGAGAGAGCAAACTCAGGATGAAGGTGCCATGATGAAAAATATCATAGAAGCAAGGTTCGAGGAATCACAAATAGTCATAAAGATGAAGTTTAGGTGGAAATGGAGATACCTATATGGACCTGGAACAGAGGAACCAGAAACCAAGATGTCAGCATAGTGTTGTGTTCTGGAATCCAGGTGTGTAGATTTAGATCTCAGCTCTGCTCTCAACTGCCCATCTGTCTCTGTGTGATTCAGTACCAAGGAGCACACACACCTTAGAGCAGAGATTTTCAACCTTGTTTGGATATTAGAACACTAGACTCATCTAGGGAGTTTTGAAGAAATACAGGTGGCCAGCCCACTTTAGGACCAGTCAGTCTGAATCAGGAACTTGTGAGGGCCAGGGGTTGGTAGATGAAGGAGAGAGGCTTGAAAGCCTAGTTTGAAAGCTGCAGATTGATAGCCATGATTCTCACATTTTTGTGTGTCAAAATCAACTGGGATGTTTGTTAAAATAGATTGCTGAGCTGTACCCTCATTGAAAGTAAAAAGTGAAAATGAATGTCGCTCAGTTATGTCTGACTCTTTGCCACCTCATGGACTATACAGTCCATGGAATTTTCTAGGCCGGAATACTGGAGTAGGGTAGCCTTTCCCTTCCCCAGGGGATCTTCCCAACATTAGGTCAAATTGTTTGTCCACAGATGACATTATTTATATCTATGACTATCCCCAAAATAGCTGATAGCTGATTTTATTAAATATAAACAATGACATAAGAGGAGCATGAAAAAAAGTAGAATAATTCTACGTAAGTGAAAGATAAGTTGAACTTTTGCACTCCTATGGAATAGAGCAGAATTAATTTGGAAGGAATTCTGTAATTCCTCATATGTGGACCATATTTTCAAGAATATGTGGTCCCCCACATTTTTTTTTCTCCTCATGAGTTGAACTTACAGACTGACTCCTTCTGTCACCACTCATCACCTTTTAAATATTGACTTCAATTGGTTTTCACAGGTGAGAAATGAATTTTGTTAACTATTCTAAGAATATCTCCAATACTACAAAGAAAAATATGACTACTACCAGGTGATAAACATTACCTGAAAAGAGACCGATGTGCATATGAAAAAATCTAGTCTTCTGTCACACAGAGTACAGTCTGAGCAATGTTGTAGTGGCAGAATAAATAGAATTCCTATTTGTTTGCTCTTACTGATGTCTTTTCAGAGGATCTGGAAAGCTTTGTGGGTTTTGTTTTTTGTTTTTGGTTCTCTCATTTAATGAGATGGCGGGTTCTCCATTCTTGAACCTTGCCACACAAGATGTTGTCCATGAACTCAGAAATGTCTTAGCAATGCCATAGACCTGTAAAATCAGAATTTACATTTTCAAAAAATTCCTGGTGAGTTAATGATCTTTTAAGTTTCAGAAGCTGTTCTACCATATCTCAACACTGTAATTCATTGATGTGAAGAAGCAGATCATGGTCTAAGGGAGAGCATGAAGATACCTTCCCCTTGGGACTGCTCCAGTTCAGATCTGTGTTGGGTCCAAATAAGTCTGCAGGAAGACAAGTGTTAAAGAAGATAAAAATACAGTGGGTTGTTCTCCATCTCTCTTGGCCGCAGAGTGTGAAAACTGGAGTTATGTTGGGTGAGAAAAGGTTTAAAGGATGGTGAGACACTTTCATGGCCCTGGCTGAGGCCACTGACTTGTTGATTCTAGTTGCCTTATCTTTCTAAGGTGAACCAAGTCCTGATAGAAAAGTAGGGTGGTGAATAGACAATCCTATTGTAACTGGATTTTGAAAGTTTATCCTAGTGGGATATAAACACTCAAGGGTCTAATTTCTTCTTTAGCCAGTGCCTTTGACTTCATTCTGCTGAAGCTGATTTTCTTAGATACTAATACCTTGCTCAGACCTCATAGCTTCCAAATAAGCTTCAGTTATTAAGTCCAGTTTAATGTACAACTCTAGTCACATCTGTTTCCTCTTCTTAGTTCAGGGTTCATCAGTGGCCTGAGGGGGCAGTTGGTGGTGGGGGACTTGCTATTAAATTTCACTGCCCTCCCTTCTTCCTCCTTTGGTATGTTGGGCTACGAAGAAAGGAGATTAAATGGAAAGAAGATAGAAACAGATGTGTGGACAGTTGTGTAAACTTTTTAGGTGGCCCATGGAAAGGACTCCCACTTCATAGTTACTTTCATGGAAGATCTGTGTCTGGCTCAGACTTCTCCCCTGGCCTCCAACTTCCTTCACCGTCAGTATTTCTCATGGCCACCAGCTCCTGCTGCTTCCTGAAGCTACAGAGAACCCTCTTACTTAGGGTGTGAGCTCACAGCTCAGGCCATGCACTGCCTTCCACAGTGTTCTCCTGACATATGAGAAACTCACACATCACTCACACATCATGCATCACTCACACACTTAAACGTTACCAGATACCACATTGCTTCCCTTCCCTTCCTTCACTTCTGCCATCTGTGTTCTATTCTCTTGTCAGTTTAGACAGGTTCTGAGGAGTTGAGCAGATTAGCAGGAAACATTAGAAATGAGATGCTAGTCTCTCTTTCTGGTAGACACCCGCAGATCTTGCAAGTGGTCCTTTAGGTGGAGCCCTCACTGGATTTTGGTGGTTGAGTACTCACCTTCCTTCTTCCTTCCCTGAGGAAATGCTTCAGTAGCCTGATGAGACTTCAGAATCAGTCATATGTGAGTCTGTGGATCTTCATCCTCCTCTTACCCTTGTCCCTCTCTAGTTTTCTTTTTTTAAAAAAATTAATTAATTTTCTTTACATTATTGTGTTGGTTTTGCCATACATTGACATGAATCCGCCATGGGTATATATGTGTTCCCCTTCCAGAACCCCCCTCCCACCTCCTTCCCAATTCCATCTCTCTGGGTCATCCCTGTGTACCAGTCCTGAGCACCGTGTATCAAGCATCACATCTTGGCTGGCGATGCATTTTACATATGACAATTTACATTTTTCAATGCCGTTCTCCCATATCTAGTTTTATATTTAAGTCTCTGGAGAGTGTCCTAAGGGATGTTATAGAGGAGCAGAGAGAATATATTCATCTTTTACAAGATCCTGGAGGGGCTGTCTGGCTCCACAGTTGCTTATACCTTTATTGAAAAACCTTGTGTCCTTAGTTTTGAGGCCTCACTGCCAATTCTAGAATAATAGGAAAGATTCTACTCAGCAACCCTTTACATTATAATATATAATATCTATTGATCATTTCCTTTATACTGTTTTAAGTTTTTACATGTTCTTTTTCACTTAACCCATATGACAATACCGTGTGATAGGTTTTGTTACTATTCTCATTAAAACAAACTCTGTGATGGACTTCTGTTGTATCTGGTTGGAAAACAATATTTTTAAAAGCTTTCCCATTTTGTAATAATTCCATTAAATTTATGTCTTACTATCCCAATGAGAAAATTAACAAATGAAAACTTTACTCCTGGAGAAGAATAAGTGATATAGATTCTACCCATCTCTCTGAGAGAGACTTAAGACAAAATTGAGTTGTGTGGAGGAAAGAGGTATGGTGCTGAGTTTCCGTTTCGCAGCAGGTATTCAGACAAAGTGTCTTAGTCCATTTGGACTGTTGTAACAAAGTACCATGGACTGGGTAGCTTATAAATAACAGACATTTAATTTCTTACAGTTTGGGGGGCTGGAAATCCAAGATCAGGGTCCCAGCATGTCAGGTGAAGGCCCCCTTTTGAGTTGCAGACTTCTCATTGTATCCTCACATGGTAGAAGGGCAAGGGACCTCTCTGTAACCATAAAGGTGCTAATCCCATACATGAGGCAGGACCCTTATAATCTAAGCACATCCCAAAGATCCCCAGCTCTTAATACCATCACCTTGGGAGTTAGGATTTCAACTCATGAATTTTGGGCAGGGAACACACATTCAGACAATCACTTTGAGAAAGGCTCTATTACTGGTAGTGATGAAAGCAATGACCTGATTTAGCCACTTACTAGTGATGGCAGAGGCAGAAATTTCTTCTTGGTAGGTTGGTTCTGAGATGTAGCTCTGGGTGTCTCCTCAGAAGCTCAGCTTGGAGTCAGCCTCTTCAGTCTTACAGAGATTCTCTGCTTAGAGAGCTCACCCTGTCTCTTAAGAAGTAACTTTCTGCCTTAACCAGTAACACAGGGTTTATTAGCTACAACAAAACATACTGACCAAGCAACAGCAGAGCCAGTATTGCTTCTACTCTTCATATTTCAAGAGGGAGAAACTGTAGATAATAATGTGCTTTGTACAGACAATTCTTAGAAAAATCTGAAAGTCAGGTCTATCAATGGTTATACTATTTCTCCATGACGCATAGGTGTATCTTACTGTAACAGTGTTCTATTGAAACTAAGATGCTTATGAGAATTTTAGATGACATGAAGACCTCCTCTAGCTTCAAAATACATTTAAGATTTTTCTTTTGCATTGATTTGGTGCATATGAATCATGATGTTTGTTTCACTGAAGCACAGGATGATAGGATAAAAAATCAGAAGACCTGTTTGAGTTCTGGTACTGCTGTTTATTAGTCATGTAGTCTTAGGCAAGTTTACCACTTTGAGACTCAGTTTTCTCATTATAAAATTGAAATAATCATAACTTCTATTTTTCTTTTTTTTTGCTATTTTTGATTTATACAAATTTTCTGGGACTATCAGATAAAAATGTTTTGTAGGCAATGAAAGGCTAAAGTAAATAAGATTATTATTATAAGCTATGGTCTTTTGAATAATCTCTGTGAGTAGAAAATGGTGGAACATAAATGGCTCTAAAAACCCAAACTATTAGAAGAAAAAAGGAGAGATCTTTTTAGGAAGGCATAGAGAATATATATGCATTTCTTTGCATGCAAATAACTGTTTTTCATTAAATTAGGCAAGCCCTCTGATCATAAGATAGCAGTTCAGAATCCCAGGAGAGTCAATACATTTCATCTTCAGTTTTGCAAAGGATGACCAATTTTCTGAATGTTTCAGTACCCATGAAAACTTGCTATTCTCCAAATATTATCTGTTTCATTGGTGATTGATTATTATTATTCAGTTGGTGATTATTATATTCACTGGAACCTAAGAGGCCACTGTCTTGGGGAAAAACATTTGTAATGGGAGAACAGGCTGCACTTGCCACGAGACTGCTCTCAGTAGAGAGGGTCAGTTATGAGGAGCACAGGTGGAGATGGCAGAAGCCATGTGCGCCCTCCAGCAGTACCCTGAAATCTCTGTCCTAATAACTCACTTCATAAGACAGTGGTCCCTCCTTCACCATGGTTTTACTTTCATGGTGTTAGTGACCCACAGTCAACCATGGTCCAAAATGTTAAATGGAAAATTTCAGAAATAAAACATTAATGAGTTATTAAAATTGGGTAGTGTTCTGAGTAGTGTGATGAAATCGAACACCATCCAGCACCGTCCTGCCGTAGTCATTTGGTAGCCCTCTAGGTTATCAGATTGACTACAGAGGTGTCACAGTCCTTGTGTTCAAGTAACCCTTATTTTACTTAAGACTGGCCCCCAAATACAAGAGTACGATGCTGACTGTGGATATTCTCTCACTGTGTCTAATTGATGAGTTAAACTTTATGTGTGCATAGGAAATAAGGCTTAGTATATGTAGGGTTTTGTACTAACCATGACTTCCAACATCCATTTGAGGTCTTGGAACATATCCTCCCTGAGGGTGAAGAAGGACCACTGTGAACTGACTGTGATTGGATTCCCTGAGAGTGCTGGAGAAAGGGCTGAAAATTCTCTGCAATGGATGGGATGCCTAAGCAAGATGACCCACGTGGATCTGGGAGTACATTCAGAGAGCTTTGAGGAAGGAATGTTGGAAGTTTAGAGAAAACTTGGGACTTGGGAATAGGATGCAGACAAGGTTTTTGAGATGTCTGGGGGTAAAGGAGCTTTCTGGAAATATGCGTTCTACTTATTAGAAACCCTTCTCCTAACTAGTACTCAAATTGTGCTTTACAGCATACAAAGAGCTCTTATATACATCATCTGTTTTCATCCTCCCAAACCATCTGTAAAGAAACCATTTTGTTTCCATATTTCTTATAAATAAACTGAAGTGAAACTTTCTTGTTTAATGTGCTTAGGCTTACCCAGCAAATCAGTGGTGGAGATAGACCACGTGACCTCAGCTGGGGCCCATTCTTTGTCACCCCAGCTATCTTGCTGATGTACTGGGGATAACAATGATGACATTATTTATTATTTTTATTATTTTTTAAATTACAAGATTCTTACTTCAGGCTAAGAAACTGGGGCTTGTAATGTCAGTTTTGAATTCTGCCTTATAGTTCCAAGGTGAAAAGCTTAGATCCTTTACTCTTTTCAGAGTTGTTGACTAACAGTGATGTTATTTGAAGCTGTTTGTTATTTGTCAAATTATTTTAAGTCAACATATGGAAACAACTCCAAGTTGAAAGTGATTCTTATAATCCCTTTCTTTCTCTCTGTAATCCCTTTCAATGCTCTCTGAAGAATGATTTCCTATTTCACATTTGGTTGGCCTATTTGTTACTGTAAAAATCAAACAGTTTCTGAAAAGCTAGCTATTTTATTAAAAGTTGATTTTTTTAATATAATGGAAAAATGCTATTTTCAGAAGTATGAATTTAATTGTCTTGGATTGCTAGAGTCCCAAAAAGCCAGTTGTGATAGACATACTGACTACTATCAAGTGAGTGATGCTATAAATGAAAAGAAAATTTTGGTAGAATAGTAAGAAAGTTAAACAATGTTAGAAAGAGAAGAATGGAATTTTTTTCCTTAAGACATAGAAGTAAACTGAAAAAGAATCTTAGTTGGCCGCCTCAAGGGAAAATTACTCCCTTGTCATGATGGACTGTCAGAAAAGAACATCTGTCTTTGAACATACGTGTATAAATCATGGCAGTACCACTCCCTTCAGTTCAGTTCAGTTCAGTCACTCAGTCATGCCTGACTCTTTGTGACCCCATGAATTGCAGCACGCCAGGCTTCCTTGTCCATCACCAACTCCCAGAGTTTACCCTAACTCATGTCCATTGAGTTGGTGATGCCATCCAACCATCTCATCCTCTGTCGTACCCTTCTCCTCCTGCTCTCAATCTTGCCCAGTGTCGGAGTCTTTTCAAATGAGTCAGCTCTTTGCATCTGGTGGCCAAAGTATTGGAGTTTCAGCTTCAACATCAGTCCTTCCAATGAACACCCAGGACTGGTCTCCTTTAGGATGGACTGGTTGGATCTCCTTGCAGTCCAAAGGACTCTCAAGAGTCTACTCCAACACCGCAGTTCAAAAGCATCAATTCTTCATCACTCAGCTTTCTTTATAGTCCAACTCTCACATTCATACATGACCACTGGAAAAACCATAACCTTGACTAGACAGACCTTTGTTGATGAAGTAATGTCTCTGCTTTTTAATATGCTGTCTAGGTTGGTCATAACTTTTCTTCCAATGAGTAAGCATCTTTTAATTTCATGACTGCAATCACCATCTGCAGTGATTTTGGAGCCCAGAAAAATAAAGTCTGACACTGTTGCCACTGTTTCCCCATCTATCTGCCATGAAGTGATGGGACCAGATGCCATGATCTTAGTTTTTCTGAATGTTGAGCTTTGAGCCAACTTTTTCACTCTCCTCTTTCACTTTCATCAAGAGGCTCTTTAGTGCTTCTTCACTTTCTGCCGTAAGGGTAGTATCATCTGCATATCTGAGGTTATTGATATTTCTCCCGGAAATCTTGATTCCAGCTGTGCTTCTTTCAGCCCAGCATTTCTCATGATGTACTCTGCATATAAATTAAATAAGCAGGGTGACAATCTACAGCCTTGATGTACTCCATTTCCTATTTGGAGCCAGTCTGTTGTTCCATGTCCAGTTCTAACTGTTGCCTCCTGATCTGTATACAGGTTTCTCAAGAGGCAGGTCAGGTGGTCTGGTATTCCCATCTCTTTCAGAATTTTCCAAAGTTTATTGTGACCCACACAGTCAAAGGCTTTGGCATAGTCAATAAAGCAGAAATAGATGTTTTTCTGGAACTCTCTTGTTTTTTCGATGATCCAGCGGATGTTGGCAATTTGATCTCTGGTTCCTCTGCCTTTTCTAAAACCACCTTGAACATCTGGAAGTTCATGGTTCACTTATTGCTGAAGCCTAGCTTGGAGAATTTTAAGCATTACTTTACTAGCATGTGCAGTTGTGCGGTAGTTTCAGCATTCTTTGGCATTGCCTTTCTTTGGGATTGGAATGAAAACTGACCTCTTCCAGTCCTGTGGCCACTGCTAAGTTTTCCATATTTGCTGGCATATTGAGTGCAGCACTTTCACAGCGTAATCTTTCAGGATTTGAAATAGCTCAACTGGAATTCCATCACCTCTTTGTTCATAGTGATGCTTCCTAAGGCCCACTTGACTTCACATTCCAGGATGTGTGGCTCTAGGTGAGTGATCACACCATCGTGATTATCTGGGTCATGAAGATCTTTTTTGTATAATTCTTCTGTGTATTCTTGCCACCTCTTCTTCATATCTTCTGCTTCTGTTAGGTCCCTACCATTTCTCTCCTTTATTGTGCCCATCTTTGCATGAAATGTTCCCTTGGTATCTCTAATTTTCTTGAATAGATCTCTAGTCTTTCCCACTCTGTTGTTGTTCTCTATTTCTTTGCATTGATCACTGAGGAAGCTTTCTTTTCTCTCCCTGCTATTCTTTGGAACTCTGGATTGAAATGGGAATATCGTTCCTTGTCTCCTTTGCTTTTCACTTCTTTTCTTTTCACAGCTATTTGTAAGGCTTCCTCAGACAGCCATTTTGCTTTTCTTTTTCTTGGGGATGGTCTTGATTCCTGTCTGTTGTACAATGTCACAAACCTCCATCCATAGTTCATCAGGAATTCTGTCTAGCAGATCTAGTCCTTTAAATCTATTTCTCACTGCCAGTGTATAGTCATAGTGGACTTGATTTAGGTCATACCTGAATGATCTAGTGGTTTTCTCCACTTTCTTCAGTTTCAGTCTGAATTTGACAATAAGGAGTTCATGATCTGAGCCACAGTCATCTCCTGGTCTTGTTTTTGCTGACTCTATAGAGCTTCTCCATCTTTGTCTGCAAAGAATATAATCAATGATTTTGGTGTCGACCATCTGGTGATGTCCATGTGTAGAGTCTTCTCCTGGAGAGGGGTAAAATTTTAAGCCTTTAGCAGGACGTTAAGTCAAAATGTAATACATATACTCAGCAGTCATTTGTATGAAAAGTTTTTAGCAGGGTTATAATTAAGGGAAGAAAGCAGGGCATAGGACTCTGGACACTTCAGAGACAGGGTAATAGCATTTCTAGAGTGACAACAAGAACTTTGGGGAGGGGCCTACCTCCTGATCTTTCTGAAGACAGTCTAATATTCCTGCTCACTTTCTTATCTAGGAAAGACAGGCTTAATATCCTGCAAACAAATTCAGAGTTAAAAATGTATAACCTTTTATGTGATATGAGTTTCTGCTACAGACAGTGTGGCCAGACAGGATGTTTAGCCTAGCTGATAAAAGCACTGAGCTTATCAGGCCCATAAAAATGATCTGTTTGCTGTGAGCTTTGTCTCCTGGAAGAGCCCTGGCTGTCTCTGCCAGGTTGTGCAGTAGACACGATTCATCTTGGATGCTTCTTCCTCCCACTGCTTCCTCTATCCCTGTACCCACAATTTCCCACACTTCCCCTCCCTAGTGCTCACTCACATCCTCTTGTTTCCTGAGACTTCACACCAGTGTCCCTCCTGGGTCTGCTCCTGGCTGTGTCTCTGCTACAGCCCCTTCCTTTCTGCCAAACTTCTATTTACTCTTACTTGTCCTTGTTCTCAGGACCCCAAGACCCTGTTTCTTGTTAGATGAGAGCATCTGGTGATGCATGCTTTCACAAACCACATTGCTTGTGTTCCTCCAGACATTAGCAGATACAACTCGAGGGGGATATCAAAGAAGCTCCTCGGCAAAATGATTTTGTAAAATTCTACATTCTATACTATCATCTTAAAGATTCACAATTCTCATTAGCCAACTAAGGCCTAGTGAAGCCTTTCAGAAATAAATCTTTTGCAATGGATCAGTATGGAAGAGACTCTACAGACTAGGGTATAAATTTTTATCTTTCTCAGATACTGCATTTGGGCTTCCCAGGTGACTCAGTGGTAAAGACTCCACCTGCCAATGCAGGAGACGTGGGTTAGATCCCTGGGTTGGGAAAATCTGTTGGAGACGGAAATGGCAACTCACTCAAGTATTGTTGCCTGGAAAATCCCATGGACAGAGGAGCCTGGAGGGCTACAGTCCATGGCATCACAAAGTGTGTATCACAACTGAATGACTGAGCACACACACACACACACACACAGATACTGTATTTACTTTAACATGAATCTGTAGGAATAAAATGCCTTGACTTTGAGGAATGACTCCACTTTTTGGAGTTTCAGATACAACAGTGGGAATTGATGGGTGGTATTTGGCACAGTTCAAATTATTTTTGTTTACTTTTGGTTACTTTGTGCTCTGCTAAACTAAACCATAATCTTAAATTAATTTGACTATTTTTATTCCAATCACAAAAAACTGAGGGAAAATTTGGATAAGCTTAGGACTCTTGTTTTAGCAATTTCTGTGTCTATTTTGTCCATACATATATATATATATTTAATTTAAAATGATATTCCTTTGAGAAGTAAAATGTTCTTTTCCCATCAGTCCACTAATATCAGGACATTCACCATTTAAAATACGGCTGATATTGGATTCTTCTTCTTTTTTTAATTTGTTTTCTATATAACCTTCAGGTCAGGAGCAGAGTTCTCTGATAATGTGTTCAGATTACTAAATTGCAGTCCTCTGCAGAGGAAAATGTGTCTGCTTACCTGGGAACTGGGGTATTTCTGAAATTATATTTTAAAGTGCTTATATTAAGAAGGTGCCTTCTGGAAAGCCTCAAAATGAGGTCACAGACCTGAAAGAAATGTATACTGCCTTAGGAACTGGGGCTGTAAAATGGAATCTGGAGAAAAATGCTGTCAGTTTAGTTTCCTTCCTCCCTTCCTTCTGTCTGTGTGACCAAAGAACAAGATCTCTCTGTCTATCCGATGCTGCTCTTGTGTCCTACAGCATAGATGTTTATTAGTTCTCTCGTCTAATAACGTTAAAAAAATTCTAATAACCTTTTAAATCAAAGCTTTTCATTTTTGACTTTGGTGGTGAAGTTACTAACGGTGATGCAAAATGTATGCCCACCAGTTCAAACCATCAAATAGTTGAAATGGATATGATTGGAAACTTTTCCCTGCTTACATCTTTCCCTTCCCTTACTTTTTGTTAAGTGTAAGTATTAAAGAATATTTTTAATAAGACATTCTATAAACCTAGCATAATAATGCCTGAAATACAGGATTTGTGAAGTCTCACAGAAATAATGTGGACAGTTTTATCAATTATACTTATTCAACCATGCACTGAAAGATTCTACTGTTGACCTTGGAAAATTCTAGAGTAGAAATCTGTTTTTGAAACCCCAGTCTCCTTGAGCATGCCACATATGTGTAACTTTAAAAAATTCTTAATCAAATAAGAAATAATATTGATGGTTTATCTTAACTTTATGTATGTTTATACATATATTCACTTATTATTTCTGTGATTTAAATCCCTGTCATAATCAAATGTGATAATTATTTCTGCTCAGAATACTAAGTGTCACTCTCATCATTGTCTAGAATTTCTAAGATGTCAGATCATTATTATAGTGCTTTCTATAGTCAAATTATTTTAATTAAGAAACTAAGTCTCATTTTTGAACAGGAAGCAATTCTCATTCCCATCATCTCTATCAGCAGATGGAATTCCTGGTCTATCAATAGCAACTTTCATTTTGATTCTGGGCATAATTTCATTGATGATGTTGACTATTCTATTTCTCCTACTCACTTGACTGGGCTTGACCAACGATGGTCTCAAAAAAGAGCTGAATAAAGAAGTTGTAAAGGAAATTGTAAAGGAAATCAGTTCTGAATATTCATTGGAAGGACTGATATTGAAGCTGAAGCTCCAATACTTTGGCCACCTGATATGAAGAGCCAACTCATTGAAAAAGACTCTGATGCTGGGAAAGATTGAGGGCAGGAGGAAAAGGGGGCAACAGAAGATGAGATGGTTGAATGGCATCACCAACTCGATGGACATGAGTTAGGGTAAACTCTGGGAGTTGGTGATGGACAGGGAAGACTGGCGTGCTGCAGTCCATGGGGTCTTAAAGAGTCAGACATGACTGAACTGAACTGAACAGAAGTTGTGGTACATATATACAATGGAATATCACTCAATCATAAAAAGGAATGAATTTGAATTTTAATGAGGTGGATGAACCTATAACCCATTACACAGAGTGAAGTAACTCAGAAAGGGAAAAACAGATATCATATATTAATGTATATATATGGAATCTAGAAAAATGGCATTGATGAACCTATTTTCAGGGCAGGAATAGAGATTTAGACACAGAGAGCAGACTTACAGACACAGTGGGTGCAGAGAGGATAGGATGAACTGAGAGTTCAGTTCAGTTTAGTTGCTTAGTTGTGTCTGATACTAAGTAAGATAAGTTGAAGTTTATGAATAAGCTCACTTATTTTTATTGGCTATGATTGTGCCATAGGGAAAACCAGTAGATCTGCGCTAACCCTAGTAGTCCATCTCCTCCTCTAGTGTGTTAGTCACTCAGTTGTGTCTGACTCTTTGCAACCCCATGGACTGTAACTCACCAAGCTCCTCCATCAGTGGAATTTTCCAGGCCAGAGTACTGGAGTGGGTAGCCATCTCCTTCTCCAGGGGATCTTCCTGACTCAGGGATTGAACCCAGGTTTCCCACATTGCAGGCAGACTCTTTACTGTTTGAACCACCAGGGAAGCCCTTCTATACTCAGTAAAATTACCTTTATATGTAACGCAGGATCACCCTGGGATTCTGTCCTTTGTGGGCAGATCTGTCTTAAATTTCTTTCTACAACTTCCTTCAAGGTAGAATGGGCGATGAGTTTTTCTACCCCTATTTACTGGTTAGTTATTTTTCTAATGGCTTTTTAATGTAATATGACTAGGATTATGTGGGGGACTTCCCTGGTGGCATTATGTGGGTGCTCCCCAGATGGGGGCAATGGTGAGCACTGCTTGTGGATATAATCTCTGCAAGATATTATGCTCTGTTTAGATGGGCTTCATCTCTGTTTATCTCACTCTAGTAGATAAAAACAATGTAAATTGTCTTCTAGCACCTTCTCTTTTTCTTGCCTGTTTCCCAAAGTGTCCATGGAATTAATCATCTTAGCACATTCTGTTTTTACTAGCCTAATACTTTTCCCTTCCTCAGTTGCATAGATTTTCTTTTAAAAATTACCACTCAATATGCTATTAAACAATAACAATTATCAAATAAAATGGCTTTCCAGTTTTGAACCAAATACTTCTACAGGGTCCACTGAAGAGTTTTATGATATTAAAAATGTTGGAGAGAGAAATTGTGTGTATCATATCTCTCTCTTGGCTATTCACCATACAAAATATTGCATTAAAGACTTGAGGAAGTCTTACCATGTAGAAACCTGCTTAATTTTGTTCCATCTTGCATTTGTTGTTGTTCAGTCACTAAGTTGTGTCCAACTCTGTGTAACCCCATGGGCCGGAGTATGCCAGGCTTCCCTGCCCTTCATCATCTCCCACAGTTTGCTCAAACTCATGTCCACTGAGTCAGTGATGCCACCCAACCATCTCATCCTCTGTTGTCCCCTTCTCGTCCTGCTCTCAATCGTACCCAGCATGAGGGTCTTTTCCAGTGAGTTGGCTGTTTGCATCAGGTGACCAAATTTATGGAGTGTTAGTTTCAACATCAGTCTTTCCAATGAATATTTTGGGATGATTCCTTTTAGGATTGACTGCTTTGATCTCCTTGCAGTCTAAGGACCTCTCAAGAATCTTCTCTAGCACCACAGTTTGAAAACATCAGTTCTTTAGAACTCAGCCTTCTTTGTGGTCCAGTTCTCACATCTATACATGACTGCTGGAAAAACTTTGACTATATGGAACTTTGTCAACAATGTGATGTCCCTGCTTTTTTTCCCCCCTGTTTTTCTTAAATTTAATTAATATTTTATTGAAGGATAATTGCTTTACAGAATTTTGCTGTTTTCTGTCTGTCTCTGCTTTTTAATATACTAAGTTTGTCATAGTTTTTCTTCCAAGGATAAGTGTCTTTTAATTTCATGAATACAGTCACCATCTGCAGTGATTTTGGAGCCCAAGAAAATAAAGTCTGTCACTATGCCCATTTTTTCTCCCAACTATTTGCCATGAAGTGATGGGATCGGATGCCATGATCTTAGTTTTCTGAATGTTGAGTTTTTGAATATTCAGCTTTTTCACTCTCCTCTTTCACCTTCATTAAGATGCACTTTAGTTTCTCTTTGCTTTCTGCCATAATGGAGATGTCATCTGCATATCTGAGGTTATTGATATTTCTCCTGGCCATCTTGATTTCAGCTTCTGCTTCATCCAACCTGACATTTCGTGTGATGTATGCTGCATGTAAGTTAAATAAGCAGGGTGACAATATACAGTCTTGAGGTACTCCTTTCCTGATTTGGAACCAGTCTGTTGTTCTATATACAGTTCTGACTGTTGCTTCTTGACCTGAATACATGTTTCTCAGGGGGCAGATAAGGTGGTCTGGTATTCCCAACTCTTTAAGAATTTTCTAGTTTGTTGTGATCCACACAAAGGCTTTAGCATAGTCAGTAAAGTAGAGGTAGATTTTTTTTTTTAAATTCTCTTGTGTTTTCTATGATCCAGCTGATGTTGGCAATTTGATCTCTGGTTCCCCTGACTTTTCTAACTCCAACTTGTACATTTGGAAGTTCTCAGTTTATGTACTGTTGAAGGCTAGCTTGAAGGATTTTGAGCATTACTTTGCTAGCATATGAAATGAGTGCTATTGTGTGGCAGTTTTAACGTTCTTGGAAGAGTAGAATGACGTGCACTCATCTTCTCCTGTGAGAACTCCAAAATTACAGCTTGTTGCTGAACAACCATCAACAGGAGAATGTTGGATCCCACCAAAAAGATACCGCATGTCTAAGGGCAAAGGAGAAGCCCCAGCAAGGTGGTAGGAGGGGTGAAATCACATTTAGAATCAAAACCCATACCTGCCAGAGACGCTTGGAGGGCTGAAACAAACCTTGTGTGCACCAGGATCCAGAGATCCCACAGAGACTGAGCCAGCACTATGTATGAGTGTCTCCTGCAGAGGTATGGGTCAGCAGTGGCCTGCCACAGAAGCAGAGGCTCTAGGTGCAGTAGACCTGGGTCTGGCATAAGCCTTCTTGGAGGAGGTTGCCATTAATCCCACCATAGAGCCACCAGAACTTACACAGGATTGGGGAAACAGACTCTTGGAGGGAACAAATAAAAGGTCCTTCTGTATACCAGGACACAGAAGAAAGGAGCTGTGACCCCACAAGAGATTGACCCATACTTGCCTGTGAATGTCCAGGAGTCTCCAGTAGAGGTGTGGGTCAGTGGTGGCCTGCTGCAGGGTTGGGGACACTAAGTGTAGCAGTGTGTGCATGGGACCTTTTGAAGGTGGTCACCATTATCTTCATTACCTCCACCATAGTTTGGCCTCAGGTATGGCTCAGCTGGTAAAGAATCTGCCTGCAATGTGGGAGAACTGGGTTCAATCCCTGGGGTTGGGAAGATCACTTGGATAAGGGAAAGTCTATCCACTCCAGTATCCTGGCCTGGAGAATTCCATGAACGGTATAGTCCCTGGGGTTTCAAAGAGTGGGATGCAACTGAGCCAGTATCACTTTCACTTTCAAACAACCAGGAGGAAACACAGCCCCACCCATCAACAGAAAATTGGATTAAAGATTTACTGAACATGGACCCACCCACCAGAACAAGTCCCAGTTTCTGAGTCAGTCAGTCTCTCTGATCAGGAAGTTTCCATAAGCCTCTTATCCTTATCTATCAGAGGGCAGACAGAATGAAAACCACAGCCACAGAAGACTAACAAAACTGATCACATGAACCACAACCTTGTCTAACTCAATGAAACTATGAGCCATGCTGTGTAGGGCCACCCAAGATGGATGGGTCATGGTGGAGAGTTCTGACAAAACGTGGTCCACTGATGAAGGGAATGGCAAACCACTTCAGTATTCTTGCCTTAAGAACCTCATGAACAGTGTGAAAAGACAAAAAGATAGGACACTGAAAGATGAGTTTCCCAGGTTGATAGGAGCCCAATGTGCTACTGGAGATCAGTGGAGAAATAACTCCGGAAAGAATGATGAGAAGGAGTCAAAGTGAAAACAACACCCAGTTGTGGATGTTACTGGTGATGGAAGCAAAGTGTAATGTTGTAAAGAGCAATATTGCATAGGAATCTGGAATGTTAGGTCCATAAATCAAGGCAAATTGGAAATGATCAAGCAGGAGATGACAAGCACGAACATTGACATTTTAGAAATCAGTGAACTAAAATGGACTGGAATGGGTGAATTTAACTCAGAAGACCATTATATCTAATACTGTGGGCAAGAATCTCTCAGAAGAAATGGAGCAGCCATTATAGTCAACAAAACAGTCCAAAATGCAGTACTTGGAGGCATCTCAAAAACGATAGAATGATCTCTGTTCGTTTCCAAGGCAAAGCATTCTATGTTGAAAAGTTCTATGAAGACTTACAAGAGCCTCTAAAACTAACACCCAAAAAAGATGTCCTTTTCATTATCGGGGACTGGAATGCAAAAGTAGGAAGTCAAGAGACACCTGGAGTAACAGGCAAATTTGGTCTTGGAGTACAAAACGAAGCAGATCAAGGCTCACAGGATTTTGCCAAGAGATCATACTGGTCATAGCAAACACCCTCTTCCAACAACACAAGAGAAAACTACACATGAATATAAGCAGATGGTCAATACTGAAGTCACATTGATTGTATTGTTTGTAGCCAAAGATGGAGATGCTCTATACAGTCAGCAAAAACAAGACTGGGAGCTGACTGTAGCTCACATCATACCACTAGACCATTCAGGTATAACCTAAATCAAATCTCTTGTGACTATACAGTGGAAGTGACAAATAAATTCAAGGGATTAGATTTGATAGAATGAGTGAAGAATTATGGACAGAGGTTTGTGACATTGTACAGGAGGCACTGATCAAGACCATTCCCAAGAAAAAGAAATGCAAAAAGGCAAAACGGTTGTCTGACAAGGCCTTACAAATAGCTGTGAAAAGAAAAAGAAGCCAAAAGCAAAGGAGAAAAGGAAAGATATACCCATTTGAATGTAGAGTTCCAAAAAATATCAAGGAGAGATAAGAAAGCCTTCCTCAGTGATCAATGCAAAAAAATAGAGGAAAACAATAGAATGGGAAAAACTAGAGATCTCTTCAAGAAAATTAGAGATACAAAGGAAACATTTAATGCAAAGATGGGCACAATAAAGCACAGAAATGGTATGGATGTAACAGAAGCAGAAGATATTAAGAAGAGCTGGCAAGAATACACAGAAGAACCGTACAAAAAAGATCTTCATGACCCAATAATCATAATGGTGTGATCACCTACCTAGAGCCAGACATCCTGGAAAGTGAAGTCAAGCAGGCCTTAGGAAGCATCATTCTGAACAAAGCAAGTAGAGGTGATGGAATTCCAGTTGAGCTATTTCAAATCCTAAAAGATGGTGCTGTGAAAGTCCTGCACTCAATATGCCAGCAAGTTTGGAAAACTCAGCATTGGCCACAGGACTGGAAAAGGTCAGTTTTCATTCCAATTCCAAATAAAGGCAAGGCCAAAGAATGCTCAAACTACTGCACAATTGCAGTCATCTCACAAGCTGGCAAAGTAATGTTCATAATTTTCCAAGCCAGGCTTCAATAGTACATGAACTGTGAACTTCCAGATGTTCAAGCTGGTTTTAGAAAAGGCAGAGGAACCAGAGATTAAATGCCAACATCTGTTGGATCATCAAAAAATCAAGAGAGTTCTAGAGAAACATCTACTTCTGATTTATTGACTACACCAAAGCATTTGACTGTCTGGATTACAGCAAACTGTGAAAAAGTTTGTTCTTTAAGAGATGGGAATACAAGACCACCTTACTTGCCTCCTGATAAAAAAAATCTGTATGCAGGTCAAGAAGCAACAGTCAGAACTGGACATGGGAAAACAGATTGGTTCCAGATAGGAAAAGGAGTACGCCAAGGCTATACATTGTTACCCTGCTTATTTAACTTATATGCAGAGTACATCATATGTACTCAGAGTACATCATGAGAAATGCTGGGCTGGTTGAAGCACAAGCTGGAGTCAAGATTGCCAGGAGAAATATCAGTAACCTCAGATATTCAGATGATACCATACTTATTGTAGAAGGTGAAGAAGAACTAACGAGCCTCTTGATGAAAGTGAAAGAGGAGAGTGACAAAGTTGGCTTAAAGCTCAACATTCAGAAAACTAAGATCATGGCATCTGGTCCCATCTCTTCGTGGCAAATGGATAGGGAAACAGTGGAAACGGTGACAAACTTTCTTTTTTTGGGCTCCAAAATCACTGCAGATGGACTCTAATCATGAAACTAAAAGATGTTTGCTCCTTGGAAGGAAAGTTATGACCAACCTAGAGAGCATTTTAAAAAGCAGAGACATTACTTTGTCAACAAAATCCGTCTAGTCAAGGCTATGGTTTTTCCAGTAGTCACATATGGTTGAGAGAGTTGGATAGTGAAGAAAGCTGAGTGCCGAAGAATTGATGCTTTTGAACTTTGGTGTTTTAGAAGACTCTTGAGAGTCCCTCGGACCGCAAGGAGATCCAACTGGTCCATCCTAAAGATTTTGGGTGTTCATTGGAAGGATTGATGTTGAAGCTGAAACTCCAGTACTTTGACCACCTCATGCAAAGAGCTGACTCATTGAAAAAGACCATGATGCTGGGAAAGATTGAGGGCACGGGAAGGGGACGACAGAGGATAGGATGGTTGGATGGCATTACCGACTCAATGGACATGGGTTTGGGTAGACTCTGGCAGTTGGTGATGGATAGGCAGGCATAGAGTGCTGCGGTTCATGGGGTCACAAAGAGTCAGACATGACTGAGTGACTGAACTGCACTGATTATTCTATTATCTGTTATCATAGTTAGTTTTGGAATTAGATAGAGTAGTTCTTCTACCTGCTATCTGTGTTTTTTGAGTTGCTTTAGCACGTCTACACCTCAGTTTTCCTTTACATAAAATGAGGTTTACATTACTGACTACCCAAGGTTGACATATAGACTATATTAATCAGGGTCCTCTAGAAAATGGATGGGCTGGAATGTGTGCATCTCTCTTTGTGAGTCCACATAGTGAGACAAATCAAGACAGATAGAGAAAAACAGAGAGACACAGACAGAGAGACAAATGTATTTGTTATAAGGAATTGACTTGTGAAGTTATGGAGGTTGACATACAGCAAGGTCTACAGTCAGCAAGCTGGAGACCCAGGAGGATTGATGTGTAGTTCTAGTCCGGAAGTTGACAGGCTTGAGACTGAGAAAGAACCAATGTTTCATTTTGAGTCTCAAGACTAGAAAAGACTAATGTCCCAGATCAGAGTAGCAGGCAAGAGGAATTCCCTCTAACTCAGCCTTTCTGCTCAATTCAGGTCTTCAATTATTTGAATAATGTTCACCCACATTATGGAGAAGGCAATGGCAACCCTCTCCAGTCCTCTTGCTTGGAAAGTCCCAAGGATGGAGGAGCCTGGTAGGCTGCAGTCCATGGGCTCTCTGAGTCAGACATGACTGAGTGACTTGACTTTCACTTTTCACTTTCATGCATTGGAGAAGGAAATGACCACCCACTCCAGTGTTCTTGCCTGGAGAATCCCAGGGACAGGGGAGCCTGGTGGGCTGCCGTCTCTGGGGTCTCAGAGAGTCGGACATGACTGAAGCGACTTAGCAGCAGCACCCACGTTAGGGAGGTCAATCTGTTTTCTTCAGTCTACTAATTCAAATGTTAATCTCCTGCAGAAACACCCTCATAGCTACATCCACAATTATGTTTCTGGGTATCCTAGGGCTAAGTTTTTACATAAAATTAATCATGACACCCATCTAATGCGAAAATATGGATAAGTGCTTTGCACAGTATCTAAAATAGAGTCATAAATAGGAGATGCTGTATATTATAATCATGATCATCAACACCAGTGTCTTTGTCTTTGTTATCCTGAAGATCATCGAGTTTATTTTTTTATTATTTTTTATAGACCTGAATATAGTTTCTATTGTCATCTTTCCCAATTCAAAGACAAAACCCTTGACTAATGTGAGAAAAAAGGTAGATCAAACCAGTCAATCCTAAATGAAATCAGTCCTGAATATTCATTGGAAGGACTGATACCAAAGCTGAAACTCCAATACTTTGGCCACCTAATTCGAAGAACTGACCTGTTGGAAAAGACCCTGATACTGGGAAAGATTAAAGGCAGGAGAAGGATATGACAGAGGACAAGCTGGTATCACCAACTCGATGGACATGAGTTTGAGCAAGCTCTGGGAGTTGGTGATGGATAGAGAAGCCTAGTGTGCTACAGTCCATTGGGTCACAAAGAATTGACATGACTGAGTGACTGAATTGACTCTGCTCTTTCACCACTTGACTGGTAAGTTCTGAAGCTCATTTTATATAACTCTTCAGAGACTCTCTAATGAGACAGAGCCCATTGCTCATAGGAGTAACTAGACCAAGAACCCATCTTTAAATCAGCTTTCCTTCCTTCCTAATTTTCAGTCCCAACTCCTATTCCTTGACATAATTTTGTAAAATAAACTCCATTTGCAAACTTCAGGTTGTTTCCTTTTGGAAACTAAGCTAAGAAAAATAGCATACTGTCAGAAGAATTAATAAATGAGGTTTCTCGCTAGTTAGAGTCACTACAATAGAATGCAGAAAATTTTATAGTATAGCATGCTAAATGACTGCAGAATACTGTTGTTTAGTTGCTAAGTCATGTCTTACTCTTTGTGACTCATGGAGTTTGCTCATGAAGTTTGACTTTGATTGAATTTGCTCAAACTCATGTTCATTGAATTAGTGATGCCATCAAACCCTCTCATACTCTGTCATTCCCTTCTCCTCTTGCCCTCAATCTTTCCCAGCATCAAGGTCTTTTCCAATATGTCATCTGTTCACATCAGATTACCACAGTATTGGAGCTTTAGCAACAGTCCTCCCAGTGAATATTCTGAGTTACTTTTCTTTAGGGTTGACTGATTGGATCTCTTTGCTGTCCAAGGGCCTCTAAAGAGTCTTCTCTAGCACCACAGTTCAAAAGCATCAATTCATTGGTGGTCAGATTCTTTACTGTCCAGTTCATCCGTATATGACTATACTGGAAAAACCATGGCTTTGACTATACAGAGTATAAAGAAAATAATTTTTCAAGTAATATTCCACCTAAGAATTATGCTTTTCTAACAAAAGTATGGCAGTTTTCACAGTGCTCTGAGAGCTGAGAGAAAAAAAATTGTGGAAATAAAACCCAGGCTATTCACAGTCAGTTACAGCAGACTTATTTGTAAAAAATGGAGAAAAATTGCATTTACAGATTTTGTGTGAAGCTGTGATTTCTTGATTTTATCAAAGCTCTTTGAAGTCTAATATTTGAACAACTGTAGAGAGGGACTGAACAGTTTTACAGTGTATGGATTAGCCCTGATCGAAGGCAGAGGATAGTCTGATGTAGATTTGTATGGAAATGGCATCTGAATAGAGAAGATGAGCAGTGGGCTGCACACACCTTGAATAACAACAGCAATAGGGAACTAGAAAATTTTTTAAAAGCCACTAGGGGTGCAGGCTTTTATTACTGCTCTTGTAAGTCATGATATTGGCAGCAGAAGCCATCAAACTCACCAGCTGCCATTATTTTTTGTTATGTGCATGTTTCAGTTTAATTATTTAGTAAAGTATGTATGTCCTGTGTGCTTAGTTGCTCAGTTGTGTCTGACTCTTTGCAACCCCATGGACTGTAACTTGCCAGGCTCCTCTTTCCATGGGATTCTCCAGGCAAGAATACTGGAATGGGTTGCCATGCCCTCCTCCAGGGATCTTCCCAACCAAGGGATTGAACCCAGGTCTCCTGCATTGCAGTCAGATTCTTTACTGTCTGAGCCAACAGGGAAGCTTCTAAAGTATGCATAATTCATCCTAAATTATTGCTTTTTTTTCTCAGTTGCTTCTTTTTCTTTCCTCGCCTTTTTAAAGAGGCAAGTTAAAAGTAGCATTATCTATTTTGTTAAGATTAAGTAGCTGAACTGATGAGCCTCAAGTGACAATGGAGATGATGACAGCAACACCTAGGGGAGGTGAGTGGTCCCTTTCCTTTCAAAACCTGACCACAGCTTATTCCTGCTATGATGTGAACATGGTAGGTACATAGCAGTGGAGAAAAGAATACTACACAGAACTATTCCCTGCCACATTTTGAGCTGTTCTGGAGGATAAATAAATATATATATTTTTTTCTTAGGAGACAAGTGGTCTGTTGCATAGTTTACAAGCAGTCAATCTGGGCCAGAGCAGTAGAACAAAAATAGATTTCATTTATCAAGTGACTGGAAGCTGTCAATTTTCTCTTCAGATTCAAGGTTCTGAAACTGGTTACTGATGTCTGAGAATGACTTAAAAGAATAAGAGAAAATAGTGAAGGATGAAGCTTGAGGAAGGGGATTTTTATTTATTTATTATTATTTTATTTTATTTATTTATTTTCTTTACATTATCCTGTTGGTTTTGCCATGCATTGACATGAATCCGCCATGGGTATACATGTGTTCCCCTTCCAGAACCCCTTCCCACCTCCCTCCTGATTCCATCTCTCTGGGTCATCCCAGTGCACCAGTCCTGAGCACCCTGTATCAAGCATCAAACCTGGGCTGGCGATTGATTTCACATATGATAATTTACATGTTTCAATGCCATTCTCCCATATCATCCCCCCCTTGCCCTCTCCCATAGAGCCCAATAGACTGTCTCTTTTGCTGTTTCGCATACAGGGTTATCGTTACCATCTTTCTAAATTCCATATATATGTGTTAGTATACTGTATTGTTGTTTTCCCTTCTGGCTTACTTCACTCTGTATAATAGGCTCCAGTTTCGTCCACCTCATTAGAACTGATTCAAATGTATTCTTTTTAATGGCTGAGTAATATTCCATTGTGTATATGTACTACAGCTTTCTTATCCATTTGTCTGTTGATGGACATTTAGGCTGCTTCCATGTTCTGGCTATTGTAAACAATGCGGTGATGAACATTGGGGTACATGTGTCTCTTTCAATTCTGGTTTCCTCAGTGTGCATGCCTAGCATTGGGATTGCTGGATCATATGGCAGTTCTATTTCCAGTTTTTTAAGGATTTTTAAAGAAAAGGTGAAATTGGAGAAAAATTTAAATTGGTTTAATGACAATAGTAATGCCATATTCTCATTTTTTTTTGTAACCTTCCTCTGCTCTCTCCCCCTCTTCTTATTTTATGAAAGTGAAAGTGTTAGTCATTCAGTTGTGTCTGACTCTTTGTGACTCTATGGACTGTAGCCTGCCAGGCTCCTCTGTCTATGGAATTCTCTAGGCAAGAATACTGGGGTGGGTAGCCATTCCCTTCTCCAGGGGATCTTCCTGACCCAGGGATCGAACCTAGGTCTCCAGCATTGTGGGCAGATTCTTTACCATCTGAGCCACAGGGAAGCCCTTCTTACTTAATAGTTTCTTTTTTTTTTTAATCATTAAATACCTACCTTCTTGGCTCCTTAAGATTAGGACTGAATTAACTTTTTCTGAATTACATGAGAAAACATCCAGCCACTTTATGCCATGATATTGCCTATAAACATGTTCTCTAAACAGGCATTGTCCATATGGTTTTAAACGAATTCTTTTCTTTTACAAGTGTTTGAAGTCATTTGATTACCTAAATAAGACATATCAATGTAAAAAATATAGATAAGAAACAATTATCTGTGATAATGGTAACCTCTTTCAACATTTTGCTGTTTTCATCCCTCCAGATTGGGATTGATCTCAGAATTCTTCAAGTGTGGGTTTTGAGAGTATGCATTTTTATTAAGTGAGGTAGGAATTACACCAAAGTTTAATAATCACTGCTTCTCTGTGTGTGTGTGTGTGTGTGTGTGTGTGTGTGTGTGTATTTTTTTTCCCTTGGTGGAAGGGTGGGAAAACAGAACTTGAATCAATTTTATGATGTTAAGATAAAATTGATATTTGACTCCCTGAATATTTATTGTGGTCAGTTTTTCCTTGCTGTGCTCGAGGGGAAGAAAACACTATGGATCCTAAGAATATTAGGTATATTAAGTCATGATCCTGCCTTTCAGGATATTCTTTAAGTTCATTCTGTGCCTGATAATGTGGGAGAACTTGTACATGCTGAATGCCCCTACAGGAGGAGCATGTAGGAGCATGTAGGAAAAGCACTGTCCCCAGCCCACTTCAGCTTTGAAGTGACTTTCCCTGAGCACAAACAGCTGACCAGGGCCAGGGCCATGATCAGAGCTGAGTTCTGGGATGACTGACCCTGGCCTTCCCCCACTCCGGCAGGCTTTGTGTCATGCTTTTCCTGTCTAGGAAGTTGTTTTACTGATTAGGAAAGTGGTCTACTGATCCTAAATTTCCAGTGGGAGAAAAAATAGAGTAACAAGGTGTACCTTGTCAAAGGACAGAGTTAGATTCTTCTACTTCTTTATACAGAACATATTTCAGCCCTTTTACTTTCTGCTTTTTGGGACAAAAAAAAGAAACTGGTTTTGGGTTACACCTAGAACATGCATTTTATAGGAATAGTTTCAACAAGTTTTTCATGTATGTTTGCACATAATTTATTTTTCCAGGGTATTCTGATCTGGGGACAAGTAAATGGATTTTGTTGCAATTGGTCTTGTTATATTTAGGTACCCTTTCCGTTCCTTTGAGTGAGTGAGTGAACTGAGAAAGAATCTCTCTTAAGTATTTGTTAAGTGTTTGTAGAGAGTGCTCTATGATAAGTGTACTCTCACTCCCTTATATAAAAATACTCTCTTTTGTTCTTAGTACTTAATGTTTGTTTCATACAAGTGTATGTTTTAACCATTGAAATTTATCACCAAGATTGCTATTGACAATTGTTACTCATCATTGGCAAATTTGAAAAAAAAAATAACAAAGACCCAAAACAAAGACATCAGAACTTAGAATTTCTTGTCTAAGAATTACCATTTTATGAAAGTGTTGTACAGTAGACACAATCCTGAGTAGTCCAAAATTTTTAGCCCTTCCTAATTTCAAATAAACAGCTGGATAGAGATAATTTAACAGTATAAGCTAAGTCTGGTTAGCTAACCTAGGCATACAGGTGGAATTCACTAGTGTGGGAGGTTCCCCCCGTAGGTAACATGTAGCAGGAAGATTTTAGATTGTATGAGACAAGTAGTTACATTTTTCTCTATTTAGTAAATGAAAATTAGGCCTGATGTGTATAAACTTCCATGATACAGTTTTTCCTCAAATTTAACAAATAATGAGCAATTAAAGGAAAAGTGCTTTGTGGAGAGTCCATATAAGAAGACTAGTATTCTAGTTCTTATGTCCAGGGTCTGAACATTACCTTACTGGATAGGTGGTCCTCTTTCTTCTGGGATTTTGCAGCTGTTTGTCAACTGGATTTTTTTCTTCTTCCCACTGGATTTATTACTTGTTATGCTGCCTTTCATAAATGGAGAAATAACTTAACAAACATGGGAGCATATGGGAGACAGGCTCACTTGCCCAAGTTTTTTCAGAGATAACAGAAAAGATCAATTTTAGGAGAGTAGGAAATTTGTTTTTCTTTAGGAAATAGTTTCCTGAAGAATTGTAATAATTAAAAAAATTCTGTATTGTATTAAGCAGCTATTACCACAATAATGCAGTGTAATTATCAACCATGCAAACATCTCTGGCATACAATAATAAACATTTATTTTCCCCTTATGCATCTGCAGGTCGACTTGGACTCAGATGATCTAGGCTAGGAATGCCTGAACTTTATTTGCTGTTCATTCTCCTGGAACCAGTGGGCTACTCAAGGTATGTTCTTTTCTTGCCAATAGAAGAGACACAAGGCAGCAAGCCTCAGCTGAGCACTTTCTAAAACTCTGTCTGTGACATGTCTGCCAAAAAAGGTCACATAACTAAGCCCCACATCAATAGAGATGTGAATGTGCTATCTTTCCATATAAGATGTGTGTGTATACATGAGTCTAAGTATGTGTTTATTTACTTAACAGTAATATTATATCCTTATACTTTTACCCTCAAAACTTACCTAAACTTCTTCTAATTTTAGCTTAGTTGTGCTCTGCAGAACAGTCTTCCTCTAGATGAAACTGAAAAGTGTAAACTTCTCCAGTTCTTAGATCCATGGGCTACTAAGGATGTTTAAGAAGTTTTAAAAGGCAAAGAGTAAGCTTTTAATGTGGCAATAGTTTTCATGGTAATAGTTGTGTAGAATACAACCCTTGAGATTAATGCCCAATGGAAGAATACTAGAAGAGGTACCATAAATTTAGGCTACCAAGTAGAGTTTACAGAGGTGTAAGATAATGGGTAAGCTTTCAACTCAGTTCTTAAATCTCCCCCAGAAAGTACAATACACATTCATGAATTCAGAAGATACTGGAGAAATCAGCACTCAACTGAAATACCCTTGTTCTAAACACAGTTATGGGGAGGATTACTACCAAATACAGGTTGGGTTTTAGAGGAAAGTGAACTGAAAATAGTGGGTAGGTAAAAAAATTCATTTGGGTTTTTCCTGCAAGATATTATGGAAAAACCTGAACCAAACTTTGAGCCAACCCAATACTTCATGTGGGCTCAGATAGATGATGGTCTTGTCACTGGCTAACAACTTGCCTCATTTTCCAAGGTTCCATTTCCTAATCTATGAAATATTACCTTGACACCTACCTAACAGAATGTAGTAAAAATAAAATGACATGGTAGATGTCATGGTGGAGACTGAACTACCTCATTGTGATTTATCACATGAGCTCTGGAGTCTGTCTGTTGGCGTTGAATCCTTTCTTTACCACCTGCTAAACAGTGGAACTTAATGTTGTCCCTCTGAACTAGCTTCCTAGGGCTGATATTATAAATGACCAGAAACTAGATGGCTTAAAACAATAGAAAGTTATTCTCTCATTGTTCTGGAGTCCAGAAGTATGAAATCAAGGTGTCAGAAGAGCTGGTTCCTTCTAAGGGCTCTAAGGGAAAATGTGTCCCTTACCTCTCTCCTAGCTTCTTCATAGTAGCCAGCAATCTTTGGCTTCTGGCAACATAATTCTACTCTCCATCTCCATTTTCCTGTGATGTTTTTGCCTCTGTTTCTTCTGTGTGTTTAGGTATGTATGCATGTGTATTGGTCTGTCTGTTTGCTTTTTTCTCTTAGCAGGACACCAGCCATATTGGATTTAAGGCCCATTCTAACCCAGTATGTGAAAAGTGTGTTAGTCACTCAGTCATGTCAGGCTCTTTGTGACTCCATGGACTAAAATCCACCAGGCTTCTTTGTCCATGGTATTCTTTAGGCAAGAACACTGGAGTAGGTAGCCATTTTCTTCTCCAGGAGATCTTCCCAATGCAGGGATTGAACCCGGGTCTCCAGTGCTGCAGGCAGATTCTTTACCATCTGAGCCACTGGGGAAGCCCAATCCAATATGATTTCATATTAACTAATTATATTTGCAAAGAACCTATTTCTAAAGAAGGTCCCATCAACAGGTCTTGGGGGTTAGGTCTTAAATGTATCTTTTTGAGGTACACAGTTCACCCCTGACAACCTACCTTCCTTTTTCTCCCTGGAGTAGAACAAAAGTCATCAAAGCTTTCTGCCAGTTAATAGCAAAGATCATCTTTCCTCTAGTGCTCCGTGAAGTATTCCTTATTTCCTGTTAAGACCTCATCACAAGCACCTGTATCATATATATTTCTATGATTCTCTAAAGTCAGTTTTCTTGATAATATCCACATTTGGGGATTTTTGTGAGGATTAAATGCAATGATCCATAAGGAATGCTTACCTTAGGAAATAGCAGTCTGCAAATGCTAAATGAGAATTGGCTTTTCTTTATTAGGTTGAATCATATACATTTGATATTTTTTACATTGCAAATGGTTGAATATCAGTAAATCCTTATAGTTTAAATTTGACTATATGGAATTTCCATTTTTGTAGGTCAAAATAGTCAAATTTTCAAAACTTCCATACAGTTTAACCTTTATATAATACTTTATATAAACTTTATATAATACTTTATAATAAATAAAGATGTCACTGTGCCAAGATAAGGTGTCCTTGTGAAGTCATGGTATTGTCTTCTTGAAAAGCATCCCCAGGGAAACTGTTTTCAAATTAAAACTAGTTATTATTGGTTTTATTAATTGTTATTAATATATAGTTGGATTGCTAGCTTATATTATTATATTAATACTTTATGACACTTTAAAAAAACTTTTTGCTTATTAGTAATTGAGTATTTAGTGAAGGAACATGAAGCATATATTCATTCTATTACTTAGTGATTAGTAATATCTGTTACTGAATTATAGGCTTCTTAAACATATATTTAAATTAGGATGAGAGCTGTCGTCACCTCTATCCAGCCGGGGGTAGTAGTTTCACACTCCTGTCTTTATCATTTTTTAAAAATTTGAATTCGGCTAGTGAAAAACAGCTAAACAAAATAATATCCAGTAATGTTCCAGTGGTCAACTAGATTCTTTATTTTACAGGGCTTTTCCCAGGAGGCAGGAAAACTGCCATTAGTGTAAAAATCCGATGCTCTTGAAATTTTCTATGGAGATTGTGGTCCAAAGGGAAGAATTAGTTGAGAGATAATTCTTGACAATTAAAATGCTTTCCTTTGTGTCCCTTATGCAGTAATACAGGCAGAAAATAAAAAATTGAAGTGAGTATAAAAAAGTGGGAAATGAAACATATCAGAGTAAGATGCGCACTCTTTAAAAAGGTTTGCCAGAGAGCCAATCAGAATGGTAGATGAGTAGTATCCTAAGAGATTACTGGTTTAATATAGAGAACTTTTAAAAGCCCAAAGCAGGATAGATGAAAGGAATAGAAGGTATATAAGGCCCTATGAAGAGAACTATGAAGAAGTCAAGAAAATATTCATCTTTTCAAAAATTTTCTTGAATATCTTTGAAGTGCTATTTGACTAACAACTTTTGCATATATCAAGTTCTCCAAAAATGTTGATCGAATGAGTATAAATAATGACATAGGTGATATTAGTATGTTTTGGGACAAGCTTCCCAGACAGATTTTGAATAATGAAAAGTTGCCATCCTAGTTTTGAAATAGGTAGCTAGAGCTAGAGAAAGGATTGTATAGTATAAAAGAACTATATTAGGACTAGAGAGGTTTGAATTCACATTTTGGATCCCTTTCCTAAAGTCTGTGTGACCTAGTATTACTGTAGTCACTGGTCCTACTACTGATAGCTTCCCAAGTGAAATGGGTGGATCACATCTTTCAGTAACTTTTTTTACAATTCAGTACAGAATATATGTCTCTTAATTTTTAAAGATTTTTTTCCCTATAACTTTCATATTGTTCCTCTTCTTATTGCCATTTCTCTCAGATTATTCACTCTTCTTATGATCATCTTCATTGGATCACAAATGACAATGATGATATACTTGTTGTGTTTGTCCCCGGTGTTTTCTATCTTAAAAAGAGAGCTTTTAATGGTTTGATGTGTATTCAAATCATCAGGTTATCAGGTGTAAGTCTTGGGTTTGCCTTGGAAATGTATCTGTGAAGTAGTCTAACATAGTCTTGGAAACTATTAAGAGGAATTAAACAGCTAACATTCCTATCAAATTGAATTTTAAAGTGCGAACTTAGTGACTGACTTTATGAATATCAATCAAAAGAGGTGGTGACTAGCCAAACTAGAAACACATCAGTCATATTAACTGGGAATAGTGAAATATAAAATGTTGACATTAATCAATAGAAACATGCCAGTAACTGACCTAGAGGCCTCAATCACATTTAAAGGTTTATTTCTGCTTGTGACATAGCCTGCCTCTGAAGAGAACATCATGGTCATTTGAGCGTATGCTCCTATGAAAAAAGGCTTCTCATTTAGCACTGATATTGAATTATGTCTGCATGACTCATGTAATTTATGCTCATTATTTCTTTAAGAGAGCTAACTTAGTAATATGCATACAAGCTAAGGAGTATCTAGTAGGATGTTCAGTTCAGTTGCTCAGCCATGTCCAACTCATTGCGACCCCATGACCTGCAGCACGCCAGGCCTCCCTGTCCATCACCAACTCCCGGAGTCTACCCAAACTCATGTCCATTGAGTTGGTGATGCCATCCAGCCATCTCATCCTCTGTCGTCCCCTTCTCCTCCTGCCCTCAATCTTTCCCAGCATCAGGGTCTTTCAAATGAGTCCAGTTATCAACTCACCCCAAAGTTTTATGGTTAAAGGGCCACTGATAAAGGCCAACTGTAGGGAAAATGGTAAGGCTGGGCCCACTGAAAATTTTAATTGAGAATCCTTTTCCTATCTAAGAAACTCTAAAGTTTTCACAAGGCAGTGGAGAGGTTTCGTGTCTCTCCATGAAATCTGGGCTTCTCTGGTGTCTCAGATGGAAAAGAATCTGCTTGCAATGCAGGAAATGGGGTTCGATCCCTGGGTTGGGAAGATCCCCTGGAGAAGAGAATGGCAACTCAGTCCAGTATTCTTGTCTGGAGAATTTCATGGACAGAGGAGCCTGGCGGGCTACAGTCCATGGGGTCAGCAAAGAGTGGGACATGACTGAGTGACTAACATTTTCACTTCACTTGAAACTTAGTTGTCATTTGTCCTCTTGTTTGGGGGTACATCTAATATTCTAAACATTTATCCTTTATCCGAGAATTCTCTCCACCAAATACAATTCAAACTTACCTTCTAGGATGTATTTCCTCAAGGCTTAGTCTTTATTTTCTATGTGTGTGTTAGTTGCTTACTCGTGTTCTAATCTTTGTGACAGGCAAGAATACTGGATTAGGTAGTCATTCCCTTCTCCAAGGTATCTTTCTGACCCAGAGATCGAACTTGGGTGTTCCACATTGCAGGCAGATTCTTTACCATCTGAACCACTAGGGAAGCTCACAGTATGTTCTTATTAGCTATCTATTTTATATATAGTAGTGTGTATATGTCAATCCTAATTTCCCAGTTTACCTCTTCTCCTCCCTTTTCCCCCTTGGTAACTATAAGTTTTTGTTTTCTACATCCGTGACTCTATTTTTGTTTTGTAAATAGGTTCATTTGTACCATTTTTTTTAGATGCCACATTTAAGAAATATCATATGATATTTACATTTGTCTGACTTCACTCCATATGATGATCTCTAGATCAATCTGTGTAAATATTTTTAGATGCATCATAAGACTATGATTACAACAAAAAACAAACATACTCATTTTTATGTAATTTTACAAGAGGATGAATGCAGATGGGGTCTTAATCAGAACAATATTTATTGATTAAGTAAATGTGTTTGCTTCTTGCTGAAGTAATGTGAGGGTCAACCCAGAACATACAGTCTACAAAGAGAAAAAATATTATGCTGGAGGACACTGTGATCTCATTGCTTGAGGGAGGAGAGGCTGAGTAAAGATGTGTGAAAGTGAAAGTGAATCAGTCATGTCTGATTCTTTGCTACACCATGGACTATACAGTCTATGGAATTCTCTAGGCCAGAATACTGAGTGGGTAGCCTTTCCCTTCTACTGGGAATCTTCCCCACCTAGGGATTGAACCCAGGTTTCCTGCATTGCAGGTGGGTTCTTATCAGCTGAGTTACCAGGGAAGCCCAGGAATACTGGAGTGGGTAGCCTATCCTTTCTCCAGCATATCTTCCTGACTCAGGGATTGAATCCAGGTCTCCCGCATTGCAGGTGGATTCTTTACCAGCTGAGCCACCAGGGAAGCCCAAAGATGTACAAACATCTCCAAATCCCCCCTCATCCTAAACTAGTATATGACTGGGAATGGGAGCCATATCTAATGTTGAATTGAAAGAGTTTATTCTGCTTCTTAAAATTACCGCTTGTTTTCTGGTCTGTTAGAATGGTGTCCTGCTGGATTTCTTCAGAAACAATGACTGCCTTCTTACTCTACTGGAAGCCTCTTTTCCAAACTGCTTTTAGAAGAGCTCACTATTTACGTCTCGAGAAACACAATGGAGTTCCAGGTTTGAATTTCAAGAAGTGACTGGGAGTCACAGAGTTATTTTCTCTATTATTAACTCCTAAAATGTATAGTGAACATTGTGTATGCTCTAAAAGGATAACCAAAAACAGATAGCTGTCCTCTTATGTTTGTGGTTTTTTGTTTTAACATGTCTCCCCAACCCCTGGGGGAAATATAAAGGAATGTTGTCTTGTATATACAGTTTTAAGTTTATCTTCTAGGTCAGGAGGCTGAGGAAATCCAGTCAATGAATTTGTTTTGGACAGGCTTCAGGAACAGATGGATGGTGGTTACCAAAAGCCTTCCCTGGGCTGCTAATATGTAAATAAGCCAGTAAATCATTCCTGCTCTTGTTCTCATGTGAGAATACATGTTGATTTCCTAAACTCTAATATAATTCAAATGAGGAATACTTTGAGAATCACTTTTATTTATTTTAGAGTTTATTTTAGAGTTAAATAGCAGGTAACATTTTAGGCTTCACTGTATTCATAAATCTGGTTGGTTTGTGTATCTGAGGTTTTCACTAATTTTCTGGGCAGTGGTGAGTTAAGCTGACTTTAATTCTGCTTGTTCATTGCACTGCATCACAAGCTAGAATATAGTTGGCTGATTTTGATTTCATGCTTTTGTTTGGCAATTGCACTATGGAATTGAATCCATCACAACAGGTAAATAAATTTGACCAAGACATTGAGGGGGAAACTTAGCCTTGCCTACCACAGTATTAATGTCTTCTCTGGGGTGCATAGGCATCTGTGACAGCTAAAAATGTGTCCCCTTGTTCCTTGATGCCTTAGCATCTAATTTTAACTAGGCCTGAAGGAAAACCCAGAAAGCTGTGTCGTGCTGTCCAGTCCATCTGGGCTTGGAATGCAATGAGTCTGCTGCATTAAATTTTTTATAAATATGGGGATAATGCTCATTCTGTAGACAATTAGTATGAAGTCACTGAACAACAATATATATGGAAAACCTGATTACTAATTTTAGAGATAGTAGTTTTTTGGAAGTGTGAAAGATGAACTTCTTGTTTTTTAAATCTGTGTGACAGTTGTGTTTTTTCTTTCTTTCAGTCTTTGTATTTTTTTCTCTCTTCTTTCAGCTCTTGATTTTGTTTTTTTTTCTTTTTTTCCCCTTCCAGAGTAAAGAGATGGTAGAAGGGAGATGTATTCTGATAAAAGAGATATTCATAATAAGACATTATACAATATATTTTGATTTGTGTTTAGATTACACTGTATATTTTCACATTTATTTTGAAAAGTTGCAAAGTTGAATTTTTAATTATTTTTCTGAATTTTTTCCCCAGTGAAAATCAGTAACTTACTTAAAATCAATGTTAAAGATATTTGTTTCTGGACTGATCTAGTTTTTATACATCAATGATCTCTTCATTTTACTTTTAAGGTTTTATGTTTGCTTTTTGATCCTAAAATAAAGAAAAAGACGTTGGCTTACCAAGTAATTTATAGGGTAAGCAGAGAACTGAATGCAAGGAATGAATCCAAAACAAGATGTGAGTTGGGAACCAGGAAAGAAAAGATTTAGGTTTAGTGAATAAAAAAATACGAGGTAGCCTGGAGGAACTCAAGCATGTGCCAACATCTATTCCCATATTTGGGAGAGCTGAATTCATTCAGAGATCCTAGAATAGGCTGGAAACCATGGTTTTCAGTTCAGTTCAGTTGCTCAGTCGTGTCTGGTTCTTTGCGACCCCATGAACTGCAGCACACCTGGTCTCCCTAAACCCATGAGTCCACCTAAACCCATGTCCATTGAGTCGGTGATGCCATCCAACCATCTCATCCTCTGTCATCCCCTTCTCCTCCTGCCCTCAATCTTTCCCAGTGTCAGAGTCTTTTCAAATGAGTCAGCTCTTTGCATCAGGTGGTCAAAGTATTGGAGTTTCAGCTTCAACATGAGTCCTTCCAATGAACACCCAGGACTGATCTCCTTTAGGATGGACTGGTTGGATCTCATTGCAGTCTAAGGGACTCTCAAGAGTCTTCTCCAACACCACAGTTCAAAAGCATCAATTTTTTGGTGCTCAGCTTCCTTTATAGTCCAACTCTCACATCCATACATGACTACTGGAAAAACCATAGCCTTGACTAGACTGACTTTTGTTGACAAAGTCATGTCTCTGCTTTTTCATATGCTGTCTATGTTGGTCATAACTTTCTTTCCAAGGAGTAAGCGTCTTTTAATTTCATGGCTGCAATCACCATCTGCAGTGATTTTGGAGTCCAGAAAAATAAAATCATGGTTTTCAAATCCCTTTTATTCACAAAACTCTTTTATTAAATGAAATCTTGAAAGTGATTAGTGAAATAGAGCTTCACTCTCTTGGCCTCATATGCAGTGGTCTCAGGTGAACGAACCTCTGTCTTTGTACAGCACAGCATGGAAATCACTATTATCCCTGCATTCTGATTATGTTTCAGGAACCAAAGTCAATAGTGTATTCTTTACTCATATGAGATTAAACACTGGGGGGAATGCGTTGATGGATACCAGATACAGAGGACCCTTGGGTGGTGTGGGAATGTCCTTGACTCGGGGGTGGTGTGTATTACTGGAGGTTTATTAGGGCTGATGAAAGAGGATCTCAGGAAAACAGAAATGTGATCATGTCTAATCATGTAACCCTTCTTCCACAAGACAGTAGGTTAGGTTCGTGGTGTTTTCTGAGGCAGAACTCTCTAGTCATTCGCATAGCCTGAGACGTTATTCCTCTAGCCTTTTGTATGATTGCTTCTTCTTGTGCTTCAAGTGTTCAAACACTGGTCACCTGCTCAAAATAGCCTTTCCTGACTGTTTTGTCTCCCTTAAGCCCTATTCTTTCAGCTGTGTTATTAATCTCCATCACAAAGTCCTGTTCACTTTTTTAGGTACTCTAAGAAGAGTTCTGGTTTTCCTTGCTCGAATGGAGTTTCTTCTGGAACAATGACCATATCTGCCTTATTCCCTCTTGAAACTTCAGTACTCAGTGGGTACAGTGCCTGGTACATAGTAGACATTCTGTAAAGACATTTTAAGTGACTGAGTTATATGAGAGGAATAAAACGTAACAGAGGCCACTAGGAGACTCACTGGGGACATTTCATTTAGGCAATTTCCCCAAACAGTAAAGTATTAATTTTTAAAAACATTTTTACTAAAGAAAATAGTGAAAGTTTGTGTATCAGTGGGCTTCCTTGACTCAGATGGTAAAGAATCTGCCTGCAATGCAGGAGACCTGGGTTCAATCACTGGGTCGAGAAGATCCCCTGGAGAAGGGAATGACTACCCACTCCAGTGTTCTTGCCTGGAGAATTCCATGGATAGAAGAGCCTGGTGGGCTATATAGTCCACGGGGTCTCAAAGAGTTGGACACAGCTGAGAGATTAATGCACTTGTGTATCAGAGAATGAGTAATGAATAAGTCAATGTTTGTAAAGCGGGTATGTGTATAGATTTTTAATCAGTCATCCATGGTAAAGGAGATACAAAGTATTAGGTAAAACAAGAAATAGGGTAATACATATTTTCTGACTTCCCTTTGTTGCTAAATACAACCAAGTCACATTAAAGATAATGGAATATACATTTATCCTAGAGGTAGTGACATTTTGCTCTACTCACTTTCTGGCATTATATTTGATAGTACTCAGGAGTAAATGCTTCCCTTCTGAATGCTGTTGCTTGGATCTCTATGAATATCCTGTGGGTCCCTGCAAGGTGAATGTGGGGGATCCTGATGAGGGAGACATCACAGTGTACAGAGAGGATATCGAGGCTCATGATGGTCACGCTTTGGTAGATGGTTGTTGGAGCTAAGCAAAGTGGTTTTTATAGGCATAGGATGCTTAAAAGAGAGTGGGAGCGTTTGTCCTTCTTGTTTATGTGTATTTTCAGGCAGTGGAGTTCACACTTCATTTTGAGCTTAGAAAGCAGATGAATTAGTAATGTTGAAAGGAGGATGGGAAAAGAAACTAATAGTTATGGGCTGCCTGCTGGGTTCTATGCTAAGTACTTTTATGCCCACTACCTTCTAGAAGTTTCAGATGGAGGGGACTTGTCTGTAACAGCTGACACCTGATCCTCAGATTCCTGGCAGAGAGGAATAGACTGGGGAAAATGTTCATCTGTTACCATAACACCATAGTAATAAATATTTGTTAATGTCTGACTTTTCCTACTGATTGAAAAATAGAAGTTAGAAGTTTTGGTTAGCAAGATTGTGGTATGAGCTCTGAACTACCATTTCAGTTATGGGCTTTTCACAGTTACGGTGAAGACGGGTGGGGGATGGGTCATGATATCAAATCATATTTGCATACGTCTACTTTTTTCTAACCTGACAGGTGCTGCAGTTGTAAATATGAGTGCTTTGAGAAGTTTACTCTATCCTTATTGTGTATTGAAAGCAATCAAAGTTAGTGTGTATGTGTTTTAAATTACATCCACAAAATGATTAAGTGATGTTTGAATGTGTGAGCTTTTGATTACAGTGACAGAATCCAGGTCTCAGAATTTGGAAAATGTAAAGTGGAATGCAAGTTTATAAAAATAAATCTCTGATAGCAAAACAAAACAAGGATATTATAAATGAAGCATTGTGTCTGATTGAATGATTACAGAACCTTGGCATTTGGGTTCACTTATTTAATATGGAAGTGCTCACTATTTGGCTGTCCAACAGATACAGCATTCTCTCTGTCTTGATTGCCTCTCTTCCTTTTCACAAATTTCTGCAAATTCTCAAATAGTTATATGGCCCATGTGAATGGTTAAAGAAAATCAAATTTACCTTTAAATTTTTTTTTTAAATGCTGTGACAACCCTTGAGCCCTGTTGTGTGGCTGGATATACACTGAGGTTTCCCAAGGCCCTCGCATTGCCAGTTTTGCAGGCCCTGATGTGGCCAGAAGCTTAATGTGCCCTGTTATTACCTTGGTCAGTTGGCTTAATCCTCTGATCCAGAGACCTGTTGCTGTCTTTCATCAGTACCTCATGTTTTTGGAAGGAAAGTCATCCATTTTCAGCATAAAATCCTCCTTTCCATACTTGTTTCACCCTAGAAAGATACTAATATACAGAGGTCTAGAATAGTATAGTTTCTAGAATTATTTGTTGAGTCTAAATAACCTCCTGGTTTCCTTACTTTACCAGCTAGGACACATTCATTCAGAAAGAGCCCTCAGCCCAGGCTTGGTGCTCTCCAGTGTCTTTTCAGCCACTCACATCTCCTATTTCTCTCCCACCCCCACCCAAAGATATCTAGGGTTATTTTCCTAAATTCTAGGTTGTTGTGACTAATATAGTTCGAGAGAGTAGAAAAATGAACCACATTGTTCTCTGCTGTAATGTAGAACTTAGTTCATAGTAGCATTGTCTTGAACTCTCATTTTTGCTTTGCTGGGACTGCTTGGCAGCCTTATTTTTCCTTGACTTCTAGACTTTCCTCAGAGCAGAGGTGAGTGAGATAGAGTCTTCCAGCTCGGCAAGGGTCATGTTAGGACTGTGACTCTGTAGAACTTGTTCAAATGAATAAACCATTAGGTTTAGGCTTGTCTATTGATTTCTGAAAGCCTATGTTGCTTCTTTTAGATCCTGAGAATGTGAATTAGTAATTATATTCAATGTTGCATAAGGTTGCTTTGTACATGTTTTTAGATGAACCATTATGACTCAAATTACCTTGAAAATGTAATAGTACTGGGTCAGATGTTAGTATCCTTTTGGAGGCTGTCATCAATTACATGTTCAGATTACAGCATGAGTAAAGGTCATTTATATTCACTAATTCTGCTAGCTGTACTGTCAGGTGGGAGAGCTGTTTAAGAATGTGGCTTAGTTTAAGGACAGGACATCCTCTTACAAACCTGTCTCTGAGGTGGGAACTATTTGCATTAAGATATTTATTTATTCATGAATTTTCCAGAGCACAGGGAGAATGATTGAAGTTTCCCTTCTTCTTAAGAATGCATGAGTTTAGCTTTATTAGTTGTTACAGGCTTCTTGATTTTTAGTTGAAGTGGCTCAGAGGGCCTTGATTTCTTGCTCTCAAGACATGGGCTCTTGGCTAATCTGCCAAAGCCAATCTTAGCCACCTTCAGGGCATTTGAAGAAATCTTGTAAGGCCAGGACACCAATTCTCGTCAGGACACCCCTGTTCAGGTATCATCTCCATTCCCAATGATGGAATTTTATTTATAGCTTTTGTAAATTAAAGTATGTGTGAAAATTAATTTTAATGAGGTTGTCATTCTAACAGGGAGAAATACGGAGGGGAAAAATTGTAACAGAAGCAAAGAGCTGGTTTAAGTGGGAGACAGTCAGAATGAAAGCAGATGCTCAGTTCTAGACTAGGATTGGAGATGATATTTGATGGTAGAGAGTAAAGCAGAGATATTGCCCCAGGGAGTCTCATCTCAGTGAGCTGGGCTTGAAGTGGGGAGTCCTCCCTGTGGTCTTAAGTATTTAGGCATCTGTGTGCACCGGGTACCTCTTTTCAACAGGTGGTGGCCTCACACTGCCAGAGGGCAGGAGCACAGAAAGGAGCACACTATTGGAGACTCAGACAGAGACAGGCAGGGTGAAAGGAGGAAATTTCTCCAAGAGCTGGACACAGATGGAAAGATTCAGACACAGCCATGACATCGATGATGTAATGACCACAGAGAAGGCCCAGAAAGGCATGACCCAAAGTTGGAGACAAAAGCTACAGAATTAAAGAATTCATTGAAGTAGGAAAATGCTGGGCTCTAGAGTGACACTGTGCACCTTACTATGATTATTTTTAATGGTTTGTACCCCAAAGATGAGCTGTTACAAGACTAAGATTTCTCTAGCCTTCATGGTGACTTATACTCGATGGTTCCCAAGTTGTTATTTAGGAACCACTCCTGGGTTTGATCCCTGGACCTAGAAGACCCTCTGGAGAAGGGAATAGCTACCCACTCCAATATTTTTGCCTGGAGAATTCCATGGACAGAGGAGCCTGGAGGGCTACAGTCCATGGAGTTGCAGAGTCGGACATGACCTAGCAACTAAACAACAACAAAAACAAGGTTATAATTATCAATTTGGGAGTAAATAGGGGTAGAGGTTCGGAGAAGGCAATAGCAACCCACTCCAGTACTCTTGCCTGGAAAATCCCATAGATGGAGGAGCCTGGTGGGCTGCTGTCTCTGGGGTCGCACAGAGTTGGACACGACTGAAGTGACTTAGCTGCAGCAGCAGGGGTAGAGGTTAAGGAAAAGCTGGAGAGGGGAGAATTTGCTAATTCTTCCCCCTTCCTTTTTGAAGGTCTTTCAAAGCCAAAGCAATGAGAGACTTTTGCTTCTACCGTGGTGATGGGACTCCAGGTGACTGAAAATCACAGTTCTTTCCTGGACAGTGCTGTCTTCCTTCAGGTGTAGTCATGGGCAGAGTTTCCCACATTGCTGTGTCTAAGAGCCTTCTGTGACCTTTTTTTAACTGGAGTATAACTGCTTTATAATCTTGTATTAGTTTCTGCTATACAACAAAGTGAATCAGCTATGTATATGAATACATATATCCCCTCCCTCTTGGACCTCCCCACCTCCACTCCACCCATCTAGGTCAACAGAGAGCATAGCGCTAAGCTTCTTGTACTTTATAGCAGGTTCCCACTAGCTATCTATTAATTCATGGTAGTGTATATACATCAGTTCTCTTATGTCAATTTGTTCCACACTCCCCCACCTCCCCCTGCTGCCCATAACATGTATGGTCTGTACTTCCTGGGCTCTGAAGATACATATTGCTTAAAGAAAGCTCAGTGACTGGAATTTCCCATTATGTACTTAAAGGGCTTCCCTTGTGGCTCAGATGGTAAAGCGTCTGCCTACAATGCCGGAGAACCGGGTTAGATCCCTGGGTCAGGAAGATCCTCTGGAGAAGGCAATGGCAACCCACTCCAGTACTCTTGCCTGGAAAATCCCATGGATGAAGGAGTCTGATAGGCTACAGTCCACGGGGTCGCCAAGAGTGGGACATGACTGAGCGACTTCACCCACTTATGTACTTAAGCTTCAGGATTCCTTCTCACTTCTTGGGGAGCAGTACCAGAGGGCTGGAAGGTTTATCCCTGTTCTACTGTGATATTTCAGGACTGTGCAGATGCTTGACTTGAACCTGCAATGCCACGGGCTCATATTCATTTGTGCAGAGATGATTCGTTCAGCGTATCTCTGTGTGAGAATATGCCTTGCTCATTATGAAGATGTTTCATAATGAAATAGGAGGTCAGTGACTGATGAAACCCAGAGTCACATAAAACATCAATATAAAGATGCAATTTATCTATCCCATTATTAAAAAGAATTAGGAAGATTCTGATTCATAATTCAGTTTCCGAAGAGAGCTGAAGGAATATAGAGTTGATTTTAGTACTAACCACACTGAAAGGGAAAGTGTTAGTTGCTCAGTCCTGTCTGACTCTTTGTGACCCCATGGACTATAATCCACCAGGCTCCTCTGGGCATGGAATTCTCCAGGCAATAAGCTGGAGTGTGTTTGTCTGCCACTAAAACCAACTGGTCTCATGCTTAAGTGCTGGAAACAAAGGGAAAAAAGGTCAAGTCTAGACTCTGAAACACAAATTCCAAAAGAGCCCTACTGCCCCTCCTTTTTTTCCCCTTGCAAATAAATAGGGCCCCAAAGAAGAGACAGTCCAACCAGAAGGATTTCAAAATGTGGCTATTCCAGATCTCCTTGGATTCTCCACTTTGGCATAAAAACCCTGGCTTTTAATTATTTCCAGCTGTACAGGATTTCAGCCTGAACCTGTGTTCTAGAGCAGGAATCTCCACAAGAAGCAAGAGGATGTGATTCCCATTTCCCAGAAGTCTTGCCATCACTGGAGAGTTGGGACTAGGAGCTGGAGATACTGAGGTTGATGCCTTGAATCGGAAGTATTGCTGAAAAGATATAAGTATGGAAGAATCTGGAGGTAAGGAGAGCAGGTAGAGGCTTCTGGGCTAGTTTGTGAGGATAAGAGTTTCACCTAAGGAGACAGAGTTGGAATAAGGAAGAGAAAGGATATTTGAGAAATGTTTCAAGGGTAAAAATCTCCAGTACAACCACACCTCTCTAAGTTTAAATGTTGTCTCCCTCTCTGATGTTGCATGGGATTGTCAAGTGTAAGAGTGAGGAAGCTCAGGATGGATGTCCAGAATACAGACTCAACCTCATTCTAGTCACACACCTTACAGCTGACAGCCTCTACCACCATGACCACCAACATGAAATTATTTATACCTCTGAATTTCTTACATTCAAGTCTCTTCTGTGTTCTCCTATGTACTAGTTTCCCGATTCCCCAGGAAATCCTGTGTCCCAGTTTGAACTATCAAATTTTATAAATAAGTGTGATTCACTTGACTGCACTTTTATTAATTTTTTTGTTTTGGTTTACTGTTTTAAAATCAACTCTCCCCCTAGGAGATACAGCAATGAAAGAAAATAAATGAAACCTATGCTTATTGCAACTCACCCGACATAAATCATCTTACGCTTGGTGAATGGGAAAATGGCTATTTGTGCAAGGCTGCAAATTTAATGTACTCAGGCACATTTAGGAACAGAAAATGATGAGTATGAAGGAGAGCATTCAAAAAAAGGTTGTTTTAAGACATTGCTGTTTTGTTTTTCCTCTTCTGCTCTAAAATATTCTCTGGACTTAGAATTGTCCAGGAGTCAAGGGGAGCAGTTTTTATGTTATCATATTCAGTGTGAACCTGTGTTATAAACAGGTCCAGGGAAACCTAAGCATTTCTCTTAGGATTAGAGAAGAGGTGGTAATCATCACACAGGGCTATGTCTAAGTAGAAAGTGTAGCAGACCAAAAGAGAGAGGTCTCTGGGCAGGATTTTTTTTTTTTCATAAGTTGTTTTAAACTTCCCAACATGGCCCAGTTCCTCAAGAATTTAAGTACAGATCCTTGAGGTAAGCTTGGGATTTGAATCTGAATTTTTCAGGTTGGGTTTTGGAAATGTGCATTTTTATAGAAGTTCTTCAAGTGAATAGAAGACATGATCAGGTAAATGAACTTTATTTCTGGTAGTTGGGACTAGAATGTAAGAAACTAAGAAATGGGGTTGACATCCTCTTTATCTACTCATCCGTGATGGACATTCAGGTGCTTCCATGTCTTGGCTCTTGTAAATAGTGCTGCAATAAACATTGGGGTGCATGTGTCTTTTAGAATTATGATTTTCTCAGTGTATATGTCCAAGAGCGGGATTGCTAGGTCATACGGTAGTTCGAGTTTTAGTTTTATAAGGAGCCTCCATGCCGTTCTCCATAGTAGCTGTACTAATTTACATTCCCACTAACAGTGCAAGAGGCTTCCCTCTCCTCCACACTTTCTCCAGCATTTATTGTTTGTAAGTTTTTTAAGATGGACATTCTCTTTGGGTATGGTGGTTTTGATTTGCATTTCTCTAACAATTTGTGATGCTGAACATCTAGTACATATACACCATGGAGTATTACTCAGCCATTAAAAGGAACAAAATTGGGTCATTTGTAGAGATGTAGATGGACCTAGAAACTTTCACACAGAGGGAAATAAGTAAAAAAAAGAGAAAGGCAAATATTGTGTATTAATGCATATGTGTGGAATCTAGAAAAATGGTACAGGTGAACTTATTTGTAGGGCAGGGATAGAGACACAGACGTAGAGAACAGACGTGTGGACGCAGTGGGGAGAGAGGACAGTGGGACAAATTGTGAGAGGAGCATTGACATGTATACACTACCATGTATAAAATAGATAGTTGGAGGCTGCTGTATTGCACAGGGTGTTCAGCTCAGTGCTCTATGATGATCTAGATGGATGGATGGAGGTGGGGTGGGAGGGAAGCTCAAGGGGGGTGGATATATGTATACATATAGCTGATTCACTTCGTTGTGCAGCAGAAACTAACATAGCATTGTAAAGCAATTATAGTTAAATTTTTTAAAAAACAAATGGAGTTGAGTTTTCCTGTATCTCTAGGTTTTATTTCTTTCTTATAAAACACAAGGCTCCCAGATCCCTGCAGAATCTAAAATGTTATAATTCAATAAATAAGAACTTTAGTACTTACATTCTGTTTTTGTGCCTTTGGGTTTAGAAACTGATTTGTAGAGCTTGCCATTAATGTAGATGGAGTTTGTGGCTGACTATAGAGCCCATTCAAAGGATTTCAAGTAGGTTTTTCTCCCTCAGAACATCAACACTAATCTGCTTTCAGTTTTGAAAATTTCTGCGTCAGAGAAATGGGTTAAAGTGAGGTGTCTTTAGTTACACATTTAAGTCGCCTTTTATAGGAGTTAATAACTGCATTAACAAGTTGATAATTCAGTTCAGTTCAGTCACTCAGTCATGTCTGACTCTTTGCAACCTTATGGACTGCAGCATGCCAGGCTTCCTTGTCCATCACCAACTCCTGGAGCTTACTTAAACTCATGTCCATAGAGTCAGTGATGCCATTCAATCATCTCATCCTCTGTCATCCCTTTCTCCTCCCACCTTTAATCTTTCCCAGCATCAGGGTATTTTCAAATGAGTCAGTTCTGTGCATCAGGTGCCAAAATATTGGAATTTCAGCTTCAACATCAGTCCTTCCAATCAACACCCAGGACTGATTTCCTTTAGGATGGACTGGTTGGATCTCTTTGCAGTCCAAGGGACTCTCAAGAGTCTTCTCCAACACCACAGTTCAAAAGCATCAATTCTTCAGCGGTCAGCTTTTTTATAGTCCAGCTCTCACATCCATACATGACTACTGGAAAAACCATAACTTTGACTAGATGGACCTTTGTTGGCAAAGTAATGTCTCTGCTTTTTAATATGCTGTCTAGGTTGGTCATAGCTTTTCTTCCAAGGAGCAAGTGTCTTTTAATTTCATGGCTGCAGTCATCATCTGCAGTGATTTTGGAGCCCAAGAAAATAAATTCTCTCACTATTTCCATTGTTTCCACTGGTAATAGTTTTGTACCAAATATTTTAGCATTTCTCAGCCTCTTTTTCTATCATGACATCTATGACTAATAATGTTCATATGAGCTGCCCGTTCTTATGGATGCAGTCAGGATTGTATCTGATGCTCAACCATATCTACTCTTTTCCTTCCTATTATGAAAGCTTCTCAGAATGCAAAGAGTGACTCTGATTGCAACTCTTCTGACTGTGTGAATTCGCTAGAATTGCCATAAACTGGGTGGCTTAAACAACAGAATCTATTGTCTCAGTCTTGGAGGCTAGGAAGTCTGAGATGAAAGTGTTGGCAGAGTTGGCTTCTTTTGAGGGAAGGAACTGCTCCAGGCTTCTCTTCTTGGCTTATAGATGGCCATCTTCTTTCTGTGTCCTCTTTCCAGGCACGTCTGTCTCTGTGTCAAATTTCTGTTTTGTAAGAGGACATCAGTCATATTGGATTGAGATCCATCCTAATAATCAGATCTTAACTTGAACTTCTGTGAAGACTTTATTACCAAGTAAAGTTACATTCACAGATTTTAAAGGTTAGGATTTTGACATTTTGGGGGAGGAGTCAATTAAACTTATAATGGTGTTATTCTGTTATATGGTGGCATTGATGGTGGAAATCTAGTGAGTTAATTTATGAGTTGGGTCATGGTCCTTTGGAAATTAATAAAAATATAGAGAAGCTTTTGTGGTGTGAGATGGAGAGATTAAAGATGGAGCACAGGGACTTCCCTGGTGGTCCAGTGTTTGAGACTTTGCCTTCCAATGCTGGGGGTGTGGATTTGATCCCTGGTCAGGGAGCTAAGACCTCACATGCCTTGTGGCCACAAAACCAAAACATAAAACAGAAACAATATTGTGACAAATTCAATAAAGACCTTTAAAATGGCCTATATTGAAAAAAAAAAGTAAACTTAAGAAAAAAGATGGAGCACAGAAACTTCCAGAAGCATAACTGACCTAGATTGAAAGGCCTCAGTGTTCATTGCTCAGTCATGTCCAACTCCTTGCAACCCAATGGACTGTAGCTCGGTGCCAGGCTCCTCTGTCTGTGGGATTCTCCAGGCAAGAATACTGGAGTGGACTGCCATTCCCTTGTCCAGGGGATCTTCCTGACCTTCCAGCAAATGTAAATGAAGATTGTGGGAAGGGTTGACATAACTAGGAATGCTATTTTAGGATAATTGCAAGGATACTAAATATTACAAACTTAGCCTGCTTTATGTAGAAGACTGCCTTATATAGGTAACTTTGGGGGGTATTGTTACTAGAGTAGTAGCTATTTTGCATCTCTGCTCCTGAGAGTTTAATAGCATTATATTTTTATGATGTATCACCATTTTATTACAAAGAAACATTCATCATATCATTATTAAAATTAATACTTTATATAAAACTGTGCACTGACATGTATTTTGAAGATAATACAGGAAAAAGTCTGGAAATGGGGAAGGTATTTGGTAGTATTTTGGAAGTAGATGGTGGTGCCTGCTTGTACTATTATCAGGAAATTGTGCACATCTTTCCCTGACTTCATGATCATGTTGGTATCTTGAAATTCTTCAAGATTGGAGAATTTACACTATGATAAATCACAAATGCTACAAATTAAGGCTTCAACTTTTACTTTGAAAGTTGATTATTAAACATTCACCAGAAATAAACTGCAGTTTTAAGCAGATTAATATACCCTGGTTTAGGGGGGCATTTACAAGAAAAAAAAAACTTGTCTTTTTTGATAACAAAAATAGTTGTTTCTTGGTACCATGCTTTACAACAGTGTGAAGATGAGCAATACAGCCAGCTTAAGAAACAGATGAAATGAATTTTGAACTACAATCTAGTAGTGGCTTCTAAAGCTGTTGAGCAAATTGCTGAGATAATTCTGGTATGTGAAATACATTCACTGAGAAGAGTTCAAATCCACCCTCCCTGCTTCCCTGACACAAGATGATTAATAGGAGGGCTAGAAGGATCAGCATTTCCATAGAAAACCCTGGAAATCAGAGAGTTCCAAGCTGTCATTAGTTGAATTTTAAGATTTCAAATTTTAAAAAAAGGCTAATTAAACATGTGTTATTCACTTTGTGTATTTTATGGATAGTTGGATAATATGCACTAATGTCAAGGAAAATGACCTTAGAACCTAGAAGTGAAGTGAAGTTGCTCAGTCGTGTCTGACTCTTTGTGACCCCATGGACCATAGCCCACCAGGCTCCTCCATCCATGGGATTTTCTAGGCAAGAGTACTGGAGTGGGTTGCTGTTTCCTTGTAGAACTGGGTCATATACATTGCCTTCTTTTACATTGATTTGCCTTTTCCCACCTGGAATTAGGGAAGCATAAAATGTCACGCCTTAGCAGATAACCTGGGAACCTTGTTAAAAAGTTTAGATTCTCATTCAGCAACTCTGGGCTGGGTTCTTTGCTGTTGGTCCCCTGAGTACACTCTGGGTAGCAAGGAGCTAGAAATCCTTCAGAAAATTCTCAGTGAGGAGACACCCCTGAGTGCCTGTGTTCCTCCTTCTCACCCACTGTGCCCTCAGCGGCAATAAACTACACATGATTTGAAGGTTTTCTGTTTCTGCTCTGCTTCCTTTTAATTTATACTCATTTAATGGTTGATGGTAACAGTGCTCTCCCTTACAAATTTCTCTGAGGTCATGGCTTCTTAACATTTAAACCTGTTCTATTTTTTTTTTTTTTTTTAATTTTTTCTTCCTAAGGCTTAGAATTAACTGGAATTCTCTGTAATTCCACACAACTTCCAGTAGAGGTCATTGCCTTGTTACAGAAATATTTTCTTTTTTTTGCCTGAGAGATAGTTCAGTGGCTGGGATGACTTTGCGTTCTCTGGGAGAAAGTCAGAATAGGGGATCGGTTATCTCCAAGGTCACTGGTTTGCCCTAATATCCCCTCCATGCAAAATTGGGAGCCCCTCCACCTTCTGATCACTTCATCTGAGTGCTGAAGATGGACAGGGTTTTCCAACCACCTGGAAGGAATGACGGTAAACCTAGCTGCAGCATGACTAAGTTAGGTTTCCAAAATTTAAATGTAGTGTACTAGTTTTCTAGGGCCGCTGTAACGAAGTTCCACAGGCTTAGTGACTTTAAGTACTGGAAGTTACTTTCTCACAGTTCTAGAGGCTGGACGTCCTGGATTAAGCATTGGTGGGGTTGGCTCCTTCTGAAGGAAGGGTATGTTGCAGGCCTCTCTTTTGGACTTGTTAGATGTTTTTTTTCTCACTGTTGTCTTTACATCCTCTTCCCTCTGCGTGTCCTTTCCACATTTCCAACAGGACTTCTTTGAAAAACATTGCTCTATGTACAGCTATAATTTGTCTGGAAAAATTCAAATCGAAACTTTTTCTTTTTCCTCCATTACCTGAGCATGTCTGGAAAATTAAAATAAAAATTAGCTCCCTTTGTCTTCAGTAATTGTTCGCTTATTTTTGTAGGTGCTAACTTCTGCAGGCCAGTCTAGGAGAAGGAATTAGGGGAGGAGAGGTCTGCAGAAGGAGACAGGGTACAGAACTGCCAGTTACGTTATCCAGACTGGAGGCATTTGTTTCTAAATTAACCTCCCACTAGCGTCTGTAATATAATTTCTTCATTCTTTCATTTTCTGTTGGGTTGCCTTCTTCTTCTTGACATCTTTCCAGATCACATGAACTGATAATAAGTTTCTCTTCTTTGAATTCATTAATTCCTAAAGCATACTCCAAAGTACTCATTTTATTTGTAATACTCTGGGAATACATACTTGAACATCAATCCCTTCTCCCTAGTAACTTACTATAATAAAGTAGAAATGTTTGTAAGAGATGTAGGGCCCAGTGCCATTACAGAATAGTTGGTGGGAAGTAGCTATGCTGGGGAATCAGGAGATTTTGATATGTCACCATCCTGGCCCTTATTCAGAGGCCTTAGCAATCCTCTCCTTACCCACTCATGATTTATTATCTCTGTATTTCTCCGAACAGTACACATTGTAGGTGCTCAATGAATGATTTTCAAAGAATGAATAAAATCAAATGTTACATTCTGTTACTCAGGAATAAATGTTACAGTACTGTTCTGTAAGGCAGGTTTACTTGGGTGAGCTGCCCATTTGGGGCATCGATCCTAGTTCAACAGGGTCCACACAGGCCACATAATTATAATTTCTAGTCCCAGGGGGACTTCGTCAGAACAACACAAGATATGCTGTAAATGCTGCTGCTGCTGCTGCTCAGTCGCTTCCGTCGTGTCCGACTCTGTGCGACCCCACAGACGGCAGCCCACCAGGCTCCGCCGTCCCTGGGATTCTCCAGGCGAGAACACTGGAGTGGGTTGCCTTTTCCTTCTCCAATGCTGTAAATAACAGAACACAAATTATAGACTTGGAACTTCATAGAATTTAGCTATTTTGTAGATGCAACTACAACTAAAATATTATAGACTAGGGTTTTGAGATTTGCGTTTTACTCTCTCCTTTCTAAGAAAATAGTGAAGACTTTGGTCCTCTCTGGCTGAGAGCATTGTCCCTGTTTTGACCTCCTCCTGATTTTCAGGTCTATCACATTAGTTCTCCTATAAGTACTCTACCCTGTGCTGTGCTGTGCCACTAGCGTCAAGATGGCCACTTCTTCACCGCAGAGCCACGTTGAATTAAAATTAAGACTCTGAATTGGCTCTGGGCCCATTTTAAGGAGAGAAGCTTCATTCAGTGCACCAGGAGGTGGTACTTTATAGTTGTCTGAACAAGGATCAAGGATCCTGTCCCAGTAGATTCTCTCTCCCCATGGTTTGTGCCTGGGCTCATTATGTCCTATTGGTATTTTTACTTTATTTTTTTAAATTTTTGCACTGGTTAAATGTTTAGATAAAAATGAGGATACTGTATGGAAGCTATTCATTAGGTTTACTTGTCAGTTTATTACAAATTGCATCCCTCTTCCCAGGAAAAACACATTCTGTTTCCTTCAATTTCTTTTGTAAGCAACGACAGTATATATTAACAGAGGGCAAGGATAAATCATTGGGTTTAAGTGTTAATGATCATCTAATAATAAAATGTGATAGGATATATTAGAATTGTAAAACTGGTCTATTTATTAAGAGGGACATGCTATCAAATTATAGGCCTCAGAGGGCAAAGGGATAATTATAATCTTCTAGATGTAATAAGTTAAACTCTTTTGAAAGTCAGTTTTATTATTTTGCTATAAATTATGGCCAAATAAGGTTAACTATGAAAATGTCTGATATGTGAAAAGATAGATTTTATTAACATTTAAATGAGTCCTCATCTTGTAACATTTTCTGGTAATTTTTAGAAGAGTTCTATTTTTTTTTATATCTTCATTGTGCATAAAGATGTTAAGGTCTGACTGATAACACAGAAATTAATATGCTTTAAAAATGTTTGTTCAGTATTATAAAATTATTATTAGCTGCAAGTATACTACAAGCTCTAAAAATTCATTACAAGGCATGTTATGAAATACATTAATTTAGAAAGCTTTATATACTATCTGATGACTTGAAAGAAAAGGCAATGTGAGCATTATTCCAAACATTGGATCTCAAAGTGGGAATTCAAATTTCACCTGGAAACTTGACTACTTATAGAACTTTCTCTACAAAACTGAACAAACCACTTTTCTGATAATATTGGCTAACTTATTTGGATGGTCTTTGAGCCCAAGTTGAGTAACCTTGATCTGGTGCATTGTCTTGACCCTTGAGTGAAGAAGATCCCTTGGAAAAGGGTATGGCAACCTACTTCAGTATTCTTGCTTGGAGAATTCCAAGGGCAGAGGAATTTGGTGGGCTTGAGTCCATGGGGTTGCAAAGAGTTGGACATGATTGAAGCGACTTAGCAACAAAGCAACACATTTTCCTCTCATTGTCTTTTTCTTTTCTTTAAAATCTTTTTAAAATTTTATATTGGGGTATATTTGATTAACAATGTTATGTTTAGTTTCAGGTGTATAGCAATGTGATTCAGGTATACATGAATCTATTCTTTTTCAAATTCTTTCCGCATTTAGGTTATTACAGAGTACTGAGCAGAGTTCTCCATGCTATACATTAGGTCCTTGTTAGTTGTCTGTTTTAAATAAAGCAGTGTGTGCATATCATCATGAGGATTTGATATAATTAATCCATGGCTGTTTCCTGAAACTCTGTTGACTTCTATAACACTTTTGTTACTAGGAATAATTTATTGACTTTGGACTGTAGGTTGCCTTCCTCAGCTTTAGACCCAATTCTGGGACCACAGGAGAAATTCCCACCAACTATCTGGTTGCTAGATATTGAAGTCTGATATATCAACAATAATTATGTTACTAGGCTGGTTCACCAACCTTCCCAAACTTGTGTCTCAAACTGTATAGGTACTTTGAGTGCTTGTGTAAATCTAATCAGTATATGACCACTCAGCATTATGAAGAATCAAAGAGCCAGTTTTTTGGTTCCCTCTCTTGGGAATATTATTAAATGAAAGACAGTCTGATACTGTTAAAAAAATAATTTCTGGGGAGTAGAATTGGATTTGGACTGGAATTAAGTGACAGCTGTTGAAACAGTAACAACATAGTATGTATTTTCCTTCTTTTATCAATGTTATAGTTTCCTCTTAGAAAAAAGATTGCAATTGATTAAATTCTTGGCAATTAGCTCTAAGGTGGATTTAAATGTTTTAGCATTAATCTCCTTTGGACAGTTCTTGCTATTGTCCACTTACAGTACTTTTATCCTAATGTTTTGCCTTGGTTGGGTTCTATTCGTTTATCAAGGTCAGTAATTGGAAGTCCATTCTCCATTATAGTTGTACTATTTGTCTCATTTTCTGTGAGAAAAATTTTCCAGTATGCTGTCTAATGTATAATTCAGTTAGTGAAGGCTTTGTCCTAACCAGTGCCTCCTTAATGGCAACTATTTCACTCTGCTTGGGCAGATGAAATTAACTAGCTTTCTTTAAGGCAAGTAACAGGTAGGAATAAACATCTGCCTTTTTCTTGATCTGAATCTGATAGTGCTGGCTGACAGATACAAAATTAATGGTCTTTGCAAAAGATCTTGTGCAATTTGAAGATGTACGATTGCTGAAAAGGAGGCAACAAAAGGGAATTATAATTTTGTAGTATTTTATATGATTGAACAGTTTCTTCTTCCTAAAACCTTTAATGACAAGTCTCTTCCAGATCTCCTCTGATTTCCTTGGCTGTTCATTTTTAGTTCTCTTTTGTGCTCCTCTTTTTGTTTTTCTTTTAAATATACCTCTGTAATTTGTCCTTGGATGACCTTCTCTAAATGAATGGCTTCAAGCAGTACACTTACTGTTACCACTCACAGTTCTGCTGAGCTCTAACTTGCCCACACAGCTGCTTCTAGGGTAGTTCTATGTCCCACCCCTAGGTAGTAAGATTTACCCATACCCCCAGCATTCAATCAATAGTGTTAAACATATTATTTCTGCTTTTCCTCCCTTCACAGGCAATGTTTTACAAGTCTTCTACATTTTTTAATCTAATTTTTATTTATATTGGGGTATAATTGATTTACAATGTTGTGTTAGTTTCAGGTATACAGTAAAGTGATTCAGTCATATATATATGTATATCTAGTTTTTCCAGATTGTTTTCCCACATATGTTATGACAGAATATTGAGTAGAGTTCCCTGTGCTGTACAGTAGGTCTTTGCTGATGATCTATTTTATATATATTAATGTGTATAGGATAAATTAATGAACAAACTAAATTCCATTACCAAAAATGGAGTTTGGGTAAACTCTGGGAGTTGGAGATGGACAGGGAGGCCTGGTGTGTTGCAGTACATGGGGTCGCAAATAGTCAGATACGACTGAGCGACTGAACTGAACTGATAGGATAAATTGGGAGTTTGAGATTAACATATCTTTTACTTGGTTTGACTTCAGTATCTCTTATATTACTCCCTTCTTTTCCAAACTAATTCCTCTGTATTTTAGTTATCCACTATAAATCACTAGATTGTGGACCATTATCTATAGTTTCCCTCTTGCATATCCCATAGAAATATCTTTTCAAAATGGACAGAGAATTTGCTTGAAATCCTTTAACATTCCCCAAAATAGTCCCTTCAAAGTTCTTGGTTTAACCCATGAGATAAAGCCTGACCACGTATCTAGCCATATTCTTATCTACTGTACATTTTAAAAATATTGCATTACCATTTTATTAGCTAAGAGAGTTCTGTTTTTTAACTAGCTTGATTTTTTTGTTATTCATTTTGCTTATGTGCTAAACTGTTTATCATAAAAGGATAATGAATTTTGAGTGATTTCCTTCATTGTTGATCTTATTGTTCTTTCTTTTAATCCATTAATGTAATAAATTAAATAAACATTATCCTCAGTGGTGAAAAAGTGAAAGCATTTCCCCTAAAGTCAGGAACAAGACAAGGGTGGCCACTCTCACCACTACTATTCAACATAGTTTTGGAAGTTTTAGCACAACAATCAGAGAAGAAAAAGAAATAAAAGGAATCCAGATTGAAAAAGAAGTAAAACTCTCCCTGTTTGCAGATGACATGATCCTCTACATAGAAAACCCTGAAGAGTAAAGTTGCAGGATATAAAATTAACACACAGAAACCCCTTGCATTCCTATACACTAACAATGAGAAAACAGAGAAATTAAGGAAACAATGCCATTCACTATTGCAATGAAAAGAATAAAATACTTAGGAATAAGTCTACCTAAAGAAACAAATACTTATATATAGAAAACTATAAAACACTGATGAAAGAAATCAAGGATGACACAAATAGATGGAGAAATATACAATGTTTATGGATCAGAAGAATCAATATAGTGAAAATAAGTATGCTACACAAAGCATCTATAGATTCAACGCAATCCCTATCAAGCTACCAATGGTATTTTTCAGAGGACTAGAACAAATAATTTCACAATTTGTATGGAAATACAAAAAACCTTGAGTAGCCAAAGCAATCTTGAGAAAGAAGAATGGAAATGGAGGAGTCAACCTGCCTGACCTCAGACTATGCTACAAAGCTACAGACATCAAGACAGTATGGTACTGTCACAAAGACAGAAATATAGATCAATGGAACAAAATAGAAAGCCCAGAGATAAATCCATGCACCTATGGACACCTTGTTTTTGACAAAGGAGGCAAGAATATACAATGGAGAAAAGACAATCTCTTCAACAAGTGGTGCTGGGAAAACTGGTGAACCACTTGTAAAAGAATGAAACTAGAACACTTTCTAACACCATACACAAAAATAAACAAAATGGATTGACGATCTAAATGTAGTACCAGAAACTATATAACTCCTAGAGAAAACAGGCACAACACTCTCCGACATAAATCACAGCAGGATCCTCTATGACCCACCTCCAAGAGTAATGGAAATAAAAGCAAAAATAAACAAATGGGACCTAATTAAACTTAAAAGCTTTTGCACAACGAAGGAAACTATAAGCAAGTAGAAAAGACAGCCTTCAGAATGGAAGAAAATAATAGCAAATGAAGCAACTGACAAAGAATCTCAAAAATATACAAGCAGCTCCTGTAGCTCAATTCCAGAAAAATAAACGACCCAATCTAAAAATGAGCCAAAGAAGTAATATCTCATTGTGGTTTTGATTTGCATTTCTCTGATAATGAGTGATGTTGAGCATCTTTTCATGTGTTTGTTAGCCATTTTTATGTCTTCTTTGGAGAAATGTCTGTTAAGTTCTTTGGCCACTTTTTGATTGGGTCGTTTATTTTCCTAGAATGGAGCTGCAGGAGTTGCTTGTATATTTTTGAGATTAATTGTTTGTCCGTTGCTTCATTGGCTATTATTTTCTCCCATTCTGAAGGCTGTCTTTTCACCTTGCTTATAGTTTCCTTTGCTGTGCAGAAGCTTTTAATTTTAATTAGGTCCCATTTGTTTATTCGTGCTTTTATTTTCAATATTCTTGGAGGTGGGTCATGGAGGATCCCGCTTTGGTTTATGTTTTCCCAATGTTATCCTCTAAGAGTTTTATAGTTTCTGGTCTTATGCTTAGATCTTTGACCCATTTTGAGTTTATCTTTGTGTGTGGTGTTAGAAAGTGTTCTAGTTTCATTCTTTTACAAGTGGCTGTCCAGTTTTCCCAGCACCACTTGTTAAAGAGATTGTCTTTTCTCCATTGTATATTCTTGCCTCCTTTGTCAAAGATAAGGTGTCCATAGATGCGTGGATTTATCTCTGGGCTTTCTATTCTGTTCCATTGATCTATATTTCTGTCTTTGTGCCAGTACCATACTGTCTTAATGACTGTGGATTTGTAGTATAGCCTAAAGTCAGGTAGGTTGATTCCTCCAGTTCCATTCTTCTTTCTCAAGATTGCTTTGGCTATACGAGGTTTTTTGTATTTCCATACAAATTGTGAAATTATTTGTTCTAATTCTCTGAAAAAGACCTCTGGTAGCTTGATAGGAATTGCATTGAATCTATAGATTGCTTTGGGTAGTATACTCATTTTCACTATATTGATTCTTCCAATCCACGAACATGGCACATTTCTCCATCTGTTTGCGTCCTCTTTCATTTCTTTCATCAGTGTTTTATAGTTTTCTATATACAAGTCACTCATTATCAGAGAAATGCAAATCAAAACCACAGTGAGATATCACTTTACACCAGTCAGAATGGCTGCAATCCAAAAGTCTACAAGTAATAAATGCTGGAGAGGATGTGGAGAAAAGGGAACTCTCTTACACGGTGGTGGGAATGCAAACTAGTACAGCCACTATGTAAAACAGTGTGGAGGTTCCTTAAAAAACTGCAAATAGACCTGCCATATGACCCAGCAATCCCACTGCTGGGCATATACACCGAGGAAACCAGAATTGAAAGAGCCACGTGTACCCCAATGTTCATCGCTGCATTGTTTACAATAGCCAGGACATGGAAGCAACCTAGATGCCCATCAACTGATGAATGGATAAGAAAGCTGTGGTACATATACACAATGGAATATTACTCAGCATTAAAAAAAATTCATTTGAATCAGTTCTACTCAGATGGATGAAACTGGAGCCCATTATCCAGAGTGAAGTAAGCCAGAAGCAAAAACAACAACACAGTATATTAACACATATATATGGAATTTAGAAAGACGGTAACGAGAACCCAGCATGCGAGACAGCAAAAGGAACACAGATGTATAGAATAGACTCGTGGACTCTGTGGATGAGGGAAAGGGTGGGATGATATGGGAGAATGGCATTGAGACATGTTAATTATCATATGTGTAATCAATTGCCATCCCAGGGTTGATGCTCGGGGCTGGTGCAATGAGATTTCCTGGGGGGAGGGAGGAGGGAGAGGGGTTCTGGAGGGGGAGCATATGTAAACCCATGGTGATATCATGTCATTGTTTGGCAAAACTAATAAAAAAAAATAAAAATGAGCCAAAGAAGTAAACAGACATTTCTCCAAAGAAGACATACAGATGGCTAACAAACACATGAAAAGATGCTCAGCAACACTCATCATCAGAGAAATGCAAATCAAAACCACAATGAGGTACCATCTCATGCCAGTCAGAATGGCTGCTATCAAAAAGTCTACAAGCAATAAATGCTGGAGAGGGTGCAGAGAAAAGGGAACCCTCTTATACTGTTGGTGGGAATGCAAACTAGTATAGCCACTATGGATAACAGTGTGAAGATTTCTTAAGAAACTGGAAATAGAACTGCCATATGACCCAGCAATCCCACTGCTGGGCATATACATCGAGGAAACCAGAATTGAAAGAGACACGTGTACCCCAGTGTTCATCACAGCACTGTTACAATAGCCAGGACGTGGAAGCAACCTAGATGTCCATCCACAGATGAATAGATAAGAAAGCTGTGGTACATATACACAATGGAATATGACTTAGCTATTAAAAAGAATTCATTTAAATCTGTTCTAATGAGATGAAGCCTATTATATGGAGTGAAGAAAGTCAGAAAGAAAAACACCAATACAGTATATTAACACATATATAGAGAGAATTTAGAAAGATGGCAACGATGACCCTATATGCAAGACAGCAAAAGAGACACAGATGTAAAGAACAGACTTTTGGACTCTGTGGGAGAAGGCAAGGGTGGGATGATTTGAAAGAATAGCATTGAAACATGTATATTACCATATGTGAAACAGATCGCCAGTCCAAGTTTGATGCATGAGGCAGGGTGCTCAGGGCTGGTTCACTGGGATGACCCTGAGGGATGGGATGGGGAGGGAGATGGGAGGGGGGTTCAGGATGGGGAACACATGCGCACCCATGACTGATGCATGTCAATGTACAGCAAAAACCACTACAATATTGTAAAGTAATTAGCCTCCAATTAAATAAATTAATTTTAAAAAAGTTAGTCAACTTTGTGTTCCTGTATAAAAAACAACATTGCCTATGACTTATTAAATTTTTAATATAATTAAAGTTTCACTTATTTTGTTTATGGTTTTGAATGTATGTTCATGAATGAGGTTAGTCTCTTGTTTCCTTTCTGATACTTGTCTGGTTGTGGTATCTATTTACACTAGTTTCATAAGCAATTTCAGGAGTTGGGCCTCTTTTTTTTTTTTTTAAATAAAACTCTAGAAAAGTTTTGTAAGTTGGAATTTTCTATCTTTGATGGTTTTTGGGAACTCACTAATTGGACTGCCTGCGTCTGGGGTTTTCTTTGTGGAGACTTTTTAACTTCTTATTCAAATTATGTAATTTTTACGTAAATAGTAGAAGTCTTCTTGAGCCAGTTTAAAAAAGTTGCATAGTTTTTGGAATTTGACATCTATATTTTCATGTTTATTGTCTATTATATTAACAGATTTCTTATATTAAAATTTTTACTTTATATATAATTTACCTCTTTTATTCCAAATGTTGTTAATTTGTACCTTCTCTTCTTGGTAACTCTCATTAGGATTTTGTCTGTTTTATTAGTAATTTTTGAGTATAATATCTACTTTTTAAAAAGTCTTTTGTGTCGTTTTATATTCCATTAATATTAATTTTGATTTTATCTTTATGTCCTTCTATACACTTTGGTTTGTTCTTTTATCGTGGGGAGGTGGGGCAGTTCATGATATTTTCATTTTTACTTGTGTTTGAAAGGAGAAAGTTCCAATCAGGCAAGCACAAATGCTTTATTTTAATAAACATTGCAACAAGTTAGCAGACATTCAATTTATAAACATAGGCTTCATGCTATAAGAATTCATTCTTTTTTTTTTATTCCCAAGTTCAACTCTTAGATTTGTGAGCTTCATCTATTCATATTTATTTTTATAATTACAAAGCCTCTTGATGAAAGTGAAAGAGGAGAGTGAAAAAGTTAGCTTAAAGCTCAACATTCAGAAAACTAAGATCATGGCATCTGGTCCTATCACTTCATGGGAAATTGATGGGAAAACAGTGGAAACAGTGTCAGACTTTATTTTTTTGGGCTCCAAAATCACTGCAGATGGTGACTGCAGCCATGAAATTAAAAGACGCTTACTCCTTTGAAGAAAAGTTATGACCAACCTAGATAGCATATTTAGAAGCAGAGACATTACTTTGCCAACAAAGGTCCATCTAGTCAAGGCTATGGTTTTTCCAATGGTCATGTATGGATGTGAGAGTTGGACAGTGAAGAAAGCTGAGTGCCGAAGAATTGGTGCTTTTGAACTCTGGTTTTGGAGACGACTCTTGAGAGTCCCTTGGACTGCAAGAAGATCCAACCAGTCCATCCTAAAGGAGGTCAGTTCTGGGTGTTCATTGGAAGGACTGATGTTGAAGCTGAAACTCAAGTGCTTTGGCCACCCTAAAGGAGATCAGTCTTGGGTGTTCATTGGAAGGACTGATGTTGAAGCTGAAATTCCAGTACTTTGGCCACCTCATGCAAAGAATTGACTCATTGGAAAAGACCCTAATGCTGGGAAGGATTGGGGACAGAAGAAGAAGGGAATGACAGAGGATGAGATGGCTGGATGGCATCACTGACTCGATGGACATTGGTTTGGGTAGACTCCGGGAGTTGGTGATGGACAGGGAGACCTGGCGTGCTGCGATCATGGGGTCACAAAGAGTTGGACATGACTGAGAGACTGAATTGAACTGAACTTGCTTTTATTTTTGTATCCTTTTTTTTTAATTTCTACTTGTCTCACTTTATCTTGGATCCTGTTTTTCTTCTTCTTTGCTTTCTTTTGGATTGACTTTTTTTGTTCTATTTATTTTCCTTCTACAGGCTTGCAATTTGCACATTATATTTCTATGCTATGATTTTCTACAGAGAAACCACTATTTATCAACTTAAAAAGTTCAAAGCTATAAAATAGTGTTAGAAATGAAGCAGATGATATGACTCATAGATTCATATATAAAAAGAAAACAATGAAAGTCACTTAATGGCACTAAATTAATAACAGAATAAAAAAGGAAATATTTTAAAAATAAAATTTATCAAACCTGAGTTAAAAATGATCTGCATATATTTATAACTATTAAAAACTGAACAGTGGTTAAAATTTACATATCAAAATATTAGCAGACTCAATTTTCTGAAACCTTCAATATCTCTTCAGTTATTCTAAGAATAGAATATAGGAAAACATTTCTAATGCTGCAGGTGAATTTAAATATTCTTAAAAAGTGGGTACATACTTAAAGCAGCAATGTAAAAAATTACCTACAATACTACAGCTATGTAGGAGTTAGCTTAGGATAACAAGAAAGGGATTAAAGAAGAAAAGACAAAAATAATGATACAGAAAAAACACAAAGTCGATTCATGATATAAAAACTCATTGTGAATTAGGGATAGAAAATAATTTCCTTACCTAATAAAAGGCACTGCCAATAATTCATAGGATGCAGAGGCAATGAAGGCAAATATGAACATTCTTTTTCACATCAGGAACCAGATAATTATTTCTGAGATTACTTCTTCTATTTTATATTTTTACTGAAGTTTTGGTTCACTAGTCCTTTTGTTGATCTTCCTTCACTCATTGTTTTTTGGGTGAAGTAGTCTAATTTTGTCTCTTAATAGTTTTTCAGTAAAGACTCATTTAAATAATATTCCCTGTTCTCTTGGAAGTTTAAAACCTTTTGTTTGGACTCTGTATAACTGGTTGTATTCTGGGATCCCTGAAACTTCTAAAATATTACTAAAAAATATGCATACAGTAAAATTCACTCTTTGTGCCATAAAATTCTATGACTTGTGACAAAGGTATCATGTTCTATATCCACAATTATAATACCATACAGAATAGATTACCACAGAATAGATTACCATGCTAAAAACTAATTAGTCTCCTGTGTTTTGCTCATGCTACCTTCCTCTGCCCCTGAGCCTCTGGCAAGCACTGATCTTATTATAGCTATGTCCTGTGCTCAGTCGCTCAGTTGTGTCCAACTCCTTGCAACAGCATGGACTGTAGACCATTAGGGTTCTCTGTCCATGGGGATTCTCCAGGCAAGAATACTGGAGAGGGTTGCCATGCCCTTCTCCAGGGGATCTTCCCAACCCAGGGATTGAACCTAGGTCTCCTGTACTGCATGCAGATGCTTTGCTATCTGAGCCACCAGGGAAGCCCAAGAATACTAGAGTGGATCGCGTTTTTTGCCTTTTTCAGAATGACATTTAGCTGGAATCATACAGTATGTAGCATTTTCAGGCTGGCTTCTTTTACTTAACAATGCATACTTAAGATTCACCCTTGCTTGGAGTAGGTTAATAGTTCATTGATTTTCCTTAATAGTAGTCCATGGACTCAATGTACCAAAATTTATTTATGTATCAATGAATCCAACTTTGTTTATGTATTTGCCTATTGAGTACATCAAGATAGTTGAAGGTTTTTTGTGATTACAAATAAAACTGCTGTAAAAATTTGCTTGCTGGTTTTGTCTAGAAATAAGTTATCAAGTCAATTGGGTAAATACTTAAGAGCATGGATATTTAAGTCTATGATACATTTTATAAGGACAATCAAGCTTCTAAAACGACTGTACCATTTTGCATTTTCTTGAGCAGTGAGGGAGGTTCCTGCTGCTCCATTTCCTTGCTAGCCTTTGGAGTTGTCAGTGTTTTGGATTTTAGCCATTCTAATAGGTATCTAGTGAAGTTTCATTGTTTATTTAAACCCCCAACACATCAGACCTTATTTTAAATTTGAATTGAGAATTTGTTTACCCACATGTTTACCAATTTACCAATTTCTGTACTTATTATTCTTGTTTTAGACTTTTACTCCTGAAGTAGTTTCTTTAAAGTTGTTTTTGCCTAGTTTCTATTGAAAGTAAGTTTCCAGAAAATGTGAAAGGTAACTTTATTGATATATTAAAATATATCTACCAAAAAAGGCTATAGTAAATGTTATACTTAATGATGAAATATTGAGCATTATCTCTATGAGTTCAGGGACATAACAAGGAGGCCCCCATCCTTGTGTTATCAGTCTGTTTAACATCATTCTTAAAAGTCTTAGCCCAGTGAAATAGAGCAAGAAAAAGAAAGCTATAAAAGATAAAATTATTGGAAAGAGCAAAGTGAAACTGTCACTCAATAGTCATAGATTGTACAATGCTATACAAGGCAAATCCAAAAGAATATAAAGAATTAGAATGTGTAAGTAAACTTTTCAAAGCAGCTGGATAAAGGTCAATATATAAAAATTAATTTTATTGTTATTTGCTAGCTTCAAATTTTAGAAAATTAAAGTTACGACATGAAAAAATAAATACCTAAGGATAATTTTAACAAAGATTGTGAAAGCCTTCATAATGAAGATTATAGAATGTTGCCAAGAGAAATTAATAACATCTAACATTCTTCAGCGCTCAGCTTTCTTTATAGTCCAACTAACAGAAGTATTCCATGTTCATGGATTGGATTATTAAATTGGATTATATTGCTGACATTTCAATTTTATGTAAATTGACCAATAGATTCAATGTAATCTCAATTTAATTTCCAGCTTTAGTTTTGGTGGAAACTGACAAGCTAGCCCTAATTTATATGAGAATGCAAAGCGCCTGTAATAGCCAAGAGCATCTTGAAGACGAACTGAGAGGAGTTAGACTATGAGATTGCAGATATTATAAAATCATAGTATTTATCAATCTGGTATTGTGCAAAGATAGACAAATATGCAAATGGAAAAAAATGCTCTAGAAGTAGTCACATCTAAATAATTTACTGATTTAAATGAAGAAATTACTGTGATTCAGTGGGGCATATAGTGGTAGTTTCAATAAATTGTACTGGATCAATTGAATATACATATGGGAAAAAAAAAGTACCTTGACTCACTCTATGCCATACACAAAGTTTTATTCAAAATAGCAATGACTCAAAAATCCAATTGTGACTGATAAATGAAGCTTTATGAAGTTTTCAGAGTTAAATGCTGTTCACTTTGGATAGACAAATATTTAACAGGACACATGAAACAAAAAAGAAAAAAATCCATGTATTAATATTTGACAGTATTGTAATTAAACACTTGTACATAAAAGGATACTATTGGAAGAGTGAAAAGATAACCTACATAGTGGGAGAAGATGTGAGAACACATGAAAAGATCATTAACCTCATCAGCCATTAGGGAAATGAAAATCAAAACCAGAATGAGATTTCACTATACAATCAAATTTGCTTCAGTTTAATAGATGGAAAACACTGATTGTTGATTCTTATATGGAGCAACTGGAATTCTCCTCTACTGTTGATTGGAGCATAAAGTGGTACAACCACTTCATAAGGCTGATGGAATTTACTAAAACTGAAATGTGCCATCCTATATCCTGAAATTACACCCCTAGGTTTATACCTAACAGAAAAAATGTACATATTTTCATGTACTTATTAACATACATGAATTTTTGTAGCAGCACTTCTTGTAAAAGCCAAAAACAGAACCACCTAAATGTCCTTCACCAGAGAATAAATAATTAAAATGTTGTAACAGATGAATAAATTGTGGACTTCTGGTGAAGTGACTTGAAAGTTGTTCAGTTGTGTCCAACTCTTTGGACCCCATGGACTATAGAGTCCGTGGAATTTTCCAGGCCAGAATACTGGAGTGGGTAGCTGGTCCCTTCTCCAGGGATCTTCCCAACCCAGAGATTGAACCCAGGTCTCCCACATTGCAGGCAGATTCTTTACCAGCTGAGTCACAAGGGAACCCGAGAATATTGCAGTGAGGCTCCCTTCTCCAGCAGATCTTCCCGACCCAGGAATTGAACCAAGGTTTCCTGCATTGAGGTGAATTCTTTTCCAAGTGCTGCTGCTGCTATGTCACTTCAGTCGTGTCCGACTCTGTGTGACCCCATAGATGGCAGCCCACCATGCTCCCATCCCTGAGATTCTCCAGGCAAGAACACTGGAGTGGGTTGCCATTTCCTTCTCCAATGTATGAAAGTGAGAAGTGAAAATGAAGTTGCTCAGTCGTGGTTGACTCTTTGCGACCCCATGGACTGCAGCCTACCAAGCTCCTCCGTCCATGGGATTTTCCAAGCAAGAGGACTGGAGTGGGGTGCCATTGCCTTCTCTGCTTTTCCAACTGAGCTAATATCTATTAGTACACAGCAATGAGGCAGAACCATCTACAACAATGAAAGAAACTAGATAGCAAAAATGCAATGTGTAGTTTATTTATATAGATATAAAACCCAGCAAGACCAATTTGTGCTATTTAAAATTAGGTAGTGGTTATCCTAAGATGAAGTGGGTTAGGTCAGTGATAGTAGGGGCGTATAAGGGTGGCTTTTGGGATGTGTTTAGTATTCTGTTTCTTGGTCTGTTGTTTACATAACTGTGTTTAGTTTATAAAAATTCACTGAGTTTATGCTTAACATTTGTATGCTTTACTGGATTATTCTTCCATAAAAATTTCAAAACGAAAATGTTTGTGGTAATCTACCCAGTATCTATCTAATTTGAGGCAGAAGGGCTTTTCAACCTACCACTTCTGCTGTATTACCAAAACCTGCAGCACCCCAAGAGGCATTTTCTTTAGGGTTGCTTATTGCAGTTGTTGGGGACAAAAAAATCCCCGAAAAACAAACAAAAAAAACCCTGAAGGAACAAGTTGTTGCTAAACTGGTCTGTTTATCTGAAAAAAACAAAAGGAAACAAAAACCTAGGGAAGTTTTAATGAAGTGTAGATTTATACTCTTCAAGGTATATTTAATACATAGACAGGTTTGGGGACCTACAGTTAAACTATTCTTAAGAGTCTCATGGGGTTCATCAGATATAATGTTAATTTATATCATGGGTATAAGTCAGTTTGACCAAATTCTGACCCTCATCATTTCATGCCTTTTGTATTGATTGGATTCAGTACGATCCATATTAGTATCATCCTAATAACTCAGAATCTTCTTTTATAAAAAGTTTCAAATTATAATCAAATGACAGATGTTCTTACATCTGCAGATGAAACTAATCTCGTACGGTTGTGATAAGGAATAAATGAAGAATACAGTTAAGTACTTTGCATAGTGTTATCTGGGGCTTCCCTGGCAGCTCAGACAGTAAAGAATCCACCTGCAGTGCAGGAGCACTGGGTTTGATTCCTGGGTCAGGAAGATCTCCTGGAGAAGGGAATGGCAACCCACTCCAGTGTTCTTGCCTGGAAAATCCCATGGACAGAGTAGCTTGGCAGGCTACAGTCCATGGGGTAGCAGAGCTAGATACAACTAAACATACACACATAGTGGTATCTGGTAGATATTATATTTGTTGAATGAGTTTCAAGGATCTCTGTAAGAGTCAAAATGGCATTTCTTAGTCAATTTGAATTTCCACTGTATTTTTTTGGAATGCCAAGATAATTGCCCACTAACATCAGGTGCATTTTGGGACTATTTATTCAGCTACGGTAATGAATTTGTACTCGTCTGCCATAAACTCTTCAAGTTCTTAAGTTGGATTATCACCATCCTTTTTTAAAAGGCCAGGCCACAGTGTTAAAGAGGAGGAATCCAGGGTCTGTGATAATGAACATAGTTGGATTATTCGAGTGCAGAATTAAATTTCCTATCCACTATTTTCTAATGTCATGATTTAACCAATGAGCCAACCAACCACAGGGAATTTAACAACAACCAGGTAATTGGTATGAAATGCTCCACTAATTGAGAAGACCTGTTTGGTCACATCTCCTTAATTTTTTCATTAATCACTTCAGTACCCAGCTTTCTTCTTTATCAGGAAATCTAGAATTTCCCTCTTGGGGTTCCCCTTCCCCTTAATTTGCCCAAGAATCCTCAGAATCTTCCAAATCCCCAAAGTGGTTCACATTTTGGCACCAACAGAAAAGAGCTCTGGGGTCTTACCAGTCTACTGCCATAGAAATCTATTGCCACCTGGTGTGACTTTTGCATTTGGTCTTCCCCTGTTGTGAAATTAGTATGGAATCACTGATGTTATGAAGCCTAGATGATCTATATTCCTGCAGAGACTCTATGGTTCTTTGAGGACAGATAATCTCTAGTGCTAATCTTGGTTAAGAGTGCCTCCAAACTCCCCACATTATGGGATCTTTTAATGTCCACACATTTCAGCTTGCATATAAATTACTTCCATGGTTCCTGATTGTTCCAGAAGGGCTGAGACACAGGATCAGCTATGTATTACTGTTATTCCACATATCAAAAAACACTGCCCTCTTTTTCTACATAGGAATCAACTGTGTAACTCCAGAATGTCTGCTGTTGTTTCTTTCCCCCAGACTGTGGTGCTACTCCCAAAGCTTTTTAAAGAAGACCAACTTCCATGACTTTAGGGCTTCATCTCTATGCTTCTTGTATTCAGACTCCAACAGCCATGGTACCCAAACAGGGAGAATCTCTCTGGCTCACCATTCTTGCGTGCTAAGTCACTTCAGTCATGTCTCACTCTTTGTGACCCCATGGACTATAGCCCGCCAGGCTCCTCTGTCCATGGTATTTTCCAGGTGAGAATGCTGGAGGGGTTGCCATTCCCTTCTCCAGGGGATCTTCCCTACGCAGGGATCGAACTTGGGTCTCTTGCATTGCAGGCGGATTCATTATCATCTGAGCCACCAGGGAAGTCCCTCACCATATTTTATATGTATTCTAAGGCTCGCCTTTTATATGCCCATTTCCTGCTCCCAAACATACCTCTTCTCAAGGTGATAGTGAAAATACTCTCTCCCTTCTAGGCACAATATTATCCACTTAGACTAGGATTATGTCTTCCCGGTATGAAACACACAGAATATAGTTCTCCATTAGCAGTATACTTGTAGCTGAGATTGTGGCTTAAATGTGGGAATATTAACATTACCATTAAGTTGGGCATTGCATGGTTCAGATACGTTTCATTGATATTACCTTTGGTATTATGCTGGTATTAACTTTTCAGAAGTATAAGTTCTTGGACCTCACTCCAGATCTACCGAGTTAAAACTTTGGGGGGGTAAATTCCAGCAATTTATTTCAACCAGTCCTCTAAGAGATTGTAATTAACACCAGAGTTTGGGAACCACTGGTCTATACAGAAACTTATTTTTGATTGTTTCTTATGTAGGAGGTAAAGAGCTGACTTTCATGTTCTGGGTGATGTTTTCTGAGTGAGAGCTCTTCTTCAAACATGAATATACATGTTGTTTCTAGGTAAGCAAATGTATGTAGAAAGCAGTGTGATATAAACAGGTTTTCCTCAAATCTTTCTTTAAAAAGCCATGCCTATTAGAAGTTCTGAGTTGAGAGCTTAGTGTCCTGGGTGGGATATATGAGGAGGCACCGAGGAAACCCAGCGTACTCACTGCCATGCTGTCTTTGATCCTGAGGTCCCTAAATTCTGCTGCCTTTTCCCCAGCTTTCAGCATCTTCTTGTTTGTTGTGTTATGGCCGTGGCATTTTTTTTGTAAGTCAATAGAACTAGGAGAGATCATGGTTTTTTCCCTTGTAAGTGGATAAAACTAGGTAGGATGGATTTCCCCCAAGTTGGCAGAGCTAGAAGTCCTGTGGAGCTCTTTGTAGCCAAACTACCATGAACTCACGGTAGTGTTTGATGTCTTTTCCAAAATCTTTGATGCATTTTGTCATAGGAAAAATGTGGGATTAGAAATGGATATTTTGGTTTATGTTGGGATGATCTGAATTCAGATGCAGTACATGATATCGAGCAATGCTGACAATAATTTTTTAGACACTTCCATACTTCTAGCCCGTGGTCTAATGTGAAAGAATGCATTGCACCTGAGAAACTATATTATGAGACCAGAACAAAGAGAGCACCAGAAGGAATCAGCAGCAGCATTTTATTTCATCTGAGGTGACAAACTCATGACAAGGCTACACATCTTATGCACCTACCCATATAATTTAGAAGTGAGCTGTTAAGATTTGAAAAATGCTGGGAAGACATTCTGCAGTGCAGTGTGATTTTGTCACTTTCATGATTCTCAGGGATGAAAAAGAGTTCAATGAGTACTTAAACACTTCCGGGTCTCGGTCTTTACCTTAGCTGCACAGTTTTCATGAACTAAATCAGGCATAGATGCATGTCAGTGCTGAAAAGTGATACGTATGGAGCTCAGTTAGAGTGTTATAGCTTAATGATCAGTTACTTAGATTCATAAGGAAGACATTTTCATGACATGTTTCCAGAAGATTATTTGATAATGTAAATACATATTTCTTATAGTGTGTACAAGCCTTCTGCTCACATCACTCACCAGTCACGTTTCTTGTCTCTTCAAATATTCGTTTGTCCTCCCGTTCAACTGTATGATTTAAATTAACCAGGCTGGATGTGGGTTTATATTATAGATTCTGTTATAAATAATGTGCTTAATACTAATTATTATTATAATAACAACTTGTATAAACTCTGTACTTCCAAGTGGTTTAGTACTTTCTTGTCCTTTTCTTTAATGTAGTACATGCTTTAAAATACAGATCTCCTTACTGGATAATTTAGTTCCCTTCATTTATGCTTTTATTTAAAAATAGTTGTTAAATGCCTGCTTTATGCTAACTGCTTATCAGGTACCAGAAAGCAAATGTGAATAAGAAACAGTCCTTCTCTTCAAGAAATCCTAGTGGTTTGTTCTCTATATCTACAAATCTGCTTCTTTTTTGTTATATTAACTACTTTTTTTATATTTTTTAAGATTTCACACATAAGTGATATTCTACAACACAGGGAATAGAGTCAATATTTCATAATAATTTTAAGTGGAGTATATTGTCATTGTTAAGTCACTCAGTTATGTCTGACTCTGAAACCTCCTTAAAAATTGTGAAACACTTTATTGTACACTTTTAACTTATATAATATTGAACTTCAACTATACTTCAATTAAAAAAGAATTTAAAGAGTGGAAAAAAAGAAATCCTAGTGGAAAATGCACAAATGTAATGAAATTTTATGTTTGTTAAAATGAAGAAATATGCCAAATATCAGGTGACTAAAAATGTTAGACTGTCTTATTTTCCCTGAGGGACTAGGAAAGGCTTTCCAAAAGAAATGATACTTTAAGCTAACTCTTGAATTAGCAATAAGAATTTTTCAGGATGTGTGTGCCTTAAAGAAGGAGCAAAAGGATGAGATATTTTAGGGTATTAACAGAGATGGGGCATGGTTTTATGTAATTTAATTTTAAATGAAGAACTAAATATTCTGTATATTAATAACATAACATCAATAATAATAATTTAAATGAGTGTTTTGACTTTGAAACTTTAAGAATATACGTTGTCCTTGTTTTTTTTCTTAATAATCCATCTTTTGAGTGAACCATTGAAGAGGTTAGCCTACAAGCTTTGGGTCTGACAAATAGTATTTCACAAACTGAGTTTGTTGATGGCATTCTGTATGTCACTTTTTGCCTCTCAAGAAGTCCTACAGGGAAGTCAGGCTCCTCTAGAAAGAGCTCAGAATTAAAAGCAGTCAGCCAAATGAAATACGTTCAAAGTCAAGTATTTAATTTGGTAGAATTTGAATAGATGTGTAGTTGAAAGTTAAAGAATGTGATTTCTATTATTTCACTTGGATCCTTATATTTGACTCTGCACAGTTATTGATCTAAAACATTGTGCTAAGTCAGACTTTATAACTCAAAAAGAAATTCTATGAAGATAAAAGACCCTAGAGATATGAAATTTTACACTAGACCTTCAGTAGGGCTGGATTTTGTTATATTCCATTTTTCATAACATTCTTCAAGGGCTTTTAATGTCATTCTATCTAGCATTTAATTGTAATTTTCTGCAAAGGCATTAAGGTACTAATTTTTTAAATATAAATTTAATACAATACTTAGGTTACATTCTCGCATCTTGACCTTTTAAAAACATGTCATTTCATTATATTTGAGATATGTAAGTACTGTGATCTTTTATAGCTTTTGCCCAGAGGAGAACTCATAATGAAGACAAGAGCCAGCTAAGCTTGTACCCTCTGATCTCTGACATTCTCATTATCAGGTAAACTGTATCTGTTAACAGAGGGGAGGCTTTCTCATTCCTGGCACTGGATCAAATTCTCCATCAGTTCAGTACTGTTCAGTCGCTCAGTCATGTCCGACTCTTTGCGACCCCATGAACCGCAGCATGCCAGGCCTCCCTGTCCATCACCAACTCCCGGAGTCCACCCAAACCAATGTCTGTTGAGTCAGTGATGCTATCCAACCATCTCATCCTCTGTCGTCCCCTTCTTCTCCTGCCCTTAGTCTTTCCCAGCATAAGGATCTTTTCAAATGAGTCAGCTCTTCACATCAGGTGGCCAAAGCATTGGAGTTTCAGCTTCAACATCAGTCCTTCCAAGGAACATTCAGGACTGATCTCCTTTAGGGTGGACTGGTTGGATCTTTTGCAGTCCAAAGGACTCTCAAGAGTCTTCTCCAACATCACAGTTCAAAACCATCAATTCTTTGGCACTCAGCTTTCTTTATAGTCCAACTCTCACATCCATACATGACCATTGGAAAAACCATAGCCTTCACTAGATGGACCTTTGTTGGCAAAGTAATGTCTCTGCTTTTCAATATGCTATCTAGGTTGGTCATAGCTTTCCTTCCAAGGAATAAGTGTCTTTTAATTTCATGGTTGCATTCACCATCTGCAGTGATTTTGGAGCCAAGGAAAAGAAAGTCAGCCACTGTTTCCACTGTTTCCCCATCTATTTGCTCTGAAGTGACGGGGCTGGATGCCATGGTCTTAGCTTTCTGAATGTTGAGTTTTAAGCCAACTTTTTCATTCTCCTCTTTCGTTTTCATCAAGAGGCTCTTTAGTTCTTCTTTACTTTCTGCCATAAGGGTGGTATCATCTACATATCTGAGGTTATTGATACTTCTCCTGACAGCCTTGATTACAGGTTGTGCTTCCTCCAGCCCAGCGTTTCTCATGATGTACTCTGCATATAAGTTAAATAAGTAGGGTGCCAATATAAAGACTTGACATACTCCTTTTCCTATTTGGAACCAGTCTGTTGTTTCACGTCCAGTTCTAACTGTTGCTTCCTGACCTACATACAGATTTCTCAAGAGGCAGGTCAGGTGGTCTGGTATTCCCATCTCTTGAAGAATTTTCTACACTTTATTGTGATACACAGAGTCAAAGGCTTTGGCATAGTCAATAAAGCAGAAATAGATGTTTTACTGGAACTCTCTTGCATTTTTGATGAACCATTGGATGTTGGCAATTTTATCTCTGCTTCCTCTGCCTTTTCTAAATCCAGCTTGAACATCTGGAAGTCCATGGTTCACGTATTGCTGAAGCCTGGCTTGGAGAATTTTAGGCATTAATTTACTGGCATGTGAGATGAGTGCAGTTGTGCAGTAGTTTGAGCATTTTTTGGCATTGCCTTTCCTTGGAATTGGAATGGAAACTGACCTTTTCCAGTCCTGTGGCCATTTCTGAGTTTTCCAAATTTGCTTGCGTATTAAGTGAAGCACTTTCCCAGCATCATCTTTCAGGATTTGAAATAGCTCAACTGGAATTCCATCACCTCCCCTAGCTTTGTTCATAGTGATGCTTCCTAAGGCCCACTTGACTTCATATTCCAGGATGTCTGGCTCTAGGTGAGTGATCACACCATCATGATTATCTGGGTCATGAAGATCTTTTTTGTACAGTTTCTGTGTATTCTTGCTACCTCTTATTAATATCTTCTGCCTCTGTTAGGTCCCTACAATTTCTGTCCTTTATTTAGCCCATCTTTGTATAAAATGTTCCCTTGATATCTCTAATTTTCTTGAAGTGATCTCTAGTCTTTCCCATTCTATTGTTTTCCTCTATTTCTTTGCATTGATCGCTGAGGAAGGCTTTCTTATCTCTCCTTGCTATTTCTTTAGAACTATGCATTCAAATGGGTATATCTTTCCTTTTCGCCTTTGCTTCCCTTCTTTTCAGGGCTATTTGTAAGACCTCCTCAGAGAGCCATTTTGCTCTTTTGCATTTCTTAATTCTCCATGCTGTTGAATAAAATGGAGGCAAAAATAAACCCCTTCAGTTCAGTTCAGTTAAGTCGCTCAGTCGTGTCTGTCTCTCTGCAACCCCATGGACTACAATACACCAACTTTCCCTGTCCATCAGCAACTCCTGGAGCTGCTCAAACTCATGTCCATCAAATTGGTGATGCCATCCAACCATCTCATTTTCTGTCATCCCCTTTTCCTTCTGCCTTCAATCTTTCCCAGCATCAGGGTTTTTTCCTAATGAGTTAGTTTTTTGCATCAGGTGGCCAAACCCATTAGAGTTTCAGCTTCAGTATCAGTCCTTCCAATGAATATTCAGGACTGATTTCCTTTAGGATTGACTGGTTTGATCTCCTTGTAGTACAAGTGTCTCTCAAGACTCTTCTCCAAAACCACAGTACAAAAGCATCAATTCTTTGGCATTCATCTTTCTTTATATTCCAACTCTCACACCCATATATGGCTATGGAAATCACAGCTTTGACTGGATGGAACTTTATTGGCAAAGTAATGTCTCTGCTTTTTAATATTCTGTCTAGATTGGTCATAGCTTTTCTTCCAAGGAGCAAGCATCTTTTAATTTCATGGCTGCACTTGCCATCTGCAGTGATTATGGAGCCCCCTAAAATAAAGTCTCTCACTGTTTCCATTGTTTCCCTATCTATTTGCCATGAAGTGATGGGACTGGATGCCATGATCTTCGTTTTTTGAATGTTGAGTTTTAAGCCAACTTTTTCACTCTCCTCTTTCATTTTCTTCAAGAGGCTCTTTATTTCCTCTTTGCTTTCTGCCATGAGGGTGATGTCATCTGTGTATCTGAGGTTATTGGTATTTCTCCTGGAAATCTTAATTCCAGCTTGTGCTTCATCCAGCCCAGCGTTTCTCATGATGTACTCTGCATATAAGTTAAATAAGCAGGGTAACAATATACAGCCTTGATGTACTCCTTTCCCAATTTGGAACAAGTCCGTTGTTCCATGTCCAGTTCTAACTGTTGTTTCTTGATCTGCATACAGATTTCTCAGGAGGCAGATCAAGTGGTCTGGTATTCCCATCTCGGAAGAATTTTCTGCAGTTTGTTTTGATCCACACAGTCAAAGGCTTTGGCGTAATCAATTAAGGCAGAAGTAGATGTTTTCCTGAAATTCTCTTGCTCTTTTTATGATCTAATGCATGGTGGCAATTTGATCTCTGGTTCCTCTGGCTTTTTAAATCCAACTTGTACATTTGGAAGTTCATGGTTCATATATTGAAGCCTGGCTTGGAGAATTTTGAGCTTTAAATTCGAGCATGTGAGATGAGTGCAATGGTGCGGTAGTTTGAACAATCTTTGGCATTGCCTTTCTTTGGGATTGGAATGAAAATGGACCTTTTTCAGTCCTGTGGCCATTGCTGAGTTTTCCAAATTTTCTGGCATATTGAGTGCAACACTTTCACAGTATCATCTTTTAGAATTCGAAATAGCTCAACAGAATTTCCATCACCTCTACTAGCTTGGTTTATAGTGGTGCTCCCTAAGGCCCACTTGACTTTGCATTCCCGGATGTCTGGCTCTAGGTGAGTGATCATCATGGTTATTGGGTCATGAAGATCTTTTTTGTATAGTTCTTCTGTGTTTTCTTGCCATCTCTTCTTATGGCTATCTGAAATGTCTCTTGATGGATGCACTTCACACTGATCTCTTCTGTCTTTGAAACCTTGTAAGCCCTATGTTATCTGTGTGATATATTTTGGCACCTAATCATACACTGTAGTTGCTAAATCATGTTCAACTCATGTGACCCCACGGACTGTATCCTGTCAGGTTCCTCTGTCCAAGGGATTTTCCAGGCAAAACTACTGGAGAGGGTTGCCATTTCCTTTTCCAGGGGATTTTCATGACCCAAGGATAGAACCCAGGTCTCCTGCATTGCAGGAAGATTCTTTATTGACTGAGCCACCAGAGAACATAAATGTGTACATCTTGTGTCTCTAATTAGGCCATAAGCCTTCAGTGAGAAAGGGCTCTGCCTTTACTTCTTGTTATTCTCTTTGACTCTTAATATAATTTTCAGCGTGTAATATATATTCTATACATTTTTATTTGATAAATCTCATTTGCATTAGCTCTTCATCTTTAAGAATGTATGAACACAGAAGAATCATAGATGTACCACTCAGAAGGGGATGACAATAAGTGGTCATGTTCATGAAACAAGGATTCCCTGTCTAACCACTACCAGTCCTTCCTCCCTCCTCTCAGTAGAGCTCCGTATATGCTTTGTTGTTTTACACACCTTACTGTGTAACCTAGGGACATAATCTGAGGTGGGAGGTTTGTCTTACTTTCTTTTGGACAAGCTCAAAAGTGGTTAAAAGTGTTTTCTATAACATTGTCAGTTGTTTGGACTTCCCAGGTGGTACTAGTGGTAAAGAAACCATCTGCCACTGCAGAAGACACGGAGATGTGGTATGATCCCTGGGTCAGGAAGATCCCTTGGTGGAGGGCATGGCAACCCACTCTAGTATTCTTGCCTGGAGAATTCCATGGACAGAGGAGCCTGGTGGGCTAAGATCCACCATTGCAAAGAGCTGGACACACCTGAAGCAACTTAGCACACTTGCATGCTTGTATCAGCTGTTTAGGTTGTAGGAGACAAATAAAATGTTGCTGGTAATAATGAAAATTATGGCCAAAATGTCATATAATTATACATGTCAGTTCTATGGCAGAAAAAAAGAAGGGCTTAAATTGGAAATAGGTCTTAAATTGGAAAGAGAATTGGTCTGTGGTTAGGGGAAATGGAGAAGTTGCAGGCAAGGAGAAATGGAGAGAGTATTTAGACTTGAAAATGAAAAATCCAGGTTAAATCTGGCATGAGTCCTTCCACTTGCAGATCTTGGGGGAAAGGCATCTCAAGTAGCTCAAGCTATTTTAGTTGTTTGAACATGCCCTCTGAAGAAGCAGGCCTGGAGAACACTAAATCAAGTGCGCCTGTCTAGATTTAGATCTCCATGTGAGACAGTGTTTTGGTAGCTGTGGCTAACTGCTATCACAAATAGATCCCAATGTGTACAATGGGTCAAACCAAAAGAAATTTACTTCTTGCTAAGAGTACTGAGTGTTTGCCTAGTTTGGCCTGGCGGCCTTTCTTCATATAGCTATCCAAGGACTTGGTTGGTGGAAGCTTTGCCGTCTTTAATATGTAGCTTCCAAGTTCTCTACAGAGACGGGAGGGTCATCTCTATTCCAGCTGGTCATGAAGGGGAGAAAGGCAGTGACGGACATACATGGATGTATTTAGGGCTACGTCTTGAAGTGGCACGTATTTCCATTGGAATTTATTCCAGTGTCTAGAGCTCCAAAATATGGTTACATCTAACTGCTAGGGATTTAAGGAGCTAGAGAAATCATTAGTGATGATGGGAGAAGGAAACCTGCTTCAGGAAAGAAAAGATGAAAACCCCGGAAACTTTCTAGCTTCTCTTTGCTTGGTGTACTTGTAACATTGTGTGTGTCGGTGTGTGTGTATAATCATGTCAGGTGTAACTACACATAGATTCATCTTATGAGCATTCCTGGGCCTGAGCACATGAACTACGCCAAAGTGCCATTTCATGGTTTAAAAGGTATATTGTTTATTTGAGTTAAAGTCAGTTTTCTTTACTATTAAATATTACCCTTGTGCCCAAAGTTTCGTTGACTGAGGTACCCTTGTATGTGGTAGCATCTTATTAGCACAGCATATGCTTGGTGCCTTTGATAATCTTATTTTTTAAAATTAGCAAATGCTTATTTAAATTTATCTAAGGTGAGATTTTTGATATTTCAGTGAAGAGTTATATAGAACATGAATAATTTAGTGTTGAACTAATCAAATTTTGCATTGTATGGTCTATAAAATAAAAAAGGCATCTAGTACCTTTATAAAACATTAATGGATTTCAATAATTATTTCTTTGTTGTGTGCAAGCACAGTTAACAAAATTACTCCACTGGAACAGCTGTAGGCAATAACATTAACATAATCTGCTAATGAATTAGTCTATAATATTCTGAAGTTCTCTTTTTTTGTTTAAATGCTTTCCTAATCTTAGAATCACTACAGTGATTTTGACATGGATCAATTACAAATGTTCTTATAACTTGATTTGGCAACAATTTATAAAATATCAAATATTTGATAGGAACTGTGATAACAATGGAAAAATGAAATTACAAGCACATTGTAGATGCTAAAAGTTTTTGTTAATGAATGAAAAGATACAAAGATTCTATCACCTTACTCTTGACCTAATTTATCACTTATTATCTGAATAATTGATACTTTATTCAACACCTGAATATCAAGGCTTTGTCCCTGATTAGTATAGGCACAACCATCAAACATGCTGAAGGCTGTGCAGATACCGGTTTAATTGTTAACAGTCAATTCTGAACTAAGATACAGAGTCTGAAAGCAGATATATTGATTTTAAATTGTGTATTTTATTAGTTTTTTCTTAATTAAATAATTACAGCCTTACTCTCATATGTTATATAGTACACAAGTTTATGCTCCATCAGGCAAACTAAATAAGAGTGTGATAAAATGTGGTTGTCTGAATTGGAAAATTCCAAGGCTTACATAATGGATCTCGGAAAAAAATTTAGAATGCAGTTTCATACTCATTGCATTTTCCCCCTTGTGATTGTAGGGAACTGGCTTCAGTCTTTTACTATGCTTGCAAATCTTGTTTATTTATTTTTGCAGATTATTTCATACAACTTGAAGCTTTGTTTGTACAAAATTACTTTATTGTGTTTTAGAATGAAGATGTCCTCAAATCAATACAAAACATAAATTAATTGAGCATTTACTTTGTATGGGTCAATTCAATTAAATAATTTATTTTGATTCAGTCAAGTAAGCATGCACTGATTGTTCTCCATGGGAAGGCACTAAAAGTGGCTTGGGACATATTTATATAGAATAGAATTAAGAAATATGTCTATAATTTAGTGAGCTTTTGGCCCTGTAAAGTATCGTGGTTGTGAAAACTCATCAGTCTGATTGATATGTGTCATCTCTGGAGGAAAGCTCCTTGACTGGCATCTGAAACCACTAGTTTTGATGCTTCTCATGGCCTGTCAAAACACAATGGCTATGTTTTATGTTGCCTAGTCATGCATGACTTAGCAACATGATCATATTCAGTTACGAGAGGCATGTTTTGTCAGACACACAGATGCACACACTACTTTTAGCCCCTGTTTAGCACGTAGCTTGAACTCTCCCTTCTGAACTGGCTTTCACAGTTAAGAAGTGGTTGGAATAATTGGGATTCAGAAGAACAATAGACACTGAGAGGTGGTCTTGGGATCCCAGGTTCAACTAGGAAAAGAGTCCAGGTGTCTGCAAACAATTTAAAGTGTATGTCAAAAAATTAAATGTAGAAATACCATTTGATCCACCAAGATCCACCAAAATCATTTCTGAGTAAATATCCAAAGGTAATAAAATCACTATTATCTGCAAGAAGAGATATTTGCACCCTCATGTTCATAGCAGCAGTATCCACAACAGCTGAGGTATGGAAACAACTTAAATGTCTGTCCACAGATGAATGGCAAAAGAAAATTTATATATTTTACTATATAATATATATAGTGAAATGTTAGCATTTAAAAAGAAGGAAATCTTGCCATTTACAACAACATGAATGAACCTAGACGACGTTATGCTAAGTGAAATAAGCCAGACGCAGAAAGTCAAAATTACAAAATCTCACTTCTATTATTATTTTTGGAAAGCAGTACTTCTAATAACAGAGGTAGCACGGTAGGTGCCAGAGGCTGGGGGGAGGTAGTCATGGAGAGTTATTGTTTAATGGGCAGAACTTCAATTTGCAAGATGAAAAGAGTTCTGGAGATGGGGGTTAGTGATGGTTACAAAATAATATGAATGTACTTAATACCATGGAACTGTACACTTAAAACAGTTAAGATAGTAATTTTATGTTATATATATTTTACTACAGTAAAAAAATTAAAAAAAAATAAAGTGTATGTTAGGAGGGATGACATTAAAGAGCAATTCCTTGGTGTATAACTTCATTTTTGCCCCAGGCTTCCTGTCTTCGCCAAGCCATATTTCCCAGTGCTCTTGGGCGGATCTGTTGCCCGTGAGAAATCCCACACAGCTATGTGCTATCTAGCAAGCACTTCAATGCTTGAGAAATTACTCTTCCTATCAGATATTTCAGAAAATGACTACCTCTGCTCAACCTAGCAGTATATACTAGAGCCTGTTACTTGCAGGCTCAGTTCCAGTTAATTCCAAAACCATTGAGAACAAAATAATATAGGGTATCATGAGCTTTTTTTCTCTCCCCAGATTATGGCCTGGAAAATCCACAAAATGCCTAGTGAAATTGGAAGGAGAGAAGCCTAGAAACTGTTGAGCTTTAATTTACAATCTTCATTGCCACTCATGTGATGGACACGGTGTCAAAGCCGTGGCAGCTAGTTTCCACTCTAGTGGAATGGGGCTTGAATCTGTCCTTAGAACTCCAGTATATAGGAGCAGAGCCCCAACTCCTTTCTTTTCCCACTAAGACTTGCCCTGAACTGGGCTTGATTTCTGGTCCCCACCTGACTTGACCACTTCTATTATCGAGATGTCTGTGTCCTCATATGGGCTTCCCTGGTGGTTCAGATGGTAACGAATCTGCTTGCAATGTGGGAGACTTGGGTTCAGTCCCTGGGTTGGGAAGTACCCTGGGGAAGGGAACAGCTACCAATCATAAGATCATGGCATCCTGTCCCATCACTTCATGACAGATAGATGGGGAAACAGTGAGAGACTTTATTTTTGGGGGCTCCAAAATCACTGCAAATGGTGACTATAGCCATGAAATTAAGAGATGCATGCTCCTTGGAAGAAAAGCTATGACCAACCTAGATAGCATATTAAAAAGTAGAGACCTTTGCCAATAAAGGCTTCCCTGGTGGTTCAGAGGGTAAAGTGTCTGCCTGCAATGCAGGAGACCAGGGTTTGATCCTTGGGTTGGGAAGATCCCCTGGAGAGGGAAATGGCAACCCATTCCAGTACTCTTGCCTGGAAAATCCCATGGACTGAGGAGCCTGGTAGGCTACAGTCTATGGGGTCGCAAAGAGTCGGACATGACTGAGCAACTTCACTTTTTTTTTTTTTTCACTTTTGCCAACAAAGATCTGTCTAGTCAAAGCTGTGGTTTTTCCAGTAGTCATGTATGGATGTGAGAGTTGGATCATAAAGAAAGCTGAATGCTGAAGAATTGATGCTTTTGAACTGTGGTGTTGGAGAAGACTCTTGAGAGTCTCTTGGCCAGCAAGGAGATCAAACCAGTCCATCCTAAAGGAAATCAGTGCTGAATATTCTTTGGAAGCAATGATGCTGAAGCTGAAGCTCCAATACTTTGGCCACCTGATGAAAAGAGCTGACTCATTTGAAAAGACCCTGATGCTGGGAAAGATTGAGGGCAGGAGGAGAAGGGGATGACAGAGGATGAGATGGTTGGATGGCATCACTGACTCAGTGGACATGAGTTTGAGTAAAATCAAGGAGTTGGTGATGGATAGGGACACCTGTTAGGCTGAATTCCATGGGCTCACAAAGAGTCGGACACGACTAAGTGACTGAGTTGAACCGATGCCCTCATATAATGCCCCAAACATGATTTTATCACTTGTGTGTTAATATCCAGGTCAGTTTTTTCTTGTACTATGTGTGACTTTATAATGTGTACTAGGCTACTCTTTGCCCAGTGATTTCATCCTTAGCCTCAAATATTTCATCAATCTCTGCTTTTTCCCATTGTTTTGACAGGATATTCCAGCTTGCCATATGCCCAAGGCTACTCCATCTCTAATTGTTTACAAGGTCTCCTTTTCCTTCAACACATACCCTTCCCCAGTTCTACAGCATAGATGTAAGGCAAAGGCTTTAGGATAAAATGGTTTGTTGATATTTTTGGTGCCAAGTCAAATGATGTTGTATTTTTAATTTGAAATTCCTGTTGTCATTGCTGATATATAGAGAAGCAACATAGATTCTTCACTTTTTATAACAATATGCTATGTTGCAGTTCATTTTCTAGATTCTCTGCTCTTAGAATAAAAACTTTCTATATTTCAGACCCCCAGAAAGCTAACTATAATCCAATCTCAATCAATCCCTATAAATTTGCTTTCTTAACCACACTTCTGAAAACCACTTACTGGTGACCTCATCATTTGGCTGAATGCCAGGCAGTCGGCAATGGCTGACTTTTAGAGACACTTCCAGAGTTACTGTGCATGTGTGCTAAGTTGCTTCAGTTGTGTCTGATTCTTTGCGACCCCATGGACTGTAGCCTGCCAGGCTCCTCTGTCCATAGGATTCTCCAGGCAAGAATACTGGAGTGGGTTACTAAAGATCAACTAATTCTGAATCACTCCCAGTTCTGAAAGTCCAACAATTTTGTTGTTATAATCCTTATCATAATAGTTTTATTGAATATGAATTTTGCTTAATCTGCCTTAATCCATTTTGGAGACTAGGTATGGAAAAAATTTGTAATACATTTCTTTCCAAGGAACATTATGATAAGATACCACTCCAGTATCCTTGCATGGAGAATTCCCACAGACAGAAGAGCCTGGCAGGCTACAGTCCATAGGGTCACAAAGAGTCGGACATGAGTGAATGACTAAGCACAGCATGATGAGATGCTAATATTTGCACACTTATTGATCCTTCCAGGCATTTTCACCATTGATAGTAATCCTTTTTTACTTTGCTTGCATGATGTCCAGAATTTGGAAGTAAAATTTTACTGAACTTAGTCAACTGAATTTATATTTTTACAAATAATTTCTAACATTGATATTCTTTTGAGCAAATTCATGTGTGAAAATATTAATTCTCAGTCTGATAAAAGCTAAGCCTCTACAGCAGTTAACTGGCCAACAGCACTATCAACTTTGAAAGTACTACAAGTTTAAGAGCCATATTGTAGTAAAATAAAAGGCAGCATCTTAACCTTGAAACTTTGGGGCTAACAAGGGAAATCAAAGTCAAAATAAGCATTTCTAAATGTGTATTTCAGTCCTCTATTCAGCAAGACAGCAGATCAGTTAATTGGAGAAATTGGCATCCTACATAGAAGAATAGTTTTTGCAACATATGTAGCAAAAGGCACATCCTAAATATGAGACCAGTTTTGAGAGTGATATAAATTTTCATTTCCACTGCAGATACCTTGCCTTTCACACCACCAACATCTAGCATTAGGGTGCTTGAAATTAATTTGTTTGGCTGGAATTATAGTTGTTGCTGTTATTATGTATAGTTTTTGTTTTCATACAGCCAACACAGGTCCTACAAAGAGATGGAATAAATCATGGTGGCCATGGTGTGACTTAAAGAGTTGAGGAGAAAGCTTTAGTCTAGCATACATATTTTTTCTTTTCTTTCCTAGATGCCATTTTGCTTGAAATTCTGTTTTTTAGAAGGCTTGTAGGTAGGAGTGCAGTGGAAGATAGATATAGACTAATCCCTCCAAAATCTAATGAAATGTAGTAAGAGATTAAACAGAATATACATCATTAAGACAAATTATTCTTTTTTTCCCCCAGGGAGTATAGTAGCTTTTTGTTGAAACACAATAAACTCCTGTTTCCTGAGGACAGACAGATTGCTGGGTCTTCTCTGAGGCTTAGGATGGATAACCCTCCTTACCTGGGTGGGGAGGGCGATGGCAGAGGATGGTTAGGAGACTCTAAACTTGGGCACAGGTGCAGCATCATCAGTCTTAAGGAGAAACAACTACTAAATCTGATCCTGACTAGTGGTGGATTTAGGTTTGGAAGACAGGGTTGGGGGGTTAGTTCTGGTTCCAACAACATGAAGTCAGGGACAGAAGGAAAGAGGCAACTTTGCCTACTTGCTAATTCTTTCTCAAATGACCTTGTCTTTAAGGATATAACGTTTAGCTATTCTAAAGTGCCAACTTGCAACAAATGCAATACTAGACAAGAAAACACATTTTTCAAGGAAACGGGAAAATTATTACCAAAGGAAGTCTTTCTGACTTTCACAGACGTCTCTTCCTGTTCCTGAAACCACTGGAGTGAAACTTGAGAGGCATCTGTTGTTGTCTTGTCATCTCTGCTGATTTTCCAGCTGCTCCAGATATGCCCAACATCATTTCTGTCTCATAGTCAGAGGTTTCCCTAGGCCAAGAGAGGCTCCTTGAACCTGCTTTGAAGACCCTCACTATGAGCAGCTGGTAGACCACCACTGAGAATGAAGAAATTGGCTCTACCATAATTATTTTTTTATTCCAAATTTCTATGTTATTTCCGCATTTAAAAAACACACCCAACTTGATAGGTTTCCTCATTCAATGGCAAAGCAAAGCAGGTAAGATATTTTTATCCATCCATGGATGTCCTTCAGTGATTTATTTTCCTTTTTAAAATGACCACTGATGTATATTGTAATCTGAATTGCATGGGAGCTACTTATAGTAATATCCCTACTCACATTTCATAGTTAAATTTACCTTCATTGAGGATCTTTAATTAGCCATCTGCTTCATGTTATTGCAGCAATAGCAGGCCAGCAGTATAACAACTGCCATTTATTTAGAAATAACTATGTATCAGAACCAAAACTAAAGTCTCATTTTATGTCATCGAGCTCTTACGTAAACTATGGTGGTTAATATTATCCTTATTTGATAGAGGAGAAAGCTAAAGTGAAAAGAGTCTTGGTAATCTGTACTAGGTCACGTGCATAACAAGTGGCAAAAATTCAATCCTCATGACACTACAATTTACAATTAAGGACCCTGAGGCGCAGACAGACCAGAAGCAAGGGGATACAATAAGCGACAAGTTGGAAATCAGATCTGTCAGAGCCCTCAAAGAACATGTTCTTCCTATTGTATCATTTATCTTTCATTGTGTTTTGTTTCTCTGCCCTCTCTGAAGGATAGGAAGAGGAAACAAAATTTGTAAATTAAATGGTTTTGAAGTGTTCTGAAAAGTTCTGATTTATGAATAGGCATAATTCTTTGCCTGAGCCCACATTTTAGAAAGAACATTTCAGATATGAGCTGCTGGCTTGCCAATGGACTCAAGCATACGTTACCTGGTGACCTCAGTGTTACTAGTTAATCACTGGCATATGAGTCAATACAAAGTTACTGTTCTTTTCAATTTTTTATTGAAGTATAGTTGATATATAATGTTGTGTTATTCTCAGGTATACAGAATATATATTATTTTTCAGAATCTTTTTGATTATATTAATAGTTATTTTAATTACAAAATATTAAATATAGTTTCCTGTGCTATACAGTAAGTCCTTATTGCTTATCTATTTTATATATAGTAGTGTGTATTTCTTAATCTCAAACTCCTAATTTAACCCCTCTTTACTCCTTTGGTAATCATAAAATTTTTTTCTAATATTAGTCATAAAAAGAGAATGAGATAATGCCATTTGCAGCAACATTGATGAACCTAGAAGTTATCAAACTAAGTGAAATCAGAGAAAGACAAATGTCATGCGCAGTCGTGTCTGACTCTATGCGACCCATGGACTGTAGCCTACCAGGCTCTCCTCTGTTTATGGGATTCTTCAGGCGAGAATACTGGAGTGGGTAGCTATTCCCGTCTCCAGGGGATCTTCCCAACCCATGATTGAACTCAGGTCTCCTGCATTGCAGGCAGATTCTTTACTGTCTGAGCCACCAGGGAAGCCCCTTATCATATGATATACTCTGCTTAGTCGCTCAGTTGTGTCCAACTCGTTGTGACTGCATGGACTATAGCCTGCCAGTCTCCTCTGTTCATGGTGATTCTCTAGGCAAGAACACTGGACTGGGTTGCTGTGCCACTTATTTGTGGGACTTATTCATAAAACAAAGTTGCTCTTATATAGGGCAGAGGCAATTACTAGTAGCTTGCTTCAGAAATCAAAATTGTTGATGATGGAAGAAATTGTGAAATGAGTTTCCCTGGAAAGCATTGTAAGGGTTCTGTTTAATTTCTGAGCTCACATTTGGGCTATGGAAAGGAATTCAAAACGAAAGTGCAGACAATAGGAAAGCTGCTCCACTTTCATTGCTTTCAGCTGGAGACTGGCTGTGCTTGGACTGGCTGTCTGAAGTACAGTTATATCCTACAACGTGGTCTGCAGGTTTGCATTCTCCTCCTTCAATGACTTTCATATCAAAGCAGCTTTGTTTCCAAGTTACCATAATGGGACTCAGCCTAATAGTTTTCCAAGCTCTCGTTGATCCTTGGTGTGGAATAAATGTGCACACTGCCTCATTAATCCTCTCCACAATCCTTGGAGAGGAGTGGCAAGCAGTATCCCATCCGTTTTGCAGTGGAGGAGAGAAAGGCCAAGTAAATTGCTTACGGTGCATCTGTGCCCAGCCTTCTGGACATTTCCATCTGGGTACCCTGCTGGCTTGTCAAACTCAGCTTACCCCAAATTGAGCTCATTCTCTTCCACTTTCCAAAACACATCTCTCTATCCGGGCATTGTGTCTTGGTTAATGGCACTGCTCTCCACACAGTTCCCCTGGTGGAAGCCTCCGAGTCATCTATGATTTCTATCACTTCCTATATTCAATCACTTATGAAGTTTCTTTCTTTTTCCTCTGAAGTAGCTCTCCAATTCAACCATTCTCTTCAAACAACCCTGACCCAGCCTCTCACTCTATCTAGGGTCAGATCCTTCCTTATCCAGATGCCTAGAATTAATCCTTACTAACATACCTAATTTAAGTTTTTCAATTTGTTGTTTATAGTGTCTTCAAAAAAATTAATCTTCGTGAAACTGAGGTATTACTGTCTCTCTTGCTCTAGAAGCTGTGATGGTTCCACATGGCCAATAAACATGGTTCTGACTCTTTTCCTCATCAGTATCTTATAAACTTGGGCACAACCTCACTCTGAGAACTTGTCTCCCACTTTTTTTACCTGTTGTTTTTTTTATCTATTTTATATACAGTAGTGTGTGTCTGTTAATCGCAAATTCTGTTACCTTGTGTCCCCTGCTTTAGACACAAGGCCATATCACTATTCTCCAGATGCTTTTGCTCATTTCCTAACTTGAGTTCATCATGAGATTGCCTTAATTTCACCTGATTGAACAAACTTCTAATTAATCTCTCCCTCTTTTGAGTCTTTGTAACAGTTTGTTACCATTTGCCATATCTTGTGTTAGTTAATTACCAGTATTTCTCTCAAAACTGTCTGCAAGTTCCCTGAGGACAAAGTCCATATTTATGTATTTCTGAAATATTAGTACTTCACATAGTGCTAAGTACTTACTTGGTGCTAAAATCTTTTTGTATACCAATTTAAAAACAATAAAGAACTTATCTTAGAAAAAAACTTAATCTATTTAATAACCACAATAACTGTAATATAGTCATTACTGCTGATCCCTAACTTACAGATGAACAGACTGAGACCTAGAGAAGTAAAAAGACTTTTCCATGTCCTGTCTAGCATGAGAGGCAAGACTTATATTCCCAGTATAACCATCTGAAAGCCCTAATTTTATTTCACTGTGCTAGTCTACACATAAGCAGAAGTATAGTTGGAAATGTGGGTTGAAACAATGCCCAATTTTGATAAAAACAAGCATTTCTGGTTACTACAACATGCTAGCTATTGTTCATCTTGAGGGGTCATCAACATCCAAGGGATGCTCCCGCATTCCTGGTTGTTTTCTTTGAGAGTAAGAACATGAACATCTTAGGGACAAGGACTCTTCATGTTCGTGTTTGGAGCAACCATAGTACCAGTATGGACTTGAATATAAATGATGTTTAAAAATTATTGCTTGTATAATGGAATCTAGAACTTTGCTATCCTTGGCCATTTTCTCTTGTAATTACCAGCAGACACAATATGTTGCCAAATATTTATGAAAAAAGTATATACACCTTGGTTGGTTTTTTTAATGTTATGATACACAGTTCCACTTCATTCTTTCCCAGAGCAAAATCATTATTGTTATGTGGAAAGAGTAGTTTTCCCATAGACATCTATATATTTCTCATCATGTATATCTGACCGTAGGGCAGTTTCCTGTGTATTTCAAAGTTAATATCATCATGCATATGTCCTCTTGCAACATCTTTATAATATATCATTTAAGTTCTTTTCTATTGTATTACAGCTTTTTATCTCTCAGTATACTTACTCCTTGGAAATACAACACTTTATTGATAATAATTGCTACAATATATTTAGGATGTATTAAGGGTTCTAGCACTGTTCAAAATGCTATGGAAACCTCAATAGTATCTAATACAAATGAGAAAATCTGGTCAGAATTTTTCCTGATATCAAGTTTTGAAAAAAAAATGAGATCCAGTAAGAATTTTGGATGGATAGTCCAAGAATACTCAATGGAGGGAAGGCTGAAAAATAGAAAGTTGGTCCTCTGATTACAAATGCCATCAAGTTTTCTCTTTGGCCCAGCCCATAGCAAGACTCTAGACTCCTCGATCTGAGTGCCTTACTTTTTAATTTTCTTTTCTTTATTTAAATTTCTTCTGTATTCTCGCCTAAGGAATTTAGCATCTTGTTTCACAGATGCTTATATTGTCCTTAGTGTGGTCCTCCAAGTATTCAATAATATGTAAATTTCTCATTTGTAAGTTCTCATCATGTAAATGTCTCCTCTATGCAGTTATTTTTAGAGATAAAGCAAAATAGCAATAAATACTTATTAGCGGATTTGGATTGAAATGGATTCTAGTTGTCTACCCATTCTGGGGAAGAGCAGATCTCTGACATGAGAACCCTATGGATAGAAATAGGATACTCATTCTCCTTGTGCGCAAGAAAAGGATTGAGATCATGGCTTTAGTTGCCCAAGTGTGAGGTAATAAGTTGGAGCATGTGGAATAAGGTTTAGTTATGAACTCTGTGTAAGCAGGTTTACAAGATAAAATGTGCAGTCACATAGAGCTTAAATGAACTTCTTTCATTGTTTCCTTGTTCAGTATTATGAGCACACTCACTTTATTGCCTAGCTTCCACCTAAATGCCTCTAATAAAAGGGAACTCATTATACTCTAAGACAGCCTGTTCCATTTTTGGACAGCTCATTTTGTTGTAGGATAAAAGGATCATTGGGCCTATTTCCAAGGGCTGTAGGAACAAGATGACTTTCTCAGATGTTTGGCGGCTGAAGTTTATATCAGGGATTAATAATAAAGTTCTAGGAAGGGTGATGCAGAAGCAAATTGTGTTACCCTTGAAGCTATATAAAGTTGACTGTGTTCTGCTATCATCGCAGTCCTGGGAAGCCAAAAGGAATCTTCCCTTCGAACCCCATTGCATAATAATGTACAGTGTTCTCAAGTTCTCTTGCTTGCTAGATTATGCTGAAAAAGGACAGCTGTAGGGATAATTGATGACAAATAGACTTTCAAAGATGTATTTAAGAAACTAGAATTATTTAGTCTTGGACAACAGGAGATTAGAGGGCAGGGATGGTGTTTAGTTATAGCTTCACAATTCCTTAACCACACGTTCCCCCCAGATCACTGAAAAAGAAGTATTTTGTAACTTATTTTATGCAAAAATCTGACTGAACTGAGGTGACATTGTTTATAGTCTCTATCTCACTTGGTATGCATATTCATATTTTGTTGCAAAAATACTTATGTGTTTGCTAATGGAATATTGTTCCATGCCCTACTGGTCACATTAAGTAACAGAATATATGCATCATCTTACATCTCTAAACTTTGAGAAAGTGTGAATTTTGAAACATAACCCTTCCTAAGGGCCTATAGACTGTGGAAGGTCATTTCCATATTTAGCTTTTTGAGGATGGTCTTCTTTCTGTTTTCCTAAATTTGAGGTACATTGATATTGCAAAAGTAAGATTCTCAGAAAGAAACACCAGTCAGAGAATACTCTGAAAGAGGAAAGGATCCTTTACTTCTGAAACTCATTAAAACTAACTGCTTGGAGAGGATAGGAAACAGGAGCTCATCAGAATATTTCAAGAGCAGCAGTCCTTGACAAGAGTTAGTCTGTGGACCTCTTGGGCAATATGATGAAACCAGTCTATTGACCCTCTCCTAGAAAAATGCAAATGAATACAAGATTATGCATATATTTTCATGGTGCTCACAGATCCACTAAGCTTACGTGGTTAAAATTTTCTGCTCTGGAGTGCGTTTGAGTGGATATAGAGTCAATCAGGTGAAGAGGTTCCTGTAAATAAAATACAGGCAAACACCTTAGAAATATTAAATTTTGGGGAAATGGAGTATTTGGGGAGATAGGATATTTATGCCATCCTAGTCCCCACCATTATTAAAAAGCAGAGACATTACTTTGCCAACAACGGTCCATCTACTCATGGCTATGGTTTTTCCAGTGGTCATGTATGGATGTGAGAGTTGGACTATAAAGAAAGCTGAGTGCCAAAGGTTTGATGCTTTTGAACTGTGGTGTTGGAGAAGACTCTTGAGAGTCCCTTGGACTGCAACCAGTCCATCCTAAAGGAAATCAGTCCTAGGTGTTCATTGGAAGGACTGATGTTAAAGCTGAAACTCCAATACTTTGGCCACCAGATGCAAAGAACTGACTCGTTAGAAAAGACCCTGATGCTGGGAAAGATTGAAGGCAGGAGAAGGAGGTGACAGAGGATGAGATGGTTGGGTGGCATTACCAATTCAATGGACGTGAGTTTGAGTAAACTCCAGGAGTTGGTGATGGACAGGGAGGCCTGGTGTGCTGCAGTCCATGGGGTGGCAAAGAGTTGGACACGACTGAGCAACTGAACTGAACTGTCCCCACCATAGTTTAAATGAGAGGTAAGATACACAACAGCAGGCCTCCCTTTGCACAGAACAGCCTTCCCAGGTAAGCTTACCACACAGCAGTCTTTGCAAGCAGAAAGAAATGAAGGAGAGAATCTAGAAGGACTCCCCTGAATTCTTTCCTTGAACTTATCAACCCATCAGATCACCTCCTTCTCCATGGGAAGAGATGAAGAGGGCCAGGGTGAGTCAGACAGCCCCCTCCTGGTCAGTAGTATACAAAATCATTTCTGTCTCTGTGAAAACATGAGGAATGAGGATTAATTATTAATGCTAACAGACTGTGTGGCTGTTTTTGGTTAAACCAATAATAGCCAACAAAAGACAATGAAGCTGAACCTCTCCGAAGAGAAGAGTAGGCAGTCCCGTCTACACACAAAACAAAATTAGGTTGTAGTTTTCTCAGGCAAGAAGAGATTGGTAGATAAGAAAAAATGTTACTCAGGAAACTGTAACTGGAGAAAAAAATGTATCAGATTAAAAAGTCAGGGAGGTAGATATTGCAGTCTGTCTTTCCCCTTCCCTCAACTTTTCAGTGACACTGCCTCAGTGCCCTTCTCCTTCCATCAATAGTGTCTTCACAGTTCTTCTAGCTTCTTCTACCTGCTGCTGACTCCTAAAGTCATTGCAACATGTTTTAGTTTTTTGTTATAGCAGCATTTCTGGAAACCAATTTCTGTTCACTTATTTATGTATACCAAATCACCATAAATTTCAGTGGCTTAAGATGCAATGATCACTTAATTTGTGCGTTAATATGTGGGTCAGGAATTTGGGAAGGGCTTGGCTGGATTATTCTTATTTTCCATATGGTGTTGTCCGAGGTTACTTGTTATTCAAGTGATGGCTAGTATTATCTAGAGATTCAAAATGACAGCTGGAAGGCGAGGCTCAGCTGAGTTTCTCTTGCTTTTCACATAGTCTAAGGGCTTCTCTGTGTGATTTATCTAGAAGAGTTGTTGAACTTTTCACATGATATCTTATGCCTCTGAGATTTAAAACTGGCATATGTTTATTTTTCACATTACTCTGATGATCAAAGAAGTTATAAAAAAGAGTATAGGTTGAAAGTACTGGAACACAGACAACCACTCACCTCCACTGTGGGAGGAATGTAAAAACATTTCTGGCCATTTTCAGTCTACAACATGTAGATTACTAAATCTTTTATAACTCCTCAATTTGGATGCCTGATTTATTTATTTTCAGCCATTTTTTCTTATTATAAGGATCAAACCACTTTTACTGCATTGCAAAAGCTGTGTAAAAAACAGTATAAAAGTGTTTTGTTATCATTTAGATCTAAATATCTTACTTATAATTTCTTATTTCACTCAGTAGCTATTTGAAATGTTTTTAAACTTTTCCAGATACATGGAGTATTTGTTGAGCATTTTTATTTCCTTCTAAATTAATTTTGAGGTAGTGGGGATTCTGGACTTCCCAGGTAGAGATAGTGTTAAAGAACCTGCCTGCCAGTGCAGGAGACTTAAGAGATGTGGGTTTGATCCGTCAATGGGGGAGATTCTTTGGTGAAGGAAATGGCAACCCACTCCAGTATTCTTGCCTGGAGAATGCCATGGACAGAGGAGCCTGGTGGGCTAGAGTCCATAGGGTGGCAAAAAGTTGACAGGACACATACCCATGGGATTATACACATGACAATGACTATCTGAGATTTTCTTCATAGTTGTTTATGTCAGGATTTACATGGTCAGTTTTAAAATTTTCAATGTGTTTGTTGCTGTTTTTCAGTCGCTAAATTGTGTCTGACTCTTTACAACTCCATGGACTGAAGCATGCCAGGCTTCCCTGTCGTTCACTATCTCCCAGAGTTTGCTCCAAAACATGGCCAAAATTTCAATATATACTCAGAATTATGCCTATTTTCCTTTATTATAGGGAGCAGAATATCTCTCACATTCTGTCTTTGTGATCAAATTCTCACCTATGAAGAGAGGTTGTCAGTCTCAACCTCTCAAATATTGTACAAACTGTATTGACTATGGGCTTTCCTCATGGCTCAGTGGTAAAAAATCCACCTGCTAATGCAGAAGATGTGAATTCAATTCTTTGGTCGGGAAGATCCCCTGGAGAAGGAAATGGCAAGCCACTCCAGTATTTTACCTCTCCGTGAACAGAGGAGGCTGGTGGGCTACAGTCCATGGAGCAGCAAAAGAGCCAGACATGACTTAGCAAATAAGCAACAAACAGCAACACTATTGACTATAAAAGAGCCTGTATTTATTCATCACAAAATTAAGTACATACTAAATTTAACTTACTAATATAATAAAAACAGCTCTTTTAAATCTTAAGGTGGATTTTAAAAAGCAAAGACTCAGTTGTTTAACTTAACTGTGTCTTTATTGCCTTATTAAAAATAAGAACAACACCTTCTGTGTAGGGTTTGTGGTAAGAACTAAATGAGACAAGTAAAATGTCTGTTACCTAGAAAGTGATCAGTAAATTTTGTCTTTGACCTGAACAGAAGGTGTATTTCATTGTGAAAATAAGTTCAGTTCAGTCACTCAACTATGTCCTACTCTTTGCAACCCCATGGACTGCAGCATGCCAGGCTTTCCTGTCCATCACTAACTCCCAGAACTTGCTCAAACTCACGTCCATTGAGTTGGTGATGCCTTCTGAACATCTCATCCTCTGTTATCCCCTTCTCCTCCTGCCTTAAATCTTTCTCAGCATCAGGGTCTTTTCCAGTGAGTCAGTTCTTTGCATCAGGTGGCCAAAGTGTTGGAGTTTCAGCTTCAACATCAGTCCTTCCAATGAATATTCAGGTCAGATTTCCTTTAGGATGGACTGGTTGAATCTCCTTGCAGTCCAAGGGACTCTCAGGAGTCTTCTCCAACACCACAGTTCAAAAGCATCAATCCTTTAGCACTCAGCTTTCTTTATAGTCCAACTCTCACACCCATACATGACTACTGGAAAAACCATAGCCTTGACTAGATGGACCGTTTTTGGCAAAGTAATGTCTTTGCTTTTTAATATGCTGTCTAGGTTGGTCATCGCTTTTCTTCCAAGGAGCAAACATTTTTTAATTTCATGGCTGTAGTCACCATCTGCAGTGATTTTTCTTTTTTTCTGCAGTGACTTTGGAGCCCCAAAATATAAAGTCTGCCACTGTTTCCATTGTTTCCCCATCTATTTTCCACAAAGTAATGGGACTGGATGGCATGATCTTTGTTTTCTGAATGTTGAGCTTTAAGCCAACTTTTTCACTCTCCTCTTCCACTTTCATCAAGAGGCTCTTTAGTTCTTCTTCACTTTCTGCCATAAGGGTGGTGTCATCTGCATGTCTGAGGTGAAATTAGTCTTTTTGTGAAATTGACTTAAGACTATTGTGAAAATAGTCTTATGATTATTTGGTATTTCTTCAGATTGAAAAAATTGTATGAAATAATACACCATTTGCAGCAATATGGAAGGATCTGGAGATTATCATACTAAGTGAAGTAATTCGGAGAGAGAAAGACAAATACATGATATTACTTATATATGGAAACTAAAAAAATGATATAAATGAAATTATTTTCAAAATGGTAACAGACTAACAAGAGAAGGAGTTTATGTTTAGCAGGGTGGGTAGAAAGAGGATAGATTGGAGTTTGAGATTGACATTGACACACTGAGACATTGACATACTGAGACACGATTGACACATTGAGACACAGTTGAGATTGAGATTGACACACTACTATATTTAAAATAGATAGCCAACGAGGACCTACTGTATAGCACAGGGAACTCTACTCAATGTACTATAATAACCTAAATGGAAAAAGAATTTGAAAAAGAATAGATACACATGTATGGATAACTGAATCACTTTGCCATATACCTGAAACTCTCTGAACATAGTTGTTCACGTATACTCCATTGTTAAATAAAATTTTTAAAAGACAAAAAAAATGATGCAGTCACTTCAATTAAATATATTCATGATTCTAACTGTGTTTTGCAACCAAGCATTAAGATCAGGAGGCGTGTGGTTGACCTCCTACCATATTCTGTGCATTTGAAGCACAGTGTGAAATGGGTTCAAGGGAAACGTCCCATCAGTGTGTGCTTCCTCTCAAGGCTGCGAGGACAGCGCCATTGTTCACTACTGATGCTTTTCCAGCCTCCATCACAGCTCAGATAATACTTGCTTGGAATCAACTTTTTAATATAATAGATGTTTTAAGAGTATAACAGAAAGTTTTCTGTATATATGCTGCCCATATACCAGGAACAAGTTCATACACTTTGTCAGTAGTCAGGTATAGTTGTAAAGTTGTGTCTCTCACCATGAACCGAGTGGTAGTCCCTGCTCACCTATATTGAATACACCCGACATTGTGTTATGTCTGGCTGTATCCTTTGAAAAACAAGCCCACAGCTGTTTCTTTTTTTTTTTATACACAGTATTCATCTTTAATTTTATTCTCAGTTTGGCCATCTTCTTGGCAGTACAGCCCCTTAAATTTGTATTTTCTAGAAACGGTGACACTCTGAATGATGCTTCTCTATTTTTAGCCTTCTTTGTCATGAAATGAATGAACTTGATACTAGAAAACATTATTTTGTACACATTCTGAGAAAAGATCAATTTACTTGCCAGGAAAGACACTGTTTTGTCTTAGAATGATATGCGAATTTCAGTGGCTTCAGAATGCTACTTGATAAGTTTTCTGCAGACAATACCACATTGTAAAAGGGTAAAATGGATTGCTCATCCAAATAAAGTCAGACTTTCTGACTATCAGCATTTCAATTTTAATTTGTATTTTCCTTTTGTGCATCTGTGTCTTCCTGTGGGGGATTGCCACAATCACAACTTATTGCCATAATCAGTATTACTAACTTAAGTAACATTTCACTATTTTTCTCCCTTGGACTATAGTAATGCTACTATATCAATGGATCCCTTTTGAGACCTTGACACAGGTTTGAAAATCGGGGATATAGTATAACATTTTGGTGATAATCAAGCATTCAAATTAAAGCACAAAATAATTAATATGCAACTGACATGAAAATAGGTTTTAACCAAGACCTGTACCTCTACAGAACTTACAGTACCTGGAAAACATTTAGAAATATAAATATTATAAATAACATAATGGAACTGAGTTTGGAACATAATTAAATTTTATATTTTACACTTATGAACTAAAAGCAAAATTTTTATATTTCTCAATAAATCTGTTACCAGTCTTTTTTTATCTTTGTCACTTTGATGGGTGAAAGGTAATATTTCATTGCAAAACTAATTTATACATCCTAAATTATGAATGAAACTGAGCATCTTGTCAAGTATTCAGATCCATTTATATTTCCCTTTCTATGATCTGCTTGAAAAAAATTTTCTTCTATTGAGTTTCAATCCTCTTTTAAGAATCTTAAGGGAATCTTAACACTAAGGAAATCTTACCCTTCATCTATCACATGTGTTGGATATAACTTTTCTCCAGTTTTCAGGTGGCCTTTTGGCTCATTTTCCTCATATATTTTCTAATGCATAAGTTTTAATTTAGACCTTTTCCCCTTTCTAAACTGGTTCTGTTTGTGCACAGGTAACTATATGATCTTGGTTAAGTATAATCAAAATGACTCACTTTATAATGAACTTTCATAGCTTTCAGAGTTACCTTGCTTTAGATGTCTCTGTAAGACCATCTGTTTGGAGATATGCTTTCCATTTCAACTTGTCTTTTTAAATAATTTGCTTATCCCATTACAAACACCATGATAACTTGAGACACTTATGTATCTGAAGTGAGTCACTCTGTCTCCCCCTAATCTCAGCTGTTTTCTGGCATTCAAGGAAATCTTTCAAAATACTAGCTGAACCTAAGCTAAATGAACAGTTCCTTTCAGAGACCACATATAACAAAAGAGTGCATTTTAACAAGAATAGTTTGAAGAAGTCACAAAACAAAGTCACTAAATAAACAGTTGTCTACATTAAGCTATGTAAACAGACTCCAAGGACAGAGACAGTCTGATTTCCAGACCTATTACATTATAATATTATAGTTTTCATCAAGAGCATAATGCTAAACAGGAAAAAAATTTTAAAAGTCGCATGCTATGTTATTCCATTTATTTAACATCATTGATATAAATAAATTACAGAGATGGAGAACAAATTAATTACTGTCAAGGATAGGGAGGGTGAGGAAGGAGATAGGTAAGATCTATACCTACATCTCCTCAAGGTAGAATGAGGAGTACCATTTAGTTCTGTTTCTTGTTTTTAAGGTGACTATGTGAATCTACACATGGGATTACATGACATATGAGTATACACACACCATATACCAATATCAGTTTCCTTGTTTTGCGATAATATTCTTATTCTAGAAGGTTGGGACAAACCAAGAAAAGAATATGTGGAAACTGTCTGTAGTATTTCTATAGCTTTCTGTGAATCTATAATTAATTCAAGTAAAAAGTTAAAAAATGAAAGCCTAAAACATTAAATTTAATAATTGGATATTGATAAGTAGAAAGTTATTAATTTTAGGGCTAATGTCTATATCAAGTCTCCTTAATAAATTCTAAATGGAGCTAATTGCCTTTTTCATTTGGTTTTCTTATAACTCATTACTTCAAAATAATGGTAGTTTTTAACTTTTGCTTTCAGATATTAACCTCTTTTTTCTTGCTGAATTATTAAGATGTTTAGTGCAATGTTGGATAATAAAAGTAGTTCAGTTCAGTTACTCAGTCATGTCTGACTCTTTGCAAACCCATGGACTGCAGTATGCCAGGCCTCTCTGTCCACCACCTACTCCCAGAGTTTACCCAAACTCATGTCCGTTGAGTCGGTGATGCCACCCAGCCATCTCATCCTCTGTCTTCCCCTTCTCCTCCTGCCCTCAATCTTTCCCAGCATCAGAGTCTTTTTAAATGAGTCAGCTCATCACATCAGGTGGCCAAAGTATTGGAGTTTCAGCTTCAACATCAGTCCCTCCAGTGAACACCCAGGACTGATCTCCTTTAGGATGGACTGGTTGGATCTCCTTGCAGTCCAAGGGACTCTCAAGAGTCTCCTCCAACACCACAGTTCAAAAGCATCAATTCTCCTGCTCTCAGCTTTCTTTATAGTCCTTTATAGTCTTTACAGCCACTGTGCCTTCCAGGGGACGTGCATCCCTGTCCGGGATATGTATGGCTGTGGCAAGGCCTATCTGATTCTCATTCCATTTAGGCTGCCACAGATCAGCTGTTTCACTTTCAGCCTTAAATGTTTCTCCTCTGACTCAGACAGTTTGCCCTGCTGTGAGGATTGGACCTCTGCTTCAGTTCCACCACCGGTACAGGGAAGGTCCAGTCCTACTAACACTCTTATTTTTCATCCTTCATCCTACCAAGTTATGCGTGGTTCTATATATTCTTTTCCACTAGTCAGGTACTCCTGTCTACTATCAGTTTGTGTTCTGCATGCACTTTTGTGTCTGAAGGTCTATTCCTGATGTATCCATGGAGAGAGATTTACTCCATATCCACCTATTCCTCCACCATCTTGTTCTCCCCTTCTGTTGTCGATTATTGTATTTTACTTGGCACATTATTTATCCCACCTTTTAAAATTCAAATCACTGTGGATGATGACTGCAGCCATGAAATTAAAAGACACTCTTTGGAAGAATAGCTATGACAAACCTAGACAGCATTAAAAAGCAGAGACATTACTTTAATGACAAAGTTTCATCTAGTCAAAGCTGTGGTTTTTCCAATAGTCATGTATGGATCTAAGAGTTAGACCGTAAAGAAAGCTGAGCACCAAAGAATTTATGCTCCTGAACTGTGGTGTTTGAGAAGACTCTTGAGAGTCCCTTGGACTGCAAGGAGATCCAACAAGTCCATCCTAAAGGACATCCGACCTGGATATTCATTGGAAGGACTGATGTTGAAGCTGAAATTCCAGTACTCTGGCCATCAGATGCAAAGAACTGACTCATTAGAAAAGACCCTCATGCTGGGAAAGATTTAAGGCAGGAGGAGAAGGGGATGACAGAGGATGAAATTGTTGGATGGCATCACCGACTCAATAGACATGAGTTTGAGTAAGCTCCGGGAGTTGGTGATGGACAGGGAAGCCTGACATGCTGTAGTCCATGGGGTTGCAAAGAGTTGGGCATGACTGAGCAGCTGAACTGAACTGATGTCAATAGTTCATTGTACTTCCCTGGATATATTCTCTGACTTTTAAGTTCTAAACTTCCTAAATAAGTTTGTTAATTACAGTAGTTTAGACACAGTTGTCCATTTTATTAATTTTTATATTTGCCACAGGTAAAAGGACAAAGAAGGATAGATTGAGATTGAAAAATATACATATGCACCTCACTGCTTCATAGAATGTGATTGTTTCCAAATCTGTTGAGGAAATCCTATTTCTGTGCATCACACTAACTCTTTTAGTGTTCCTTGTGAAATAGAAAACCCGATTTTATTGCTAATTTAAGCAAATCAATAACTTGGAATCTTAGTTTTCCCATCTACAAAATGGGGAATAATTTTCTCTTTCTTTGTCCATCACATAGGGCTATTGGGAAAATTTTTGTATTTATTAGTAAGGAAAAGAGAGTTACTTACAAATCATAAAAACCAAAATCAGCAACAAGCAATTTTTTTTATATAGGGCCAGCTAGGGGAAAAATAAAAAATGTCTTTGGGTCTCATTTATTTTCATTAAAAAAAAAAAGATCTGTTGAATCCCACAGAACTAAAATTCAGATTCCTCCCTTTCCTGAATAAAATGATGAGAAATTAGCATCTTTTAAAAAGCTGGCTAAGACAGCAGTATTTTAGTCCTCTGTTCTTATATTCTCTATTTAATCCTCCCAACAACCTCTTTGCTGCTCAAGATACATGGGGTCAACAAAAAAAAAAAAAAAAAAGAGAGTTACTTACAAATAAATTATATTGTTATTACTTCTTTATTTGATTGAGTTTCAGAGAATGGGAGAGGTTCTGGTTTCCAGATTTGACCATTTTTTAAATGTCGTTGTTCAGTCATTAAGTTTTGTCCGACTCTGCGACCCCAAGGAATGTAGTATACCAGGTTTTGCTCCCCTCCACTATCTACTGGAGTTTTCTCAAATTCATATCCATGAAGTTGGTGATGCTACTTAACCATCTCATCCTCTGCCTCACCCTTCTCCTTTTGTCTTCAGTCTCCCCCAGTGTCAGGGTCTTTTCCATTGAGTTGGCTCTTCTCATCAGGTGGCCAAAATATTGGGGTTTCAGCTTCAATTCTTGATTTTTTTTAGGATTGACTGGTTTGGTCCTTAGCAGTTCCAGGGACCCTCAAGAGTCTTCTCCAGCACCACAATTTGAAACCATCAATTCTTCAGTGCTCATCTTCTTTATGGTCCAACTATCACATCCATATATACTGGAAAAGCCATGGCTTTGACTATACAGATATTTGTTGGCAAAGTGATGTATCTGCTTTTTAATATGCTGTCTAGGTTTGTCATAGCCTTCCTTCAAAGAAGCAAGTGTCTTTTAATTTCATGGCTGCATTAACCATCCTAGTGATTTTGGTGCCCAAGAAAATAAAATCTGTCACTGCTTCCACTTTTTCCACTTTTATTTGCCATGAAGTAATGGGACTGGATGCCATGATCTTAGTTTTATGGATGTTGAGTTTTAAGCCAGCTTTTTCACTCTCCTCTTTCACCTTCATCAAGAGGCTCTTTAGTTCCTCTTTGTTTTCTGCCATTAGAGTGGTGTCATCTGCATATCTGAGAAGTTGATACTTCTCCTAGCAATCTTGATTCCACCTAGTGATTCATCTAGCATGGCATTTCACATGATGTACTTGGCATGCATAGAAGTTAATTAAGCAAGGAGACAATATACAGCCTTTTTGTACTCCTTTCCCAATTTGGGATCAATCAGTTGTTCCCATGTCTCGTTCTAACTGTTGCTTGTTGACCTGCATACAGGTTTCTCAGGAGACAGGTAAAGTGGTCTGGTATTCCCATCTCTTGAAGAATTTTCCACAGTCAAAGGCTTTAGTGTAGCCAATGAAGTGGGAGTAGATGTTTTTCTGGAACTCCCTTGCTTTCTCTGTGATTCAGTGGATGTTGGTAACTTGATCTCTGGTTCCAGTGCCTCTTTGAAACCCAGTTTGTACATCTGGAAGTTCTTGGTTCATGTGCTGCTGAAGCCTAGATTGAAGGATTTTGAGCATAACCTTGCTAGAATGTGAAATGTGTGCAATTGAATGGTAGTTCAAACATTCTTTGTGATTACCCTTCTTTGGGAATGGAATGAACTAACCTTTTCTAGTTCTGTGGCCACTGCTGAGTTTCCCAAATTTTCTCACATATTGAGTGCAGCACTTTAACAGCATCATCTTTTAGGATTTGAAATTTCTCAGCAGGAATTCTGTCACCTCTACTAACTTTGTTCTTAGTAATGCTTCCTAAGGTACACCTGACTTCAGACTCCAGGATGTCCAGCTCTAGGTGAGTGCCTACACCATTATCTAGGTCATGAAGACATGTTTTGTAGAGTTCTTCTGTGTATTCTTTCCACCTCTTCTTAATCTTCTTCTTCTGTTAGGTCCTTTCTGTTTCTGTCCTTTATTGTGACTATCCTAACATGAAATATTCCCTTGATATCTCCAAATTTCCTGATGAGATCTCTAGTCTTTCCCATATTGTTTTCCTCTACTTCTTTTTATTGTTCACTTAGTAAGGCTTTCTTATCTCTCCTTGCTATTCTCTGGAACTTTGCATTCAGTTGAATATACCTTCTCCTTTCTTCTTTGCTTTTTGCTTCTCTTCTTTTCTCGGTTATTTTAATGGCTCCTCAGACAACCACTTTGCCTTCTTGCATTTCTTTTCTTGGAGATGTTTTTTTTGATCACTGCATCCTGTGCAATGTTATGAACTACCATCCAAAGTTCTTCAGGCACTCTAGCAAGTCTAGTCCTTGAATCTATTCATCACCTCCACTGTATAATCATAAGGAATTTGATTTAAGTTGCACCTGAATGGCCTAGTGATTTTTTCTAATTTCTTCAACTTAAGCCTGAATTTTATAATCAGTAGCCTCAGTGAGCTCCATAATCTGAGCCTCAGTCAGCTCCAGGTCTTGTTTTTGCTGATAATATAGAGCTTCTCCATCTTTGGCTGCAAAGGGTAAAATCAAGCTGATTTTGGTTTTGACCATCTGATGATGTCCACGTGTAGAGTCATCTCTTGGGTTATTGGAAAAGGGTTCTTGCTATGACCAGCTCGTTCTCTTGACAAAACTCTGTTAGACTTTGCCCTGCTTCATTTTGTACTTCAATGCCAAACTTACCTGTTACTCCAGGTACCTCTTGACTTCCTACTTTTGCATTCCAATCCCCTATGGTGATAAGGACATGTTTTTTGATGTTAGTTCTAGAAGATCTTGTGGATCTTCATAGAACTGGTCAACTTCAGCTTCTTTGGCATCAGCAGTTGGTGAATAGACTTGGATTATTCTAATGTTAAATGATTTGCCTTGGAAATGAACCAAGATCATTCTGCAGTTTTTAAGATTGTACCCAAATACTGCATTCCAGACTCTTTTGTTGTCTCTGAGGGCTACTCCATTTCTTCTAAGGGATTCTTGTCCACAGTAGTAGATATAATGATCATTGTTATTAAATTCAGCTGTTACTGTCTGTTTTAGTTCATTGATTCCTAACATGTCGATGCTCAATCTTGCCATCTCCTGCTTGAGCACATCTAGTTTATCTTGATTCATGAACCTGACATTACAGGTTCCTATACAATATTGTTCTTTACAGCATTGGACTTTACTTTCACCACCAGACACGTCCACAACTGAGCATCATTTCTGCTTTGGCCCAGCCACATCATGCTTTCCGGAACTATTTGTAATTGCCCTCTGCATATTAGACACACTCCAACCTGGGGGCCTCATCTACTGGCATATCTTTTTGCCTTTTTATACTGTCCTTGGGATTTTCCAGGCAAGAGTACAGGACTGGGTTGCCATTTTCTCCTCCAATAGACCGTATTTTGTCAGAACTTTTCACTATGACCTGTCTTTCTTGGGTGGCCCCGCAGGGTATGTCTCATAGCGTCACTGAGTTATGCAGGCCCCTTTGCCATGACAAGGCTGTGATCCACAAAGAGGATTTTTTTTAATAGCTGAGTACTAACAGCCTTTGATATTTCAAGTCCCTTCATAGATAAACAGATGTAAATGGAGAATATTTACTCAATTCACATATCTATGACATGTGTCTTCATTGCTCCCCATCTTTCTGATATTTTTTCTTAGGCTGCTTTGTCTTCCCTGCTTCAAGTGTTAAGAACTTTTTTACCCTTAGGCAGTTTTCCAGGGATGAGCCACAATTTACCTTGCTGATGAATATCAGCTGGTATGATTGAAGAGCTCACTGAAGTCTTACATAGATATTATCTTCTATGATTAGCTTTCTTCTGTAGTGTTGACAGTCTGCTCTGCTTGAATAGTTGCATAAGTTGGCTTCTCAACTCAGATGGTTAGCTAAAGTTAGTCTAAAAAAATGAGGTTTTAGTCATTTTATACTGAAAGCTATAAAACTTGGCTTGTGTTGATGCTACCTAAGATTTATATAGCGTGAGGAGGCCTCTGGTCAGAGAACATATTTTACTCTGTTAACATTATCTCTTAAACACTAGTGGTTCAGCACAGATTTTAATTTTCCTTTTAGATTAATGGCAAACTCAAGGTGCAGTAAACTGCTTAGTCCTGCCAACCTTGCTCTTGAAAAACACAAAAGAAAAATCACAGTGTTGTAAGCTTTCTGTCAGATTTTACACAACTCAGTAGTGAAATGTAGGCTTCCTGTGTTCTGTGGCAGTGTTAGTCTGATGTCTTTTCCTCTGCCTATTATCCTGTCCAGCTACTGGGGTCACCCAAGCCCCTTGGGCAATATTTTCATCTGATTCATCTAATTAAAGGGTGGAGAGGTCAAGGATTGGTATCAGGCTAGTGGCTCAGCTAAACCATTTGAGAAAGAGTCTTTGAAACATTAGAGAAAGATCTGAAGTCAATTTCTGATTAATGATGGATTGCAAACATAACTGGAAAAATAAATTCATAAAAAAGAGAAAAAAAAGACACTTGCTTATCTTCATCATAACTTATCAAGTTTTTATTTCCTAGGGGTAAGAATAAACCTAGGGATAAGAACAGTGATGTTTGATTCTCCTTAAACATGGAATACTCAGAGATTGTGTCAAAATAGCTGAAAGTCACTCCCCTGAAGATATGTTCTTATAAAGGTTTGATTATTACAATGATACTACTAGTAATGTCCTGTAAGTGTGTTAATTTGTGTAATAGGCAACTTCTTGGTTTTTAAAAAATATATATATATTTTTTTACTTTTCTTGACTCGAGTTTGATGCTTTCTCTGGAGTAGACTCATATATATGAATTACAAGGATCTCAGTGGTAAAGAATCTGCTTGCCAATGTAAGAGATACAGGAAACACAGGTTTGATTCCTGAGTCAGGAAGATCCCCTGGAGAAGGAAATGGCAACCCGCTCCAGTATTCTTGCCTGAGAAATCTCATGGACAGAGCAACCTGGCAGACTGCAGTCCATAGCGTTGCTCATGTCCGACTGAGCACGCACACCCATGAGTTAACAAAAGTGGAATGTAATGATGTGGAGCTTCATGCTCCTAATTATTTCTTCTCTTCCAATTTTGCTCCTATCTGGTCTTGGAAGGTGAAGAGGTGAGGCAGGGTGCAGAAGAACACCATGGGTGTGTAGCATCCGAATTGTTTCAACTTTCCTCACACAGACCACCTGTTGATTTATTTGAATTCTTTAACCTTTATATAGAGATGGTTTCAAAGGCCAGTGGTATTCAACCCTGCCTGTATATTAGGAGGAGGAGGTGTGTGTGTGTCTCACACATGCACATGCTGTGGGGGGCTTAAAGAGACTGACATCACAGCCTTGTTCCAGACCTATTAAATAAGAATTGCTGGCACTGGGGCCTGGGCATTTGTGTTTTAATGTCTGGGGAAGGAGAGCAGGGGCATACTGAATTGCCAAGGTATTAGCATTTAGAGGAACTGCTGAGCACGATAGGAACCTCAACAACCTGCCAGCTATCAGTATTAGAGTTTGCTGCAGGAATGACAAATATAGCTCAAATCAGGTTGCACACTATAAACTCCTTGAAGTGACAGGTAAACACGGGTACATTGTAGAAAACAATACTGTTTGACAACCCGTACTGTACAGACACCTTTAGTAACTGCTTCGTGGAGTAGACTTTTAGGCCATTGGTTCTCAAACTTAAATGTAGATCAGAATTGCCTGGATAGCTTGTTAAAACCCAGAATGCTGGGTGCCACCTCCAGAGTTTCTGATTTAGTAAATCTAGAGTAGATCTCTGGAATTTCTATTTCCCACAGCTTTCCAGGTGATGCTGATGCTTCTGGTCTGGGAACTACACTTTGCTTTAAGGAATAGCTTAGGAGAGGCATATTTTTCAATCATAGTGGATTATCTGTTGGTTTAGTAAGATCCATCTCTTAATAAAATAAATAAATTCCTTCTTAACAGTTATGGGTTATTAAAATGGCATAGATATATTAACATAGGACACTGAAGACTGTGAACTTGGGAGGCTTCCATGATCAGAAAGGGACTGGGTGTCTTTTCCAAAGTCTATTTGCAAGTCACTTGATTAGAGTACAAGGTGTTTTACCCCCTTGAGTGGGTGCTGAGATGCCATCTAATCCATGCAGACTAATCACCTGGTATGCTTATTTTCAAATTATATGTATTAATTAATTGCAACCAAGTTTTATTGCATTTTCTTCTTCACCTTTGCAGTGTAAATTTTAATTTTTATATAGATGGTTGGAAATTTACTTTTGAGCTCAAGAAGATTTTCCCCAGTCTCCCAGTCTCTCCCATAGTTTGTTATGGAAATATTTCTGGTCATAGATAAGCTCAACCCCAAATGGAAAATTATCATTAATGTTTTAATTAGAAGCAATTACCTTTGAAATATGTTTGTAACAAAATATGTTCTTATGCTCCCCTCCACTTCTCTTTTGAGGCAGTGTGGTCAAGCCATTCAAGATGGCTATTCTCTTGCTACCTATGTATTCCCTTTTTGACCAGTCCTGGCCTCACATGACTATCCAATCCTCTGAATTATAAGGCTTAATCAGTAATTGCCTACATGCCTGCCCCCTGACTCAGACACTGATTTCCCTGATAATGGATAAGTTAACCTGACATCAGTTCTCCCTATAAATGGTAGCCTTTTTCTCCCCAAGTAGTGAAGAGGGCTGCCTGTGTCTGCTGAGCACAGTAGGGGTTGCTCCAGGACACTTTATTTCTGACATGTAAGCTGCTCTGTCCAATAAACCTTTGCTGTTTTTTGACACTGGGTTCTTTTTTAGGTCTCTAGCTGGACAGCTACCAGACTTCCAGCTTGTAAGTTGCAGCCCAACAGAGGCTAAGGGAAATGGCAATATTTGTTTAGTCTAAATTAGAAAACCTTCTATTTATACTCAATATTTGAGAATAGTTGGACACTGACTGGTTCAAAATTGAGGAAGGAGTATGATAAGGCTGTATATTGTCACCTTGCTTATTTAACTTGTATGCAGAGTATATCATGGGAAATGCTGGGCTGGATAAACCACAAGCTGGAATCAAGATTAGCAGGAAAAATATCAGCAACTTCAGATATGCAGATGATGCAACTCTAATGACAGAAAGTGAAGAGGAACTGAAGAGCCTCTTGATGAAGTTGAAAGAAAAAAGTGGAAAAGCTGGCTTAAAACTCAAAATTCAGAAAACTAAGATCATGGCATCTGGTCCCACCATTTCATGGCAAATAGAAGGGGAAAATTGGAAGCAGTGACAGATTTTATATTCTTGGGCTGCAAAATCACTGTGGATAGTGACTGCAGTCATGACATTAAAAGACAGTTGCTCCTTGGAAGGAAAGCTATGACAAACCTAAACAGCATATTAAAAAGCAGAGACATTACATAGCCAAAGGTCTGTATAGTCAAAGCTATGGTTTTTCCAGTAGTTGTGTATGGATGTGAGAGTTAGTCCATAAAGAAGGCTGAGTGCCAAAGAATTGATGCTTTTGAATTATGTTGCTGGAGAAGACTCTTGAGATTCGCTGGGACTGCAAGGAGAATAAACCAGTCAATCATAAAGGAAATCAACTCTAAATATTCATTGGAAAGACTGATGCTGAAGCTGAAGGTCCAGTATTACTCTGGTCACCTGATGTGAAGAGCTGACTTATTGGAAAAGATCTTGATGCTGGGAAAGATTGAAGGCAAAGGAAGAAGTGGGCAGAAGAGGGGGAGTTGGTTAAATAGCATCATCAGTTCAATGGATATGAATATGAGCAAACTCTGAGAGATAGCGAAGGACAGGGAGACCTGGCTTGCTGCAGTCCATGGGATGGCAAAGAATCAGACACAACCCATTATGTGAGCAGCAACAACAACAAATTTGTGAATAATCACCTCCAAACATTTTTTGAGAAGGGTTACCCTCCAACATTTCAATTATTATTTCAGTATCTTTAAAACTTAAGTTTTTATATCTTTTGCAAAAGTTTTGGCTTTTTAAAAATGTTTGAGTAGTTTATCCATTTAACTTTGGTCATGATCTTGATCAGAGTATAGCTGACTATTGTTGGAGGAGAACTTGTGAGCTGGACCCTGGCAATTGGAGGCCCTACACCCCCTCTGCTATATAGGAATGTGCACTCTTTCCACAGTGGGACTCAGTTTCTAAGACATGATCTTGAAAGAATAAGGAGTTACTGAGACCACCTGGGCTGAATATGTGGTTGAATCTAATTAAGACCTATATATAAACTCCTAAGATTCTGCTGGTCTGGTCTGGAGATTTGCATAAGACCACCAAAAACAAACCCTATATATAAGTTCTGTTGCTCATTAAAGCTGCCTTCTACCAATTTGAAGTGGTCTGTCTCACTTTCTGGTCTCTCTTTGCTTCCAGTTGCAGATTTTACCTGACAACTCCCAACGGTGTTTCCCCACAGTTATATTTTAAATATCCTTTAACTACTTTATATTTAGCCAGTTTCCCTTTTCATTTTGTGTTTTATTTGTATTTTGGCTCTTTCCTTAATCAGTTGTCATCAGAGGCCTATTTTATTTTCATTGTAATTTTCTATTTGATCTATGAATTATAAGAAGTATGATTTTTTTAAAAAATCAAAATTTTAGGGGGGTCTTGCTGTGTTGTCAGTTTGTTGCGTCATGGCCAAAGAATGTGATCTTAAGATATTGTCCCCAGATATTTGTTGAGATTCATTTTGAGATGTGGTTGGTGGTGGGGAGTATTCAAAATATGTTTACAAAGAGTGTATATTCTTCAACTGTTAGATGAAGGAACTTAATATAAGAGCATGAGGTCATGTTTTGTAACTATGGTGTTTAAAATTTTTCTTTTTTCCTACATCTTTTACTCAGTGTGTCAGTCTCTTTTTTTATGATTGTCAATTGGCCAACTTCTCTTTGTATTCTATTAATTTTTTTAAAATTCCGTGTTTTTTTTTTGTTGTTACTACAATTTATTCAGTTATTTTTGAACTGTAGCTTGTCAAATAATATTTTCTCAATGTGACTGAATTTACTTGTCATTTTAAGGAATTTGTAGTCTGCAGCCTCATTTGAATTGACATTTTGTTGCCTCTAGCAAGCTGTCAGACGGACAGGACTCAGCTTATTGAGGTTCCTGTCATGCTTAGCAATTGTCCTCCAAATGCTATACTTGACAATTCAGTATGCCCCTGCTTTTCTTCTCTGGATGTTAATAAGGATCTGTATAAAAAATATGATTTTATTATGATTTTATACTGGCTGCAGTCCTATCTAAACCTGGAATTTACTTCAACTCCAGTTTATCTTCCCTTCTTTTCCCAGGAACTTTGAGACTATGCCAAGATGGGTTTGCCGTCTTGGGACTGTTGTGTGAGATACAGGTAAGTCCCTGTGTAATGACTGTATTAATGCCCACTTAATGCACATCATTCTGGAGTGAAGGAACAGCCCCAAAGCCCACCGTGCATCTTTTCTGCAGGCATTTAATGCTGATAAGATCTGTCTAATTGCCTTATGAGAGTCACAAATACATTTTCTGACTATTTAATCTCCTGAAGTGGAGTCACCAGGTATTCTTCAGCCTTTGTAGTTCTGTACTGTGATCTTTAAAATTACAGTTCAATTCCTGCTTCAGTGTTTCGTTCAGGCATTATTCTGGAGTAATATTTATTTCATGAGTCAGTTATGGTATTGAGAAACTTCATAGTTCTTTTATTTTGCATTTTTACTGCTGCTCGATAGAAGAAACAAACACTTGTTTGTCTATGTACAAATGGAGACTTTATCTACCAGTTTTAATTTTGGTAAACAGTAAGAAACATGCTCACTGGATATGTAATATAGTTAAGAATCCCCCAAAGAGTCTCTTTCACAAGGATCTGGGAGCCATTCCTTTAAAATGTAATTATCAAGAAAAATAACACCCCTATCTCCTTGTTTTGGTCAGGGGGTCAAGGCCTAACTTCAGGGGGTCCATTGCTCCAAGTTGTAGAACTGCCTCCTCTCATAAAGATATGAGGAGTTTATTTTTCCCTTGGCTAAAGCTAATTAGCAAACACATGATAGTTACCAGGTGAATTTAGGATGACCTCTGCCTGACATGGTACTGTCAAGTTGTCTTGCTTGAGGACTAGTTATTGTTCATCTCAAGAACATGTGGGCTGTATGTTCTTGGCTGCATAAAAGGGGAAGATTTCTTTCTGTCTTTGAAATCTCTTAGCAGACTGACTGTGACACGCATCATGTTCTGCCTTAATGTTCATTCAATAATAAAACCCTTCTATTCTACTTTTGTAAAGTTTTCTGAGTTGGCAGGAGGTTTTGTCTTGGATTTATATTTCTCCAATATATTTGCTATATTTACACATGTTGTATAATGTAACCCTCTGAACTATACATTTGTATGTCAGTATTTTGAAATAGGAAGCTTAAGTTCAGAAAACCTGCCTTACCAAAGTTCATGCAACTTATAAATGCAGAATGTAATTTGAACTTTATTTTCTCTAGCTCTACAGTCTTTTATTTCCACTTTTCTCATAAACAGACATATCACTTATTTACATGTTGTCATACTGCATACTGGAGAAGGCAATGACACCCCACTCCAGTACTCTTGCCTGGAAAAATTGCATGGATGGAGGAGCCTGGTAGGCTGCAGTTCATGGGGTTGCTAAGAGTCAGACACGACTGAGCGATTTCACTTTCACTTTTCACTTTCATGCATTGGAGAAGGAAATGGCAACCCACCCCACTGTTCTTGCCTGGAGAATCCCGGGGATGGGGGAGCCTGGTGGGCTGCCATCTATGGGGTCGCACAGAGTCGGATACGACTGAAGCGACTAAGCAGCAGAAGCATACTGCATACAGTGATATTGACTTGTTGTTGACATGAGAATCACCAAGGTTTACTTGCTGAATGTGCTCAGTCGACTTACAGGCCAGGTCTGATTGAAGAGAAGTCTCTTGCTTTATGTCTAGAGTAATAACTCTGTGGCAACAGCCTATAATATTTTTGCATCTGGTAGTAAAGAGCATATTTATTTCCAAAAGAAACAATTCAAGACCTTTACTTAAAGTATATAGAGTCCAAAGCAACCATAACAGTTGGGATATTACCTGTTAAACTAATATCTTCTCATTTAAAATTTTTTTCTAGCCAAAACTGACTTCTTGATGTTTGTAGTTTCTTGTGGGTTTTGTTGTTCTTGTTGTTTGCCTTAAATTCTGTATTCAAATATTGGTATTACACTGGAAGTACTTACAAATCAAATAGCATTTCCTGACTAAAGATATTTTTATAAGAACTAAACACTAATGTTTATAAAGATAGGACATTGTTATGCATGATTCATCTTACATTATTCTAGCATCTACATTTTTAATAGTTCTTTTCTATTTCTTCCTGCCTTTTCTTCTTATTTAAAAAAAACTTTTTTTCAAAATCTGTAGTCTTCGGTTCATATGAATTCAAAATGTTGAAGTATGTTAGCTGCTTTTGCTTTGAAGTTTGGTTGATTTACAACATTATATTAGTTACAGGTGTACAACATAGTGATTCAATATTTTTTATAGATTATATTCCATTTAAAGCCATCATGAAACAATGGCTATATTTCCCTATGCTGCAACAAGGATATATTATCTGTTTCTTGCAATTCTCAAAAAAATAAGTCCTATAAGAGAGGTGCATTCTATTAGAGCTAGCTCTTCTGCAGATGGAAATGGAAATGCCTTCACCTCCCAAGGCACCTGCCTCAGGTGAGGTCTTTGCAAATTGTTCAGGCAAGGGAAGGCTGGCTCTCCATCAAGAAGGTGGGATGGAATACTGACCAAGGGGGTTCAAGTTTCTGAGGTTCCTCTATGCAGATGAATCTTTCCCAGGTATCAGGGCTCCACTGTTTCTCTATTAGGACCCTGGTTTGGATGCCGGAGTCCTGACAAAGCTGAGTGTTCAGTCTCCTTGTATGTGTTCTACCAGTACCTTCAAAGCCTGAACCTGATTTTTTTCCCCCACACTTGGACTTGAAAAGGGTCTTCAGTGTTGCTATGAGGCTTTCTGACTTTCATAGAATGCCTTGAACTGAGTGGAATAACCCAGACCTTGGTTTTTGTTTTAAAAAAGACTTTAAAAAGTTAACCAAAGACAGCCAGTTCTATAGACCTTATTTCCACAGACCCCCAAACCTTTCAAGTACTACCTCTGCCTCATAGGCCAATGCATCAGCCTTTACCTGTAACTTGACCTAATGTATGAATGGTTAGAGTATTACAACTGTGATGTTTCTGAACCCAGTTCTGATCACCATGCCAGCTACTGACAGCCCTGACGTCCTGATTGCCAGCTGACCTGCTGGTTTCCCAGAACAACCAGGGATCCTAACTTGCGGTCTCTCCCAAACTAAGGATCTGCTGTCTAGGGTCATTTTCTAGACCAGCTATCTTGGCCTGGGTCCTCCCAAATCAGAACCTGAAGCAAAGCCTGCCTTTCAGGTAGGTCACTTTAGAATGTACTTCCAGAGACCCAGAGATGGAGAATGGGAAGAATAAGTCAAGAAAGGAAAGAAAGTCTAACCCAAGTAGCATCATTGGACTAGTTACTGCTATGGAAAATGGGTGATTAGTTCTGTTGGGGCCCTTGGAGAAAATGGTAGATTTCAGCTTCGAATGTTCTGTTAAAAACATGTGAGGTTATTTTTTCTTTTTGCTGTAACCAATTACCACAAACTAGCAGCATGAAACAACACTCATTTATTATTTCATTGTGACATATGTCAGAAATCAAGGTGTTGGCAGGGCTGTAGTCTTCTCAGGAGATGTTAGAAAAACATATCTCCCTGTTCATTCAGGTTGCTGGCAGAATTCAGTTCTTGAATTTTATTATTTTCAGAAGACCCTAGTTTCCACTAACGTTTTCCCATAGCTTGAATAATTTTCTTTAACATTTATTATGGTGCAATTTTACTGGTAAAAATATTCTTAGTTTTCTTTTACCTGAGATACTTTAGTTTGCTTTCATTCTTAAAGGAAAATATCCTATATTTCTAGGATAAAGATGTTATAGACATTCTTGTTCAACCACACACACAAAAGTTTCAGCACTACTTAGCACTACAGAGAGATTCTCTCACTCTTCATGTTTCTGATGAGAGATCAGTCATTAATTTGATCATTGATCCTCTGTATATAAAGTTTTATTCTTACTGCTTTCAAGTATCAGTCACTTTAGTCACTCAGTCATGTCCGACTCTTTGCAGCCCCATGAACTGCAGCACACCAGGCTTCCCTGTCCATCACCAACTCCTAGAGCTTGCTCAAACTCATGTCCATTGAGTCAGTGATGACATCCAACCATCTCATCCTCTGTTGTCCCCTTCTCCTCCTGCTTTCTATCTTTCCCAGCATCATGGTCTTTTCCAATAAGTCAGTTCTTCACATCAGGTGGCCAAAGTATTGGAGTTTCAGCCGTTAGGAATTGTTCCTTACCTTTGATTTTTATCATTTAGACTATGATGTGCCTCGTAACAGGTTCTTTGTGTTTATTCCATTTGATGTTTAATACCTTCTTTTTGAAAAATACTAAGCTTCAATACATTGGGAACTTTCAACTGTTGTTTTAAAACTATTTTTTTCTGTTCCATTCTTTCTCTCTTATTCTGGTATATCAGTTGCATGTATATTAGATCATTTGATACCATCTAATCAATTCTTGAAACTTTCCCCTCAATCTTTATCTCCCTGTTTTTTGCCTTAAATTTTTTTTCTATATCCTTACTTTCATTTACCAAGTTTTGTTTTACTGGCCATAATGTGTAATGTAAAATATGTGTCTTGGATGTCTTCCAGTATGTCACTTGCACTCTGCACTGGAAGTCAGAAAATCTGGATTATATCAATGGTTCTGAAGCCTGCAGTTTCTGCCAAGGAGGAACCCAGGCAGTAGGCTAGAAGATGAGAAGAGCTAAATCAGGATATTTATTTCTGTGCTGTACTTCCTGTGAAATAGCTTTGAAGTAGTTGTATTCCATAACTCAAAGTCCCTCCTCATCTCAAGGAGACTTCCTCTACCCAATTATCTGCTCCTCTTTTTGCCTAGGGACAACAATAATCCCAGACTCTGAAATGCTCTGAAAAGTCATGGGAACTATAAAATAAGGGATTTATTATAGGAGCAGGACCATCCACAATGGTGGGAGAAGCTGGGAAAATAATGGTCCCTGGGCTTTCCAGGTCGCTCTAGTGATAAAGAACCCACTTGCCAATGCAGGAGACATAAGAGATGTGGGTTTGATCCCTGGGTTGGGAAGATCCCCTGAAGGAGGGCATTGCAAACCACTCCAATATTCTTGCCTGGAGAATCCCATGGAAGAGGAGCCTGGTGGGCTATAATCCATAGGGTTGCAAAGAGTCAGACACGACTGAAGTGACTTTGCATACATGAACTAGAGCTTCCACAATGGTGGGAGGAGCTGGGGGAGTAATGGTCCATTGGAGAAAATTAAAGAGAAGTCTTAAATCAGTCCTTCTGAAGCACTGATACAGGAGTACACATCAAAGTTTGTCAGGCAATCTGAGATGCTAGACACTTTCAGCACCTGGACTAAAATGTAGATGGTGAGCTGGGGTAAGAGTCTGCAAGCCCAGGCTCCCTATTGGAGGCAGTTGGGAAAGGATTACCTGGAGCACAGACCAGCTGGGACCCATCTGTATCTCTGTACCTGTCCTTTACCAGTCTAAAACACCTGCCATCAGATTGTAGTGGTCTCTGCCTCACTTCTGTATTCCAAATGTCATAATGAATTTCTCTTCTGGTCGATTCAAAGCCAGAACCATGCAGTGAAGGAGATCTTGAAAAATGTGTTTCTAGCTTAGCCATATTGACATGGTGCAATACCACCACACTATTCCTTATGATTTCCTTACATCACACCCTATACTACTATCTAAATAAAGTCATTTGGAAGATCTACCTGAAATGATATTATTTTGAATGCTTCATGTCTTTCTTATTAGGACCCTGAATGATATATCATTAAAATGTGTTTGGATTATCCTCAGGAAAATTGAAAACCATTGGATTTTAAGCAGAGCAATAATGGAACAGAGTTGCTGGTTGAGAGATTATTTCAGATGCAGTATATAAAGAATGAAACAGAGGCCTGGGGTTGTGTTGGCTATGAATAGAATTGAAAACATTCAGAAGGCATGGAAATCAAGATTCCGTTAGGAATCTCTTGCAATAATCCATATGAGTAGCAGTGGTGATGAAGGAAACTGGGCAGATTTAACAGATAGTGCTAATGAGAGAGGTTTTTCTGTGCAGACTGACATAATAGATACCACTCAGGGAGACGCAGTTGTAGCATCTAATAGAAACATTAATAAATATAAGCTAATATGAATGGAAATACAGTTCCAGAAAAGAGGGAGTAGTTTATATTGTAACGTGTGCAAAAATGCAACTGCCGGCATATTCCTAAGCCCCGCTTTCTGCCGATAGTAGAAGAGAAAGGAAAACTTGCCAATTAGAGTCAGCTCTTCGGACCTTAAGCAGTCTGTTTCAGTTTAATCGAACATAATTTGAGTAAACACTTCTCTAGTTCTGGCTCTCTCCTGCTTTACGCCTCCCTGCTCGTGGAGAAAGCTTGTGAAAAGCTTCCCCACCGTGGTGGTAGGGGAGACATGTTAAAACACGCCTTGCGTTCTGGGTGACCTTGACCGCAGTCACTGCAACAAAGTCTGGACTCACTGACGTTCTAGCGCGCTCTTTTGTCGGAGGAGAGGAATGATGGCTTTTCCCAGTGTTCTTGAAAGCCTTATTTAACCCCTGAAGCTGGCTGCAACACTGTCTAATCAAGCATTTGAGTTTCTTTGTCTTTCTGCTCCAATGAGGCTTCTGTCCTTCGTTAGGATGAAAAGAGCTTCCACAGGCCACTCGTGGACGGTTAAGACAATCTAGATTCTTTTGACATAACACAGATCAAAGAGACTTGGATTCAATCTTCCAGGGCCATCTATCCCAATCCATTTCTGTCCTTGGAGCTCTTTTCTTCTGTGCTGTATTATAAGGATGCATATCACTAGCTTGGAAACTTGACAGTTCCCCAGATTTTTTTTTCTCAACCCTGTTTCTCTCCAGAAACTCAGGGGTCATAATTCCCCTAGTCTTATCCTTCCACAAGTCTTTCCAATCCAAAACACAGGTTTTCTACTTCCTCTTTTTGTCAAGTGGGAAATATTCCTTTGTCACCTAACCTTTCAAAAATAGTACTTTAAAAAAAGCCAATGAGCTAAATAACTTTTGGATTTAGATATAAAGGGGAGACATGGCCTAACTATCAAGACTATTAGAGATGACTGTGGATCGAGGAAATTAAATTTGCAACCAAAAGCTAAGTAATACTGTAATATTAAGCTAGGGTCTTGGCACTGATGTGCAGAGTGTACTTGGGTCAATAGTTGGAAGTTTCCAACAGGAAAAGGTAATAAAAATTACTGAGTTTAATATTTAAAAAATAAACATAATCACCTGTGCATTCAGGATGATGGTTATAACCTGTCACATAGCATTGTAAATCAAAAGCATGTGGAAATCTATAGAGAGTTGGACAGTTGAAATAATGGGTAAATTTGGCCCCATCTCTATAAAACCTTTAGAGTTTTGATGCTGTAACACCCAGTATTACATGTGGTTGTCGAGTCACTCAGTCATGTCTGACTCTCTGTGATCCCATAGAGTGCAGCACTCCAGGCTTCCCCATCCTTCAGCATATCCCAGAGTTTGCTCAAACTCAAGTCTATTGAGTTGGTGATGCCACCCAACCATCTCTCCTCTGTCATACCATTCTCCTTCTGGCTCCAGTCTTTACCAACACTGGGGTCTTTTCCAATGTATTACATAGTTTATTAAAACATCTTTCTTAATGGAATCTTCATTTGAGTTATTTGTTGAGCATGGTTCTACCGATGGGCATGGTTAGCATTCATAGAAGATGCTATCCCCTGACATGCTTGCCTAAGGAAGACATTGCCTACTATGATTATACTTTTCACTGGCATCTCTCATACATTATTTTCATCTCTGGAACATTTTGTTTGTCCCTGAATGACTTCTAAAATATGTGGTTTTCCAAAATTTGGGGAAACTCGAGAAATCTTAAACTCAATGCTTTATAGAATGGGCATAGGACAATAAGAGGAATAAAAGTTTTAGGAAGCATTTAAGAGAAGATTAGGGTTTCCCTGGTGGCTCAGTGGGAAAGAATTGGCCTGCTAATGCAGGAGATGCAGGTTTGATCTCTGGGTCAGGAAGATCACCTGTAGAAGTAAATGACAACCCACTCCAGTATTCTTGCCTGGGAAATACCATGGACAGGGGAGCCTGGTGAGCTAGATTCCATGGGGTCACAAAGAACTGGACACAACTTATCAACTAACAGCAACAACTAAGGGAAGATTGAAGAGGTTTGGTACCAAGTGGCTCACCGTAAGTGAACCACTTGGTACCAAAATATACCAAGACATTGAAATTCCATTTCTAAGATGACCTCGGGAATACAAACTTAGAGTTCAAATTTCTAAATAGGAGACAGCTCATTATGTGAGCTAGAATCAGAGACTAATGCCAGTTGTGAAGTAATTCATTGAGATCACAGTCAACATTATTTTGACCAGGCAGTCCTTTTCAGGTCCGTGTGATTTAGTAAAAATAGCAACAAAATACCAGCACCACATTCAGAGGGAATGAGAAGGGACTGAAGAGGGAACTCTGTGTCTCTTTCTATCTCTTTGTCACAGATCACAGCAGCCTGTGTTTCATGACCTACTTTGATAGGCAGCAGTGGTAGTATTTGAATGACGACTAACACCCTGATACTCAACAACACTCTAAGTCCCCCCTATTTCACAGTTGGGGGAATGTATTCAGTTATTCCTAGCTCTCGCTTGAGTGGCTATTTCATATTCATAGACAGATATGACACACCTATAAACTGTTTAGATGCCAGTAGCAACTCACTGTTTTAAACTACTTGACAGAGAAAATATTTTCATTTTCTAAAATGTGTCTTCTCTTTCAGTTACATTAAACAGTTGAAGAACACTGCTGTCTTAAACACAGAAATTTCCTAACATGCATGAACTTTTCAAAATTATACTAGTATCCTGGAGTTCTACCACATTCTTGACACCATGTAACATCTCTTCTTAGAAAGTGAAATTATCCCTTTGAAAACAAGCAAAAAAGTTGTCCCAGTGTGAAGAAAGTAAATTAATAGCTATTCAGGGGCCAAAAGAGCACCAGAGAAGCAGATGCATGGGGCTGAGAGCATGCTTTATGGACAGTTTTGATAAATCAGCAACTGAAAAGTCTACAAATTAGAAGTCCTGTGGAGACTGAATACACCATCTGACATACTATTAAAGCTAATTTGTTTATGTTAAGGAAATAAAGAACAATTATAGACAAAGCTAACAGGAACTGCCATGATAGGCTTCATTAAATGCTTCCTGTGGCATCTTGCAAATTATTTGTCAACTGGCACGGTGTTGATGGAGGTAGCTGGCATAGTCAGTTGACCATTTCATTGTCCTTTACTATTTGTGCAGTTGTTGTGAACAAAATCCTAGAGAAAAATTTGCCTGTTCTGAAGGAAAAGACCACATATTCTCTTTGTTATGAACTCTTTTTTCCCCTAAAAATCATATAGATGTCATGTTCCTCTTTGTAATCATTTCAGGTTGGGGAATATGCTTCAATACAGTAGTTAGGTTGTTGATCAACTGTGTTCACTTGGTCCCCTTGCTCATAATTCTAATACTAAATATAGTCTGAGTAAGATAAATTGCTTCTGGTTTTAATGACCAGAGGCACCTCAAGTTATATCAGCTTATTAAGTGCTCTCATGGCCTCTGGTTTACTCAGGGCTTCTACTACTAATGGCTTCTGTGTACTACACTCTCTTAGTATATAAGTATTTGGGAAATTCCAGCTACCACCAACTTCTGATTGTCTCAAAAGACTGTATATTCAAAATCTCCAACACAGAGATGTTATTGTGTTAGACACTTTTAACTCTATTTGAAAAATCTGTTATGCTAGATTACTTTAGATGCTGCTGGCCAAAAAGTTGTTGGCTGCATATGGGAGAGGAGTGGATCTCAGTTCTGCTCTGCTGTGGCTAGGATGCTTGGGTCACATAGTCAGTCTATCTTTGAAGGAGCTCTGAAAATGCTCATAGACCATAAAAGCCTCCTTAATATGCACTGAAAGGTAAAATCTTGCATCATAAAGAATAGCTTCCACAATTGTTTGCTAAGTTTTAGATGCTGAACTGAGTAAATAAAAAAAAAATACCAGTCACATAATGGGGAAAAATATTACTATAAATAAGGAAGTGTAGCCTGAGAAATGTTAAATATATGCCCAGCAGTATAATATCTATAAGTGATAGAGACAGGACTCAAACTACATTCTAGGTAGTTATAATCCTAATTTCCTTACCAGTACTACTATGCTATGTTTGAGGTTGCAGGAAAGAATACAGCTAAAAGGAGTTGGCTGTGTTTTGCTACCAGTTTGCTAGACTTTTTTTTTTAATTAGTTTTGCCATACAATGCCATGATATCACCATGGGTTTACATATGCTCCCCCCTAGAACCTCCCTCCCTCCTCCCTCCCCCCAGGAAATCTTGATGCACCAGCCCAGAGCATCAATCCTGGGCTGGCGATTGATTTCACATATGATAATTAACATGTTTAAATGCCATTCTCCCATATCATCCCACCCTTACCCTCATCCACAGAGTCCACGAGTCTATTCTATACATCTGCGTTCCTTTTGCTGTCTCGCGTGTTGGGTTCTCGTTACCGTCTTTCTAAATTTCATATATATGTGTTAATATACCATATTGTTGTTTTTGCTTCTGGCTTACTTCACTCTGGATAATGGGCTCCAGTTTCGTCCATCTGGGTAGGACTGATTCAAATGAATTTTTTTTTAATGCTGAGTAATATTCCATTGTGTATATGTACCACAGCTTTCTTATCCATTCGTCAGTTGATGGGCATCTAGGTTGCTTCCATGTCCTGGCTATTGTAAACAATGCAGCGATGAACATTGGGGTACACGTGGCTCTTTCAATTCTGGTTTCCTCGGTGTATATGCCCAGCAGTGGGATTGCTGGGTCATATGGCAGGTCTATTTCCAGTTTTTTAAGGAACCTCCACACTGTTTTCCATAGTGGCTGTACTAGCTTGCATTCCCACCAACAGTGTAAGAGAGTTCCCTTTTCTCCACATCCTCTCCAGCATTTATTGCTTGTAGACTTTTGGATGGCAGCCATTCTGACTGGTGTAAAGTGGTACCTCATTGTGGTTTTGATTTGCATTTCTCTAATGAGTGATGTTGAGCATCTTTTCATGTGTTTGTTAGCCATTTTTATGTCTTCTTTGCTAGACTTTTTAAAAACAGAATCTGTATGAAGATTGAATGAGAGATTTATATTAGACCTCTAATGCACAAAATAAGGTCTCAGTGCATTACTACTGGTGGGGTTTATCATTCTACTGCTCCCAGGTATCTATTCCACAATGGATAGATAAATTCCTTTCCAAAGACAAAGCACAGATGCAATCATACCAATCAAACAAAAAATTCTCTTGTTTCTATTGGCTTAATTTTGTTTTATCATTGATAATTTCTTTTTCTCCTCTCTTTTCTAGCCTGGACGTTTAAGTATATGTAGCTTAATTGTGTTTCTTTCCCAATAAAATGACATATCACTGGGGTAAAGAAGGAACTCTAGAGGGTGCTTATTGGCACAAAAGGACATTTATCCTCAAATGTGTTTTCAAATAGGAATGGTAAAGCAAGCTGATTATGTGATGGGGAAATAAAATTAAAACATTAACTTTTCATTCATTCAACTAATATTAATATTTGCCTGATGCTAGATGCTAGGAACATGTTAATACAGTGAAATGTAATCTGTTTCTTGAATGTGAAGTCTTTTTGATTCTGATGCAGAGTCTTCAGCTTAGCTTAAAATTAAGCTGACTTACTAGTTAATTATTATTTCCAGTTCATCGCTTCTATACAGTCTCCCAGCACAGGAACTCATCACCAGTGATTCACAAACTGAAAATTCTATAACACATAGTCTACTGTGGGTAATCTGTAGTATCTCTTCCCATTGTCTGTAAGAAAAATTATAAGCAATAAATATGCTCATATGGGAGACAAAAAAGTATATAATAAAATTTAAGAGCCATATATAGCAAGTGCTAACTTGGTTATTTTCACATTGTGAGGACTACTGATAATTCATATAAATGGGCATGTTTTTATTTTAATTATTTATACTTCCAGTTCAAAAGAGTTGTTGATCAGTTGCTAAGTCATATCTGACTCCTGTACAGTGTTATGAACCTCCATCCATAGTTCTTCAGGCACTTTGTCTATCAGATCTAATCCCCTGAATCTATTTGTCACTTCTGTTTAATCATATGTATTTTGTTTAAGTCATACCTGAATGGCCTAGTAGTTTTCCCTACTTTCTTCAATTTAAGTCTGAATTTTGCAATAAGGAGTTCATGATCTGAGCCACAGCCAGCCCCTGGTCTTGTTTTTGCTGACTGTATAGAGCTTCTCTATCTTTGGCTGCAAAGAATATAATCAATCTGATTTTGGTATTGACCATCTGACGATGTCCATCTGTACATGGACTTGTGTTGTTGGAAGAGGGTGTTCACTATGACCACTGTGTTCTCTTGGCAGAACTCTGTTAGCCTTTGTCCTGCTTCATTTTGTACTCCAAGGCCAAACTCGTCTGTTACTCCAGGCTTCCTACTTTTGCATTCTAATCCCCTATTATGAAAAGGACATGTTTTTTTTGGGGGGGATGGGATGTCAGTGCTAAAAGGTCTTGTAGATCTTCATAGAACTTGTCAACCTCAGCTTCTTCAGCATTAGTGGTTGGGGCATAGACTTGCAATACTGTGCTGTTTGCCTTGGAAATGAACTGAAATCATTCAGTCGTTTTTGAGATTGTACTCAAGTACTACATTTCAGACTCTTTTGTCAACTATAAGGGCTACTTCATTTCTTCTAAGGGATTATTGCCCACAGTACTAGATATAATGGTCAACCAAGGGATTAGTTTTCTAAGAAAGGAATATAATTAAAGCCTGAGGAACTAGGCAACATATTTATCCATGTATTACAGAGCTTTAGAATATGTTCAGAATCAACACACAATTCAACTTTGAGATATCATCACCTTGGTACTTAAAAAAATGAGCTATTTTTGGAAATATGCCCAGTGAAACATCTTTTTAAGCAATCCTGTAGCTTAATTGTAAAAAGTACATTTGGGTTTGATATCAAGGGTTGAACTAGTTGTTTCTACTTACTAAAATGGAAAACTGATTCAAACCTTGGTTCGCATCAAAGAATCCAAAATGCTACATGTAGCTAGGACTGAGATTTACATCACTGAGAATATACTTGAAAAGAATGATTTTGATTAGGCCTCAAGAGGCGAACTTCAGGTTCTGTGTGTGTGTGTGTGTGTGTGTGTGTTTACACTTACACTTGCATCAACATACATAGACTCCTATGTTATTGTTTCTTAAAATGCAGGGGATTCTGTAATCATGGGAGCTTTATTTTTATTTATTTTTATTTTTTTATTTTATTTTTTTATTTATTTATTTTTTAATTATTGTTTTAGCCATACATTGTTATGATATCACCATGGGTTTACATATGCTTCCCCTCCGGGTCCCCCCTCCCTCCTCCCTCCCCCCCCGGGAAATCTCGCTGCACCAGTCCCGAGCATCAATCCTGGGCTGGCGATTGATTAGACACATGACAATTAACATGCTTCAATGCCCTTCTCCCATATCATCCCACCCTTACTGGAAAACAGTGTGGAGGTTCCTTAAAAAGCTGCAAATAGACCTGCCATATGACCCGGCAATCCCACTGCTGGGCATATACACCGAGGAAACCAGAATTGAAAGAGCCACGTGCACCCCAATGTTCATCGCTGCATTGTTTACAATAGCCAGGACATGGAAGCAACCTAGATGCCCATCAACTGACGAATGGATAAGAAAGCTGTGGTATATATACACAATGGAATATTACTCAGCATTAAAAAAAAAATTCATTTGAAGCAATTCTACTCAGATGGACGAAACTGGAGCCCATTATCCAGAGTGAAGTAAGCCAGAAGCAAAAACAACAATACAGTATATTAACACATATATATGGAATTTAGAAAGACAGTAATGAGAACCCAACATGGGAGACAACAAAAGGAACGCAGATGTATAGAATAGACTTGTGGACTTTGTGGGAGCTTTATTTTTATATAGAAATTAGAAACAGTATGGATATGGCAACATGTTAGACTGAAGCAGTCATTTTACTATTAGAGTTCTGGATAATGTTAATGCACCAGAGGACAAATAAAGTGTCATCTCCCAACCACACAGAGCACTCTGTGTTCCCTGGTTCCCATAGAAGATAATCAAAAGAAGCAGAGGAACCCTCTCAATAATGGAGGTCATTTCTTTCATATCATTTAGAAAGCCTTATTCTATTTGTACCTAGCAATTGTGCCCGATGAAAAGAAACAGATTTTGATAAACAGAATTAGCACTGAATGGATACTTTAATGAAATAACTGTTATACATTAGATTGAGAAATGGCCTCTAAACTTATTAGACTTATAGTTTGGCTGAGAAGATAAGAAAGGTAGGGTTGACGTTAATTATACATAGCATGGAGAAGGAAATGGCAACCCACTCCAGTGTTGTTGCCTGGAGAATCCCTGGTGGGCTGCCGTCTATGGGGTCGCACAGAGTCAGGCATGACTGAAGTGACTTAGCAGCAGCAGCAGCAGCATACATAGCACGCGTGAGTTACTGAAAAGAGATCTTTGGCCAATAGGGTATAAATATCATCGGAAGCATCAGGAAATGTTTTCATTCCCTTCCTCCCTTCCCTCTCTTCCTCCCTTGTCTATGGAGAGTTCAGTTTTCTCCAAAGAAGAAACTTCTAGTTTTCTGTCTGGCCACCAGTGTCTCTGGAACTAAGGTGAATGAAGATGGGTGGTGGTGGAAGGGTAGAGGAGAGTTGGGGTGCCTCATCATTCATCATGAAGAATTTCATATATTCCCTTTCTTGTCAGTTAGGGGCCTTGTTCATGAACTTGCTTATGCCCATTGTCACTAAATCTGAAGCCTCTGTAGTTAAGTTTTCCAGATCTACATCTTATCATTCCCTTTAGGAGTTGGGGAGGAATAGTTGTGTCTTGCTTGGGAATGGGTGTGGGGCTTTAAAGCCTAACTAGAATTTCAAATAATATCTTATACCACCTCCTTGTGTCATGTCGACATCTATATGTGTTTTGATTCCAAATCCTGAACTTCTCTGAGATTCTATAAGATCAATCAGCTTGCTGCTCCTGTGCACAACTCAGGAATTGAACCCAGGTCTCCTGCATTGCACGCAAATTCTTTACCATCTGAGCCACCAGTTGAATTCTATAGGCAGTTCTAGATAGCACAATTTTGCCTAAGTCAATTGTTATTTTTTTATTGTCCATCTTACAAAATTTTGGTGACCTGTCTTGTCTGTTATCTACTCTCTAGTTCATTCTCCTTTTCTATTTATCTTTTAGTTCCTTTACCATAATTTTAGTGAAGTTTCTGAAGTAAGCTGAAATAATAGTTTATCTGTAATTTACTGTGTTTGATAGAATATCTCTGATAGTTTTCATTGGACTTTTTTGGAGGTACGAATCTTGCTTCTAGAGAATTAAATCTGGATACAGTATCAAAATTCTATAGTCGCATTCTTATCTTGTGAAACCTGTGTTCACTTGTCATAAGTTTTTAGAGGATGACTTCATAAATATCCCCAACTCATTCCCAGGTAGGTTCTTTTCAACTGGCTGCTGATGAGACAAAGATTCCCCTACTCTACTTTCCTGAGTGCCATTCCCACCTCTGAATGGCCAGTTCCAACCATCCTTGATGTCAAGTGGCAGGGAAGGAGGCTTTGTATGTTGCTCATCATTTAGTTCCATTAAAGTCATAAAATGGCTTAGAAATTGACTTCCTAGATAGTTAGGATAAGCAGTTGCCTCAGTGTCATTGGGTTGGTTGAACAGTTTATTCAGGTTTTTCTGTAAGATGGTCCAAAAAACCTGAACGAACTTCTTGGCCAACTTGATACAAAATGTCAGTGGAACTGGAAAAGAGAAAGTGATTCCTATGGTAGCAGTCTTCCTTTCTTCCAAAGACAGGCATTAATACATATACAATGTATTTATAATGAGCTGACACCAAGGTTCAAAATTTAAGATAATTACTGGGCTCTTGGAAGGTAAGGGGTCAATGTTTTTAGTGTTGGTGACATGAATAAGCTCCAATTAAAGTCAAAAATATTCTGAAAGGTTATTATGAGGGAGCGGAGTATGTAGGAAGGTGAGTAAGAATATTCTTACCACAAAAGGTGCAGCCCGAGTGGTCCTTGTGTTCAAGGACTAAGTCTCATTTATCCCTGTATGCCTCAAAACCTTGAGCTTAATAGATGCTCAATAAATAGTCATTCAATAAATGAAAGAGAAAAATATTAGGGAGGTGGATCCTGCCTCTCAGAGCCTCTTCCTGAACCTAGCCTTACAGGAACTCAAAGCCCAGACAAGGTTGAGAATTTTGAGTTTTGTCCCAGCACAATGCACAGAATGATGAAGTAGAACTTTCTAGTGGTATTCTTTGAATTCCAGGTCGTTAGTTGTGATCCATAAAGGTGGTTTTTGCTATACTGTCAGGAATTTTTCTCCCCTATGTGCATAGCTTCACTCCTATAATTTCCTCAGATGAGACACATTCTCACTGTCTGCATTAAATGCTCTGTGTGGCCAACATTGATGTATACTTCAAAACTGCTACAGATCCCAAATGATAAATCAGTGAAGATAGAATTAAAATATCCTTTAGCTAAGTTCATATATTTTAATCATTGCACCTTGCTTTTCTTGTCCTTTACTAATGTGGTGTGATGGTTCTTGTATCCTGGGGCTATCTTAATGAAGAGCAATTTTTAGAAACTCAAGAAAAGAAACAAACATAAATTGGCTTTGCATAGCTCTACATCCAACCAAATGTTTGTCAGTGGAGGTTCAGTTCTGATAGGAAGTAATGGAAACACTCTGATCTCTGCTGATACAAATCAAGAATCAACATCATCTCTTCGGTTGAGTCCAGTTGTCCTCTGGGAGACAGGAACATGGGCAACAGCAGAAGTTTTTGTTGAGGACATCCTCAGTTATCTACCCTCTACGCAGTTAACAAGTTGCCTGCTCAGTGTGCTGTCAAACCATGTGTATGACACAATTTACTCCAAGTCAGCTCTGAGTGGGAACCTAATCTATGGAACAAGAAGTTATGACACTTTGCTTTAAGCCTAAACCTCCTTTCTTTCTTTTTACAAAATTGTTGCTACTTTGACTTCCCTGGCAGTCCTGTGATTAAGACTCCATGCTTCCACTGCAGGGGGCAGATCTTCAAACCTTGGTTGGACAACTAAGAGCCCACCTGTCGCGTGGCGAGGCAAAACTAAATAAAGATTTTTCAATAAAGTAAAATTGTTTCTACTCTTTTACTATTTAAAGGAAAATGTGCATGATTGTTTTTATACTAACAGAATCATAACTCCATTTGGTATGTGATTCAGAATCTCTGGATCCATTTTCCCTCCATTCTCTTATACATGAAATAAGATTGGTAGTATTTCCATTCAGAGTCAGGACTATCAAAAATCCAAAAGTGACACACTCCCTGTCACATTTTTATCTAGAACAGTTAGGGTAGGGGTGTGTCTATTTACAATAATTTGAGCAAATTTTAATTAGCAGAGCTGAATTAGATGAATGAGGATGAGCTGGAAAGAAAAGATTGCCTGAGAAAATTCCTTAAGGAACCAAAACTTGAAAAGTAATCTGGCAGCAGCGTGGGCCTGTCTAGCACACAAGCTTACTTTCTTGATACTATCGCTGCCCCGTGGCCCTCAGTTGAATGTCACTTTCACAGCCTTTCACAATGTTCTTTCTCTAAGTCTGACTTATTTACTCTATGACATTATAACACTGCAGAATAAAACTTTCTAGTGCCTTTATAGTAGTTAACCAAGATATGAAATGAAAGTTTACAAACAGAAGAATATGTATTCACACAGACAGATGGACTGTGTGTGTGTGTGTGTGTGTGTGTGTGCATTTGTGTAGAAGCCAATTAGGGCTAGTGAGAATTTTGGAATCTCTTTCAAATGCTTGAAAGGTTTTTTAAAGAGAGCTATAAGTGACTTTCACTGGAGCTCTTGTTACCTTTCCTCATTTTGGATTGTGTATTTCAGGCAGGTCTAATTCCTACATGCATTCCTATAGTTACTTTTAATAATCAAAGGGTAGCTTTTGTTATAGATGCATGACTCTCATCTCCTTTGAAATTATCTAACATTCTAGACACAGATGAATTCCTGAAATAATTCGTGGACTTCTAAAAGCATGTGTTTGGTATCTTGACTGATACTGGAAAATACTGAAACCCTGGCTACAACAGAGGACTTGCCCTGGTATCAGTGACATCAGGATAGGAAGCAAAGGATATTTTAGCTTAGTCTTTATTTCAGCAATTGATTGTAGCTCCAAGGAAAGGTGCTCATTATCATTGTATCTTCTACAAAGCCTAAAGAGACAAAGTATAAAGGGAACTGTAAGCGTCTCCTTTTAAATGTTGAATAATAGCTATCCCTTTCTCACCATGACTTTGTGAAAAATATGATAATTTTGTTTATCTATAAAGCATGGAATGCCCTCTATCTGCTTTCTTACTAGGTTTCCCTTGTTCTGTTGCCTGGAATGGTAGTGTATATTTTACCAGGCATTTGCAGTGCTTCTGAGAAAGCACTTTAGAAATACAGGCTGGCAAAGTTAGTAATTAGAATTGGAATCTCTGACCTTACAGCCTGCATCTGTTTCAGTTTAGGGTTAAAAAAAAGGAAGTAGTCATATCACTGTCCACTTCTTTCTTTGCTCCTTTGGTTTCTGCTTAGAGAAACTTTATAGAGAAGATAAAATAGCTTAGATTTCTTTCACCATTTTCTTCCTTGTCCATGCTAGGGGATGAGAGGAAATCTGATAGTCTTCTCTGAAAATTTTTGTACTTTCTCACTTATAATTTTACCATTTAAAAATATTTATGCCTATAGGACAAACGTGTTGCACATCTTATCTCTACATTTTAATATTGTGTGTACACATTCTTAGCATTCAGTGAATCATGAAGATAATGATAATGACGACCACAGAGTCTAACTAGCATTAAGTCTGAAAAGACTAACTAGCATTACGAATCCTATTGTTCTCATCTCCAGATTTTTCTTCCTTCTGAAACATTTCAACTAAAACAAATGCCTTGTGCACTGTGTGTGCTAAGCGGCTGCAGTCGTGTCCGAATCTTTACGACCCCATGGACTGTTGTCCCTCAGGATCCTCTGTCCATGGGATTCTCCAGGCAAGAATACTGGAGTGTATTCACTGGAGCCACGCCCTCCTCCAGAGGAACTTCCTAACCCAGGGATTGAACCTGAGTCTCTTTTTTTTTTTTAATTATTATTATTATTATTTTTTAATTGTTTTTGCCATACATTGTCAGGATATCACCATGGGTTTACATATGCTTCCCCTCCGGAACCCCCCCCC
>ML661338.1:1093536-1127116 GCA_007570785.1 Antilocapra americana | reverse complement strand
CCATATCATCCCACCCTTACCCTCATCCACAAAGTCCACGAGTCTATTCTATACATCTGCGTTCCTTTTGTTGTCTCCCATGTTGGGTTCTCGTTACTGTCTTTCTAAATTCCATATATATGCGTTAATATACTATATTGTTGGATAAGAAAGCTGTGGTACATATACACAATGGAATATTACTCAGCATTAAAAAAAAATTCATTTGAAGCAATTCTACTCAGATGGACGAAACTGGAGCCCATTATCCAGAGTGAAGTAAGCCAGAACCTGAGTCTCTTATGTCTCCTGCATTGGCAGGAGGGGTCTTTACTGCTAGCGCCACCTGGGAAGCTCATCTTCTGCAAATATATCTGGTTCTTTCTTGCTTCTGTTTTCTGTTTTACTTACAATTGTCTTCCTTTCAGGCTCTACAATTCCTAGTTTTTCTTTAAGATCCAGCTCATAAATGCCCTCTTTCCATCAAGGTGTGTAGCCATATCACTTTGATGTTCCTCCTTTTAACTGTTCAGAGAAGCCACAGTCTGAGGAGAGTCAGTTTTGGCTAGGGAAGTTTTTGATGGTTTGGTGAGGGTAATCTTTGGGTTTTATATTGGGCTTTGCTGCAGGGGCCAGGAAGTAAAAATAATTCTTTCTAAGGTAAGATCTCCATCAGGATTAAAAGAAACACTTTATTGAAGTATAACTGACATACCGTAAGTTTCATCCACTGTAAGTACACAATTGAGTGATTTTTAATAATTCATAGTTGGGTAACCATCAGCACAATCCATTTTTAGAACACCCCATCACCCCAAAGATCCCTCCTGTCCATCTATATGTAGTTAAGCTTGACTCTCATCTCCAGCCCCAGTCAACCAGAGAACTTTCTGTTTTATAAGATTTACTTTTATGAGTATTTCATATGAAGGGAATCAAATGTGTCTTCCTTCACTTAGCTTAATGTTTTGAATGTGTGTTTGTTGCTCAGTTGTGTCCGAGTCTTTGCGACCCCATGGACTAACGCCTTCTGGGCTCCTCTGTCCTTGGAATTCTCCAGGCAAGAATACTGGAGTGGGTTGTCATCTCCTTCTCCGTGTCTTTCACTTAGCTTAATGTTTTTGAGGTTCATTCGTGTTGCACTACAGTTCATTTTAATTGGTAAATATGATTCTATAGAATTGATAGATCATATTTTATCTGGTCACTAGTTGATGAAGAGTTGAATTATTACCAGTTCTATGCTGTGACTATAATGCTGCTAAGAACCAATGTATATAAATAGTTGTGTGGACATATGTTTTCATTTCTCCTGAACATAAGCCTGCAATTGAAATTGCTAGGTTGTATATAGTAAGTTAAGTTTAGCTTTAAGAAATGGCCTGTATTAGTTATCTTTTGCTGTGTAAAAATAAACTGTAAACTTGGTAGCTAAAAAAAACCAAGCATATGTATTATCTCATCGTTTCGTGGGTCAGGAGTCTGAGCTCGCTTTAAATGGGTCCTCTGGCTCAGGGTCTCTCACAGGCTGTAGTCAAGGTGCTGACTGGGGTCTTATCTCAAATCTCAGTTGAGAAAGAATCTGCATCCAAGCTCCTGTGCTTCTTGGCAGAATTTATTTCCTTATGGGGTTGTTGGATGGTGTTGACTGATTCTTTTTAAAATCCACTGTTTTCCTGTTTCTATTTAACCTATTTGGTTTCTAATCTCTATTGCTTTCATTTTCTATTTGCTTTGGGTTCTGTTTTTTGTTCTTTTTGTAGTTTCTTAAAGTGGGATCTTCGGTTATTGATTTGTGATCATTCTATTTTGCTAATATAGGGGTTTCTACATATTTCTCTCTAAGAAATCTGTTTTTGTTGCATCATGCAAATTTTAATCTGTTGTGTTTTCATTTCAATTTAATTAAAATGTTTTCTAATTATACTTGTGATTTCATCTATGACACATATTATTTAGAGTTAGTTTTCAAATGCTTAGAGATCTCTCAAAATTCTTTTATTGCTTCTAATTCTGTTGTGGTTGGAGAATGTATTTTGTATTTTACAATCATTTTAAATTTATGGAGACTTGTATTATGGACTATTACATGTTCTTTCCCAGGAAGGTTCACATTCACTGAAAAGAATTCCAGTGTATTCTGTGTATTTTGCTCTTGCATTTGTATTTGTATTCAGTGTATTCTGTGTATTTTGCTCTTATCTTGTGCAGTGTTCTTATAGATGTCAGTTAGGTCAGCTGACTTTATCCTTACTTATTTTCTATCTTTCTGTTATATTGGTTATTGAAACTCAGATTAAAGTCTCAAACTATTATTATTGAATTGCCTACTGCTTATTTACAGTATATCAATTTTTGTTTCACGTATTTTGGATTCTTTTAGTAGGCATTGAATGCTTATACTATTGTTTCTCTAATGAAATAATACTTTATCACTATTTATTGGCCATCTTTGTCTTTAGTAAATAGATGTTTTTCTGTAGTAAATGTTATTTTGTCTGATACTAGTATAGCATTTCAGCTCTGTTAAAGTTACAATTTGTGTTGTATATTTTTTTGCCATTCTGACAGCCTATCTGGCAAAATCTAATATCTTTTCATGATAAAATACTCAGTAAATCTAGGAATAGAGGGTACTTCCTCAACCTGAGCAGGAAATGGCAAAACACCCCAGTCGTCTTGCCCGGAGAATCCCATGGACAGAGGAGCCTGGAGGGCTGCAGTCCGCGGGGTCGCAAGAGTCGGACACGACTGGGCGACTAAACTACAGTCCCCACCACCTGCCCGTATAGGTGAAAATATTCTCCACAAATCCTCTGTCTGCTCATTGTAACAGTTTATAATCCTATGCCAGAGTCTCTGCAATCACAGATAAGCAAATGACCTTACTTTGGTTTTATTCTCTTGATAATACTGAATATTCATTGGTAGGGCTGATGCTAAAGCTGAAGCTCCAATATTTTGGTCACCTGATGTGAAGAGTCGACTCAATGGAAAAGACCCTGAGGCTGGGAGAGACTGAAAGTAGGAGAAGGGGATGACAGAGATGGTTGGATGGCATCCAATGGACATGTGTGTGCGCAAACTCTGGGAGATAGTGAAGGACCCGGAAGCCTGGCATGCTGCAGTCCATGGGGTCACAAAGAGTCGGGCATGATCAAGTGACTAAACAACAACAATAACCTAATGTGGCTTCCTGGGTGGCTCAGTGGTAAAGAATCCACCTGCCAATACAGGAGATGTGGGTTTGATCCCTGAGTCAGGAAGATCCCCTGGAGGGAAGTGGCAAACGATTCCAGTATTCTTGCCTGGCAAATCCCATGGACAAGGGAGTACAGAGGGCTACAGTCCATGGAGTCTCAAAGAGCAGGACACGACTTAGCAGCCAGGTAACAACAACCTGATAGAGGACAACTCGGAAAAAAAGCTGAAACAATTATCATCCCTAATACTTAAAGACTAAATGCTCTTCTCTAAGAAACAGGAACAAGACAAGAATGTCTACACTCTCCACTTGTACTTATTCATCCTTATACTAGAAGGTCTGGCCAGGTCAATTAGATAAAAAAGAAAGAAAGGCATCTATATTAAAAAGGAAGAAGAAAATTATTTCTGTTTGCAGATGATAGAAGTATGTATATAAAAATTCCTGAAGAACAATTAAAAATACTTAGAGTTGATAAATAAGTTCAGCAGGTTTGCAGAATACAAGATCCATATTCAGAATGTATAATATTCTCTATAGTTTGTAAGGACATTTCAAAATGATACTAAGCAAACAATTCTAATTCAATTTACAATAACATAAAAAGTAGGAATACATTTAACAAAAGAAGTATAAAAACTATACTCGTAAATAACTACCAAACATTGGTACAGGAAATTTTAGAAGATCAAAATAGTTGAGATAATATGTTAATGGATTTGTACACTCAGGATTGTTAGGATGGAAATACTACCCACATTGAGCTACAGATTCAGTACAATTTGTATCAGAATCCCAGATGATTTCTTTGTAGATACTACCCAGATAATTCCAAAATTTCATATGGATTACCAGGGACTCAAAATAGCTAAAATAATCTTAATGAAGGAGACCAAAGTTAGAGTACTCTCACTTCCCAATTTCAAACTTACTACAAAGTAAAATTCTGGTATTGACATAAGGAAATACATTGATGAAATAGAGTTGTGAGTCCATAAAAAACCATACATCTGCAGGTAATTTATTTATTTATTTAAATTTTCTTTACTTTATTGTGTTGGTTTTGCCATACATTGACATGAAACCGCCATGGGTTTACATATGCTCCCCCTCCAGAACCCCCCTCCCTCCTTCCTCCCGATTCCCTCCCCCTGGGTCATCTCGGTGCACTAGCCCCGAGCATCAACCCTGGGCTGGCGATTGATTTCACATATGATAATTAACATGTTTCAATGCCATTCTCCCATATCATCCCACCCTTTCCCTCTTCCACAGAGCCCACGAGACTGGTCTATACATCTGCGTTTCTTTTGCTGTCTTGCATGCAGGGTTCTAGTTACCATCTTTCTAAATTCCATATATATGCGTTAGTATACTGTATTGGTAATTTATTTTTTAAACAAGGATACCAAGACCATTTAATAGATTTTTTAAAAAGTATTTTAAGAAAAGATACTGGAATAACTGGATAGCCACATGTCAAAAAAAAAAAGTCAATTCTTACCTTGCAGTATACGCAAAAAGCACAAAATGAATCTAAGATCTAAATACAATAGTTAAATCTACGCAACACGTAGAAGAAAACTTAGGGGTACATTTTAAGGACTTTGTATTCGGCCATAGATTCTTAGATATGGCACCAAAAGCAGAAGAAACAAAAAATGAGGTAAATTGGACTTCACTGAAATTAAACTTTTCCGCTTAAAATTACACCATCAAGAACCTGGAAGGACTACCCACAGAGGGAAAAAATTAATTACAAATCACATATCTGATAAGCATTTATTTTAGATTATACAAAGACTCATGTAACTGAACAGTGATAAAAAGTTTTAAATTAGGCAAGGTTCTATATAGGCATTTTACCAAAGAAGATATTGAAATGGGCAATATGAGCATGAAAAGATATTTGACATCATTAACCATCAGGGAAATGCAAATGAAAACTACAGTGAGATACCACATCGTACATTAGGGTGGCTAGAATCAAAAAGATAAGAAATAGTGTTGGTGAAGATGTAGGGAAATCAGAACCCTTGTATACTGCTGATGGGAAAGTAATGTGATGTAACCACTTTGGAAAGCAGTCTTGGAGTTCCTCAAACAGTTAAACAGAATTATAGCAACTACACACATAGGCCTATACCCCAAAGAAATGTTGACATATACACACAAAAAGCTTGTCAATGAATATAGCAGTATCAGTTCAGTCGCTCAGTCATGTCCAACTCTGTGCAACCCCATAAACCTCAGCACGCCAGGCCTCCCTGTCAATCACCAATTCCCGGAGTCTACCCAAACCCATGTCCATTGAGTCGGTGATGCCATCCAGCCATCTCATCCTCTGTTCCCTTCTCCTCCTGCCCCCAATCCTTCCCAGCATTAGGGTCTTTTCCAATGAGTCAGTTCTTTGCATGAGGTGGCCAAAGTATTGGAGTTTCAGCTTCAACATCAGTCCTTCCAATGAACACCCAGGACTGATCTCCTTTAGGATGGACTGGTTGGATCTCCTTGAAGTCCAAGGGACTCTCAAGAGTCTTCTCCAACACCACAGTTCAATAGCATCAATTCTTCAATGCTCAGCCTTTTTCATTGTCCAACTCTCACATCCATACATGACTACTGGAAAAACCATAGCCCTGACTAGATGAAACTTTGATGACAAAGTAATGTCTCTGCTTTTCAATATGTTATCCAGGTTGGCCATAACTTTCCTTCCAAGGAGTAGGCATCTTTTGATTTCATGGCTGCAATCACCATCTGCAGTGATTTTGGAGCCCCCAAAAATAAAGTCTGACACTGTTTCCCCATCTATTTCCCATGAAGTGATGGGGCCAGATGCCATGATCTTAGTTTTCTTAATGTTGAGCCTTAAGCCAACTTTTTCACTCTCCTCTTTCACTTTCATCAAGAGGCTCTTTAGTTACTCTTCACTTTCTGCCATAAGGGTGGTATCGTCTGCATATCTAAGGTTATTGATATTTCTCCTGGCAATGTTGATTCCGGCTTGTGTTTCTTCCAGCCCAATCTTTCTCATGATGTACTCTGCAGATAAGTTAAATAAGCAGGGTGAAAATATACAGCCTTGACATACTCCTTTTCCTCTTTGGATCCAGCCTGTTGTTTCATGTCCAGTTCGAACTGTTGCTTCTTGACCTGCATACAGGTTTCCTAAGAGACAGGTCAGATGGTCTGGTATTCCCATCTCTTTCAGAATTTTCCACAATTTATTGTTATCCACACAGTCAAAGACTTTGGCATAGTCAATAAAGCAGAAATAGATGTTTTTCTGGAACTCTGTTGCTTTTTCGATAATCCAGCGGATTTTGGCAATTTGATCTCTGGTTCCTCTGCCTTTTCTAAAACCAGCTTGAACATCTGGAAGTTCACGGTTCATGTATTGCTGAAGCCTGGCTTGGAGAATTTTGAGCACTACTTTACTAGTGTGTGAAATGAGTGCAATTGTGCAGTAGTTTGAACATTCTTTGGCATTGCCTTTCTTTGGGAGTACTATTTATAATAACCAAAAGATGAAATTAATCCCAATGTATGTCAACTGATGAACTGATAAATGTAATGTGTCTAGACATAAAATGGAATACTATTTGAGCATAAAGGAATAAAGAGATACATGGAACAGCATAGAAGCCCTGAAAAAATTGTGCTAAGTAAAAGCAGCTGTGCAGAAAAGATATTGTATGATTTTACTCATATAGGCAAATCTGTACATATAGAAGGGCTTCCCAGGTTGCACAGGTGGTAAAGAAACTGCCTTCCAATGTAGGAAACATAGGAGACATGGGTTTGATACCCCAGTTGGGAAGATCCCCTCCATGAGGGTATGGCAACACACTCGAGTATTCTTGCTGGAGAATCCCATGGATAGCGGAGCCAGGCAGGCTACAGTCTATAGGGTCGTAAAGAGTTGAACACAAATTACTGAGCACACATAGATATAGAAAATAGATTAGTCATTGCTTTGAACTGCAGGATGAAGTAGAGAATAAATGGTGTTTTATGTACAATACAGCATTTCTTTATGAGGTAATGAAAATGTTCTAAAATTGACTGTGGTAATGGTTGTACATTACCAGTGGGAATCTACCGAAATTCACTGAATTATACACTTGAAGTGGATGAATTATATAGAATGTGTACTATAAATAAACTGTTAAGAAGTTCTTTAATTTCTTTGAAGATATTTATAGTTACATTAAAATCTTTGCAAATCAACATTTGTATCCACACATTCCTGTTTATTTGCATGTCTCTAATAATTGAAAAAATTAATACTCTAGATAATATAGCAAGTCTGGATTCTATTAAGCTTTCCTTAGTTAGTTGCTTGAACTAAATCTGTATAGTTTGTTTCTTCCTCAAAATGCATTTCTGCTCAAAAAAAATTATTTTTTCATTATAAGGCTTATCTTCCTAGCGGTTACTCCTTGGAAGTTACTCAGCCAATGATTAAACAGAGATTGTATTCAAATACCTTGAGACAGTAAACCTTTCATCATCTCCATGGAATCTTCAGGTGAATCTGCATGTGGGCTTGCAAGTGTGTTGACATCTCCGGCTTTTGTTTTCCATGGGTCCTCTTGTACTTCATCTGCATGTACACACGGCATCATGCTCAACCAGGGATAAGTGGATGGCTGGCCCCCTCTCTGGACTCTTCTGTACATGAGCAGTTTCCAGACCCCCAGGTGTGTGTGGATACTTATCAAGGTTCCCTACGTCTAAGCCATCCCTTAGCTCTCCCCGTTGGACATCTGGCTAGTCTGTCATTCCATTGCTTGCCCCAACTAGTGCTGCAACCTTTGTCCTTGTCTGTTACTAAAACTGCTACCGCTTTATGCCCATGTGCCTGAATGTGCAGTTTTACTAATTTCTGCTTTGTGAGCCCCTGCTGCCGTTGAAGCGGCTGGTTCTCACGACTTGTCCTGCCATAGTACAGAACTATTGTAGTGACCAACCTGGGGCAGGGTTATTGGTGAAGTTTCGCTTAAGAAGGCTATCTAAAGATTGTTGCTATTTTTGCCACAGGTTTAGTAGTTTTTTGTGTGTGTTAGTTTCTTTCTTTTTTTTTATTAATTTTTTTTCTTTATTATGTTGGTTTTGGCATACATTGACATGAATCTGCCATGGGTATACATATGTTCCCCTTCCAGAACCCCCCTCCCTCCTCCCTCCCGATTCCCTCTCTCTGGGTCATCCCGGTGCACCAGTACCGAGCATCAAACCTGGGCTGGCGATTGATTTCACATATGATAATTAACATGTTTCAATGCCGTTCTCCCATATCATCCCACCCTTGCCCTCTTCCACAGAGTCCACGAGACTGTTCTATACATCTGCGTTTCTTTTGCTGTCTCACAGGCAGGGTTCTCGTTACCATCTTTCTAAATTCCATATATATGCGTTAGTATACTGTATTTTTGTTTTTCCTTCTGGCTTACTTCACTCTGGATAATGGGCTCCAGTTCCTTCCACCTGAGTAGAACTTATTCAAATGAATTCGTTTTAATGGCTGAGTAATATTCCATTGTGTATATGTACCACAGCTTTCTTATCCATTCGTCAGTTGATGGGTATCTAGGTTGCTTCCATGTCCTGGCTATTGTAAACAATGCGGCAATGAACATTGGGATACATGTGTCTCTTTCAGTTCTGGTTTCCTCGGTGTGTATGCCCAGCAGTGGGATTTCTGGGTCATATGGCAGGTCTATTTCCAGTTTTTTAAGGAATCTCCACACTGTTCTCCACAGTGGGTGTACTAGTTTGCATTCCCACCAACAGTGTAAGAGGGTTCCCTTTCCTCCACATCCTCTCCAGCATTTATTGCTTGTAGATTTTTGGATGGCAGCCATTCTGACTAGTGTGAAGTGGTACCTCATTGTGGTTTTGATTTGCATTTCTCTGATAATGAGTGATGTTGAGCATCTTTTCATGTGTTGTTAGCCATTTGTATGTCTACTTTGGAGAAATGTCTGTTAAGTTCTTTGGCCCACTTTTTGATTGGGTCGTTTATTTTTCTGGAATGGAGCTGCTGGTGTTGCTTGTATATTTTTGAGATTAATTGTTTCTCCATTGCTTTGTTTGCTATTATTTTCTCACATTCTGAAGGCTGCCTTTTCACCTTGCTTATAGTTTCCTTTGTTGTGCAGAAGCTTTTAATTTTAATTAGGTCCCATTTGTTTATTCGTGCTTTTATTTCCGATATTCTGGGAGGTGGGTCATAGAGGATCCTGCTTTGGTTTATGTCAGAGAGTGTTTTGCCTATGTTATCCTCTAGGAGTTTTACAGTTTCTGGTCTTATGCTTAGATCTTTGATCCATTTTGAGTTTATCTTTGTGTATGGTGTTAGAAAGTGTTCTAGTTTCATTCTTTTACAAGTGGCTGTTCAGTTTTCCCAGCACCACTTGTTAAAGAGACTGTCTTTTCTCCATTGTATATTCTTGCCTCCTTTGTCAAAGATAAGGTGTCCTTAGATGTGTGGATTTATCTCTGGGCTTTCTATTTTGTTCCATTGATCTATATTTCTGTCTTTATGCCAGTACCATAGTGTCTTGATGACTGTGGCTTTGTAGTATAGCCTAAAGTCAGGTAGGTTGATTCCTCTCGTTCCATTCTTCTTTCTCAAGATTGCTTTGGCTATACGAGGTTTTTTGTATTTCCATGCAAATTGTGAAATTATTTTTTCTAATTCTCTGAAAAAGACCTCTGGTAGCTTGATAGGAATTGCATTGAATCTATAGATTGCTCTGGGTAGTATACTCATTTTCACTATATTGATTCTTCCAATCCATGAGCACGGTATATTTCTCCATCTATTTGTGTCCTCTTTGATTTCTTTCATTAGTGTTTTATAGTTTTGTATATATGCCTTTTGTTTCTTTAGGTAGAAATACTCCTAAGTAGTTTTGCTTTGAATAAGTTTTTTTTTTTCTCCTAAGACTTTGGTTGATTTCCAGAGTCTTGAAATGGTTGTGACAACTTTTTCAAGCTTTATTGTTGCTCTCTGGAGAAAGGATTTGGCAAGTTCCTTGGTGCTATCACACTTGGTTTCCATTTTCTTTGCAGAGAATGGCTATACAAAAAGTTACATATTCTGGATCTCGATTTTTTTTAGCAGCCTAGAAAATAGAAAGAACTTTGGCCTTTCATTCTTTTTCCTTGACTCATTGGTCTCTAGAAAAGGAAGGAGGCCCATACAGCCTCCTTAAAACAGAGATAAGGTATCCCATACTTATGCATTATTTATCTCTTCCATTACTTTGTAAGTTCCACTCTCTTCACCAGGGTTTTTGTAGTTTGAATTCTAGAATATGATTCCCATTGGGGACTTACTCTTTTTGGACACAAGTAACAAATTTTAGAGCTTTATCAATGTGTCTTTGGGATCAGCTTGCAAAAACATTCATGAGGTAGGTGAAGCATATCATATCCAAAGCACACAAAAGGAATTAAGTCATGAAGCAATAAAAAGTTTTACAGGCTGGATAATTCCTTTAGAGATCTCTTCTTGTCCCTCTCCAATGGCCGTTTGAACATTCTGTCTCATCGGGCTGTTACCTACATATCTGTCTAAGGTTTAGAGCTTCTTGAGCTGTGTCTTATTCCCTATATCCCAGCATAGTACTTCAATAATGATGTTCAGTAAATATCTTTTTACAAACTCCTTGGAAATATGAGAAAATCAGTGTTGGAACTTCAGTGTTGTCTTCGTCATTGTTTTATTTCTGTCAATTTCCCTGGTCTTTATCAACTAGAATATTGGCAGACAGCTTGGTACTGATTACCAACACTCAACAAACAGTACAGGATCTTCCCTAATGGCTCAGTGTTAAAGAATCCACCTGTCAGTGCAGGAAATGGGAGTTCAATCCCTGGGTTGAGAAGATCCCATTTAGTAGGAAATGGCAACCCACTCCAGTATTCTTGCCTGGAAAATTCCATGGACAGAGGAGCCTGATGGGCTGCAGTGCATGGGGTCACAAGAGTGAGACACGACTGAGGATGTGTGTAACAAACAATATAATTTCAATTCTCAAGGAAATGCACTTGTTTTGTAAATATAGCTCCTATGACAGTATGGCACAGATATTTATTAAGATGTTCATTTTCCAGAAAAATTAAGCCTATCCAATTTTCATCTGTCAATCTCTTGTCAGGAAAATGATAATATATTTTGGAATGATGATGAAATAAATAAGCTAAGCACAAACAAAAAATTACAAAAAAATGCTAATCTAATAACAAAGACTTATAGATACTGCTCTTCTTTCATTTTTATCTCGGGGTATAATTTACTTTATACTTTAAAGATTTATTAATTGGATTTGGAACTCCCCTAATGTCTTATATTTTATAAAGGATTATGCAAAATATAAACCACAGGTTTGAGAGACAACATGCCTCCAGCTGATAGAACCTACAAATTAAAAAATGCTTTTTGAGGGCTGTGACTGCATTGCTATAAATGCTAAAATATTAAAAACAAATTCTAGTAGCCGTACCTTCTGTTTTTCCTCTCAGAGAAATTAAGGAAGGCTGCAATTTTTTGGAGGATCTGTGTAACAAGGATGCCAATTGCCTATATTATTTTTCAATGCAAAATAGATCGAGAATAAAATTACAGCCACATTTTTTTCCAGTCCTAAGAAGGGGTTTTAAATCAGACCCAAGGAATTAGGTTGGCACAGAAGATATTCTACACTAGCTTTGAAGGTCTATTTTCTTCAAAAACCTTGTTTGAAAGTATTAGAGATTGTTCTTAGACTGCAGTGTTTGAAATTTATGATGCAGGAACTTTTAGTAAATTGCTTCACTGCTTTGAGCCTTAGTTCCCATGTAAACTGAAAATAATACTACAATATTTGAACGATGCCTCCTCTTTTAGAAGGTACAAACTCCTGGGGCTGCCCAAGTATCACAACTTGAACTTGGAACCTTCTCCAATTTTTTTCCTCCAATATCTGGGTTTGTAAAATTTCTCTGTCTACTGTAAACAATTTTACCTTCAACATCCACTGCTCTCTTTGGCTCCTACTGGAAGTGACTATTAAGAGAAATAATCTTTTTAGAAAATAATTATTAGGGAAGAAAAAACGGTTTTTTTGTTTTTTAATTCTCTTACAGTCTCTGGCTAGATCTAAAAATTATACTGAGAAATAAAGATTAATAGATTGAGGAGAAAAACATAAACATTTGATTAATATTAGTTTTTTTGTAACATAGACGCCACTTTAAAGCAAGAAAAACTCAAAGAGATGGTTAAATCTGAGTGTTGGTGCTGAATATACAGTCCTGGAGAAGGAAATGTGATAGGGCAGGATAGAAGTGTAACAAACTGGGGGGAATGTGGCAACGCCTATTTGTTCAAATTCTTTTCAGGGTCCATTTCTTCAGAGAGAAGGCTGTTCCTCTGTTTTGGGTATGAGGAGGGTACCCATCACAGAAGAGTTTTATGACTTGCTTAATTGGAGACAGAGGAGTCTTTATGACTTTCTTAGTGGGGAGACAAAGAAGGTGAAGATATAGTGACCTTTATCCATCTGCTGTGTTCTCAAACTCAGCTGAAAATATTCAATGTGCCAAAGTGCCATATTTGGGGAGAGCATGTCCTGAACCGCATGGGAGTATTTTTTGAACCCCTGAACCAGCTGCATTATTTCCTTGTGTTAATCCTGATTTCCATTGTTTTGCAAAGCATGACTGTAAAAGAGGCTTTTACTTTGGATCTCAACTTCTAGCTGCATAGGAAACAAACAAGCTTTGGAATTTCATCCTTTCCTTACTCCCTGCCCTACTATCTCTAGAAACGGGAGGAAGGCACTGCAGTGACAAGATATCCCATCCTTGTGTATTACTTCATCCCTTAACTCATTCATACATATATTCAGAACTAGAAGAAACCCTAGTGTGTTTTTATAACCATTTGTGTTTTTACTTCACTATATAGTAAGGTACCCTGAGCAGCTGGAGCATAAATGTCTTCATTGGAATATTTTTCATAATTTTGTTCAGTTAGATTCTAAATGAGACCTAATTGCCAATGACTGAAGTTGGTTCACAGAGGTAGAAGCACCGAATACTAGCCATTCGACCAGTGGTCAGTGACAAGGCTCTGGTCCTTCAGCTTTGCAGAAAAGAATTCCCACAAAGACAGAAAGTAGTACAGCAAATACTTATTAGGAAGAAAAAGAGTACAGTACTTAAGGATAGTCACACAGGTGGATTCAGAATCACACTCTGGTGGTGGTTTGGATCACTTTTATGGGACATTTCTTCCCAGTTTCCTTTGGCCAATCACTTTGACTTGCCTGGCTATGAGTCTATTGTTTGGTATAGCTCAGGGTCCTCCCATGTATGCGTGCATAGCTTTTAGCCAAGATGGATTCTAGTGAGGAGGCATTTGCATAGCTGACATCACTTACTATGAGGTAATGTCACCTATATTTTTGAGCTCCAAGGAGAATTTCTGTGCATGTGTAGTTGGAAGAATGAGGAATATGTGGTCTTTCATCCCTTATATGGGCAGGGCTCAGCCTCTTCCACCATCCTGCTTTATGGAGTTTCTGTTATTATGAAGTTTCTGTCCACAGGGGAGAAATTGTTCAGCCTATCTATCTATCTCCTACCCATTTGTCTCCTGCCTCAATAAAATGAATAAAGTTTTCTAATGATACGTGAATTTTCTTTTACAGTGTGACAAAGCAAACTCTAATTTAGTGGCTTTACAGATCAATGGATAAAGAAGATTGGTGCATATTTATGATGGAATATTACTCAGCCATAAAAAGAATGCATTTGAGTCAGTTCTAGTGAAGTGGATGAACCTAGAGCCTGTCTTACAGAGTAAAGTAAGTCAGAAAGAGAAAAACAAATATAGTATATTAACACATATGTATGGAATCTAAAAAGATGGTACTGATGAACCTATTTGTAGGAAAGGAATGGAGACTCAAATGTAAAGAATGGACATATGGACACAGTGAGGGAGGGAGGGAGTGGGGCGAATGGAGAAAGTAGCATTAACACGTATACACTATCAGGTGTCGGTAGGTAGCTGGTGAAAAGTCGCTGTGAAACACAGGAGCCCAGTCTGGTGCTGTATGATGAGCTGGAGGGACAGGATGATGGAAGGGAGGGAGGGGAGAGGGGAGAGGATATATGTATAATGGCTGATTGCTATATGGCAGAAACCAACACAACATTGTACAAATTCTTTAAAAAATTATATAAACAATTCAATTAAAAATAATGTAACCATTTAGTTTGTTGACAAGTGAGTGTTGACTAGATGAATCTGTTACCAAATTAAGTCATATGGACCCTGCTCAGGTCCTAGACTGGCCCATGTTCCTGTCTTATCTCTGAAGCCTTTTAACTTAAAGATTTATGCTCACTCTTGCTAAAGGTGGTGATGGGGTTGGCAGATTTTGAGCAAGGACACTCCTGCTAAAGGTGGGGAGTTGATGGATTTTTGAGCAAAAAGATCTGGAGCAGCTCTGGCAACAGATCTGCTCATTTGACCTGGATCAGCCAGTCCCTGATAGGCTTGCTTGTGTATCTGCATTTTGCTGGCAGGTTGGCTGGTTGGTCTAGCATGGCCTCACTCACATTTCAGGTGGTTGGCTGTCTGCCAACCCAGCACAACCCAGGTGACAAATGCTCCTGTCTCTCATCAGCTAGGAGATTAGCTCTGGTTTTTCATATAGCAGCTTATTAAGAGTGCATACGATTCAAATGAATTTTTTTTAATGCTGAGTAATATTCCATTGTGAATATGTACCACAGCTTTCTTATCCATTCATCAGTTGATGGGCATCTAGGTTGCTTCCATGTCCTGGCTATTGTAAACAATGCGGCAATGAACATTGGGGTACACGTGGCTCTTTCAGTTCTGGTTTCCTCGGTGTGTATGCCCAGCAGTGGGATTGCTGGGTCATATGGCAGTTCTATTTCCAGTTTTTTAAGGAATCTTCACATTGTTCTCCACAGTGGGTGTACTAGTTTGCATTCCCACCAACAGTGTAAGAGGGTTCCCTTTCCTCCACATCCTCTCCAGCATTTATTGCTTGTAGATTTTTGGATTGCAGCCATTCTGACTGGTGTAAAGTGGTACCTCATTGTGGTTTTGATTTGCATTTCTCTGATAATGAGTGATGTTGAGCATCTTTTCATGTTTTTGTTAGCCATTTTTATGTCTTCTTTGGAGAAATGTCTGTTAAGTTCTTTGGCCCACTTTTTGATTGGGTCGTTTATTTTTCTGGAATGGAGCTGCAGGAGTTGCTTGTATATTTTTGAGATTAATTGTTTGTTACTTCATTGGCTATTATTTTCTCCCATTCTGAAGGCTGCCTTTTCACCTTGCTTATAGTTTCCTTTGTTGTGCAGAAGCTTTTAATTTTAATTAGGTCCCATTTGTTTATTCATGCTTTTATTTCCGATATCCTGGGAGGTGGGTCATAGAGGATCCTGCTTTGGTTTATGTCAGAGAGTGTTTTGCCTATGTTTTCCTCTAGGAGTTTTATAGTTTCTGGTCTTATGCTTAGATCTTTGATCCATTTTGAGTTTATCTTTGTGTATGGTGTTAGAAAGTGTTCTAGTTTCATTCTTTTACAAGTGGCTGTCCAGTTTTCCCAGCACCACTTGTTAAAGAGACTGTCTTTTCTCCATTGTATATTCTTGCCTCCTTTGTCAAAGATAAGGTGTCCATAGATGCGTGGATTTATCTCTGGGCTTTCTATTTTGTTCCATTGATCTATATTTCTGTCTTTGTGCCAGTATCATACTGTCTTGATGACTGTGGCTTTGTAGTATAGCCTAAAGTCAGGTAAGTTGATTCCTCCAGTTCCATTCTTCTTTCTCAAGATTGCTTTGGCTATACGAGGTTTTTTGTATTTCCATGCAAATTGTGAAATTATTTTTTCTAATTCTCTGAAAAAGACCTCTGGTAGCTTGATAGGAATTGCATTGAATCTATAGATTGCTTTGGATAGTATACTCATTTTCAGTATATTGATTCTTCCAATCCATGAGCACAGTATATTTCTCCATCTATTTGTGTCCTCTTTGATTTCTTTCATCAGTGTTTTATAGTTTTCTATATATAAGTCTTTTGTTTCTTAGGGTAGAAATACCCCTAGTATTTTATTCTTTTTGTTTCAATGGTGAATTGAATTGTTTCCTTAGTTTCTCTTTCTGTTTTCTCATTGTTAGTGTATAGGAATGCCAGGGATTTCTGTGTGTTGATTTTGTATCCTGAAACTTTGCTATATTCACTGATTAGCTCTAGTAATTTTCTGGTAGAGTCTTTAGGGTTTTCTATGTATAGGATCATGTCATCTGCAAACAGAGAGAGTTTTCAGTTCTACTCAGGTGAACGGAACTGGAGCCTATTATCCAGGGTGAAGTAAGTCAGAAGAAAAAACAACAATACAGTATACTAATGCATATATATGGAATTTAGAAAGATGGTAACGAGAACCCTGCATGCGAGACAGCAAAAGGAACGCAGATGTATAGAACAGACTCGTGGACTCTGTGAAATAGGGCAAGGGTGGGAGGATATGGGAGAATGGCATTGAAACGTTAATTATCATATATGAAATCAATCGCCAGCCCAGGGTTGATGCCCAGGGCTGGTGCACCGAGATGTCCCAGGGGTAGGGAATTGGGAGGCAGGAGGGAGGGGGGTTCTGGAGGGGGAGCATATGTAAACCCATGGCGTTTTCATGTCAATGTATGGCAAAACCAACACAATAAAGTAAAGAAAATTTAAAAAAAAAAAGAGTGCACACGAAGGTGCAGAAAAAGGCGTAGGCTTAGAACTGACACATAACAGTTTTTCCACATTCAACTAGGTAGGAGAATTCATCAGCCAGGCTAAGTACTAAGAAAACTAATTTCTTGATGAGATGATCTGCAAAATTATAGTGAAAGAGATGTGAATACAAGTTGGAGAGTATTCACATCCATATTTTGCAAATCAAAATATCAAATAGTGTTGATATTATAGCAAGAGAATAAGATACTTTTCCCATTTCCTAATTAAGGATGAGAAAAGTCTGTGATTACCATTGATTTTTCAATTTTCAACATTTTTTTTTTCTGGCCAAATTTTACCAAATAAGCAAACATCAAATGCTTTGCGTTCTAATTTTTCACAATACTACTAAAAACTTCAGTCCTTAGCAAATTGAAATGTTGCAGACTTGAGAGAAATGCATCTTATATACTTTGGAAGAAACTTCTTTCTAGGCATAGTATCAGTTAATGATTCTAAAATATATAATTTCAGGTTATTATTTCCAAAGACCACATTTGTACCCATTAATATGTCTGTATAAGTGCTTCTGGAAAAAGAGTTAAATTTTGTTTTGCTTTTTATTTTTGTCACATAAAGTTTCTTCATTTTGTTTGAAACTAACATATTAATCTGATTTCAACAGTTAAGACTGCTGAATTTTTAGTGAGAAAGAGAATACCAGAAATTGAACCAGCAGAGTGTGTCTTTTCCTGAACAAAGAAACAGCTTTGAAATATTGACACTTTGCTCTAACTCTTGAAAGTCACGTGGGGAATGGATCAAGCTCAATAACACAATGTTTTTCTATTATTTCTCCTATGGATAGTTCATTAAAACTCATGTAGACCCTGAGGATACCCTTTGATATACTAAGTTATGCTTGCCTGAAAGAACTAAAACAACATCCAACAGTTTCTAAATTGCAACTAAGGGGTCCTGTGGTTTGGGACGCTTTGAATTTTAAAGATAAGTTACAAAAGCATTGAAATTTTTGTTCTCGTATTTTTGCTATTGTCATCACTGTTTGTTATTCTGCATAAGATTAATGTTTGGATTTGACTAGCAACTGCTTCTCTCCAGTGGAAACTTCAATTTACAAGTTAAAGAAGTGTATTTCTACAAATGCCCTAAGTAAAAGTGTTTTAAGACTTAATACTTTCATGAAATAGTAGAATTTTTGGTGCATAATATTTGCTTTCATAGCAATAAATAAAGCACCCAAAAAAATCCCTGAAAAGTTTTTCATCTGCAGCATCACATTTGCTAACAGCATCTCAATCATTAGCAAATTTTATTTCCTATTTATACTTCTTAAGTAGATTCCAGAAGCTTTTTTTACCCTTCAAACAATGATTTTTAAATTATAAATATCCTCAATAGTATAAAAAGCCTATTTTACTTTTTTAAAGCAGAGAGAAAATACTTATCATTGATGTGAGTGAAGACCATTATTCTTAAAAATATATACAGCATAAAATTAAGCTTAAAATGATCATTTCCAAACAGAAAGTTTCTCAATGATTAGGTATAATATGGATGAGGGCCATTTCTTTAAGCTTAGAATAATCATTAAAGATTTGAAAAAATATAAAAAGGAGGAAAGCAAAGTATATCTACTGACTCAAATGCTTCATATTGTCAGAATTAAATAGCCATTTCTATTTTCTTACCATTGCTGTATCAAAAGACAGGATTATTTTTCCTTTAACTTTTCTAAAACTTTATGCTTTAGACCTCTCTGTTTATTGTATCTCAGTGTTCTACTGGAGTTTGTTGCACAGTAAATAGGAAAACCAAAATACTGTTATGGACCCTAAGCTCAATATTATAATGGTAATAATAAAAATACTTCAAAAAACTTTAAGTAAGCAGTTTAACTATGTTTGATATCAGCCTTGTGCTTGTTTTTCTCCCAATTTAGATGAGCCCAGTGTGAAGGAAGAAATGTACCAAGTTATCTTTTATTTCAGGTACTATCTATCCTCATGGTGGAAGGAAAAGTACTGTTTAACCAAGGCATTAAAATATTCAGAAAATACTTTAAGATTATTTTAAAAATCACCTTAAAATTATATATCTATGGTTTTTCCAGTAGTCATGTATGGATGTGAGAGTTGGACAGTGAAGAAAGCTGAGTGCCGAAGAAATGATGCTTTTGAGCTGTGGTGTTGGAGAAGACTCTTGAGAGTCCCCTGGACTGCAAGGAGATCCAACCAGTCCATCCTAAAGGAGATCAGTCCTGGGTGTTCATTAGAAGGACTCATGTTGAAGCTGAAATTCCAGTACTTTGGCCACCTCATGTGAAGAGTTGACTCATTGGAAAAGACCCTAATATTAGGAAGGATTGGGGGCAGGAGGTGAAGGGGATGACAGAGGATGAGATGGCTGGATGGCATCACCGACTCAATGGACATGGGTTTGGGTAGACTCCCGGAGTTGGTGATGGACAAGGAGGCCTGGCATGCTGCGATTCATGGGGTTGCAAAGAGTCGGACATGACTGAGCAACTGAACTGACTGAATTGATTCTTATAAGGGGCACTAGTTTTATGTAAAATTGTTACTCATCTCTGGAGTAAGTAAGAGCATGCTCATTTGGTTCTTCTTCCTTTGTTTCTTGATGAGTCTAGCTAATGGTTTGTCAATTTTATTTATCTTTTCAAAGAACCAGCTTTTGGCTTGGTTGATTTTTGCTATGGTCTCTTTTATTTCCTTTGCATTTATTTCTGCCTTGATCTTTAAGATTTCTTTCCTTCTACTAGACCTGGGCTTCTGCATCTCTTCCATTTCTAGTTGCTTTAGGTGTAAAGTAAGGTTATTTATTTGACTTTATTCTTGTTTCCTGAGGTGAGCTTGTATTGCTATGAACTTTCCCCTTAGCACTGCTTTCAAGTGTCCCATAGGTTTTGGTCTGTTGTGTTTTCATTTTCATTCATTTCTATGCATAACTGAATTTCATTTTTGATTTCTTCTGTGATTTGTTGGTTGTTCAGCAGTGTGTTGTTGAGCCTCCATATGTTGGAAGTTTTGAATGGTTTTCTCCTGTAATTGATATCTCATCTCACTGCAATGTGGTCATAAAAGATGCTTGGAATGATTTCAATATTTTTGAATTTACCAAGGCTAGATTTATGGCCCAGAATGTGATCTATCCTGGAGAAGGTCCCGTGTGCGCTTGAGAAAAAGGTGAAATTCCTTGTTTTGGGTGCAATGACCTATAGATATCAATTAGGTCTAGTTGGTCTATTGTATCATTTAAAGTTTGAATTTCCTTGTTACTTTTCTGTCTAGTTGATCTATCCATTGGTGTGAGTGGTGTATTAGAGTCTCCCACTATGATTGTGTTGTTGTTAATTTCCCCTTTCATACTTGTTAGCATTTGCCTTACATATTGTGGTGCTCCTATGTTGGGTGCATAAATATTTATAATTGTTATTTCTTCTTCTTGGATAAAAAAATTGGACCTAATTAAAATTAAAAGCTTCTGCACAACAAAGGAAACTATAAGCAAGGTGAAAAGACACTCTTCAGAATTGGAGAAAATAATAGCCAATGAAGCAACGGACAAACAATTCATCTCAAAAATATACAAGCAACTCCTGCAGCTCCATTCTAGAAAAATAAATGACCCAATCAAAACGTGGGCCAAAGAACTTAACAGACATTTCTCCAAAGAAGACATAAAAATGGCTAACAAACACATGAAAAGATGCTCAACATCACTCATTATCAGAGAAATGCAAATCAAAACCACAATGAGGTATCACTTTACACCAGTCAGAATGGCTGTAATCCAAAAATCTACAAGTAATAAATGCTGGAGAGGATGTGGAGAAAAGGGAACTCTCTTACACGGTGGTGGGAATGCAAACTAGTACAGCCACTATGTAAAACAGTGTGGAGGTTCCTTAAAAAACTGCAAATAGACCTGCCATATGACCCAGCAATCCCACTGCTGGGCATATACACGGAGGAAACCAGTATTGAAAGAGCCACGTGTACCCCATTGTTCATCGCTGCTTTGTTTACAATAGCCAGGACATGGAAGCAACCTAGATGCCCATCAACTGACGAATGGATAAGAAAGCTGTGATACATATACACAATGGAATATTACTCAGCATTAAAAAAAAATTCATTTGAATCAGTTCTACTCAGATGGACGGAACTGGAGCCCATTATCCAAAGTGAAGTAAGCCAGAAGGAAAAACAACAATACAGTATACTAACGCATATATATGGAATTTAGAAAGACGGTAACGAGAACCCAGCATGCGAGACAGCAAAAGGAACGCAGATGTATAGAACAGACTCGTGGACTCTGTGGATGAGGGAAAGGGTGGGATGATATGGGAGAATGGCATTGAAACATGTTAATTATCATATGTGTAATCAATCGCCAGCCCTGGATTGATGATCAGGGCTGGTGCATCGAGATTTCCCGGGGAGAGGGAGGAGGGAGGGAGGTTCTGGAGGGGGAGCATATGTAAACCCATGGTGATATCATGTCATTGTATTGCAAAACTAACAAAAAAATAAATAAATTATTAAAAAAAAGTATGCTCAGTTTACAATGTCTAATGTTCTCAGTTACAGAGGGTTGGTTTCTTTTTGCTCTTCGTTCACTTTTGTGTTCATTTATTCATTAATTTATTCAGGAAATGTGTAAGGTACTATGGGGGTGTAAATATATTTAAGACAAAGATTAAATCTTAAGCAGCTTCCTTACTTAGCAAGAGATGGCATACTGTACTGTAAATTTGCAGTATACAGTAAATATATAAATAAAATATACCATAATATGGGAAATATATCAGAGAAGGATGGCAGGGTTATTGATGAGACAGAGAATTAAGACTGGGATTAACAGGCATTCAGGTAGGCATGTGCAGTGGGCTGTATGTTTGTGCTCCTCCCAAATTAATATGTTGAATCTTAATCCCAACATAGCATTTAGAAGTAGGCTGTTGGGAGGTAATGAGGATGGAGGATGGAGTTCTCATGAATGAGATTGATGCCTTTATAAGAAGAGCCCAGATAATTGGCTAGCTATCTTTCCACAATGGAAAGGCAAAGAAATAAATAGCTGTCTGTAAACCAGGGAGTGAAACACATCAAGAAACTAACCATGCTGACATCCTGATTTCAGACTTCCAGCCCCCAGAATGATGAGAAACAAATGCTTGTTTAAGCCATTCAGTTTATAGTAACAAATGCCTAAAAATGTGAAATGGAATGGGCTAATAGAAGCTGGATGAGTTTTGAGTGCATTCTAGAAGAAGGTGAGATTGTTGTAAAGATAATTTTAAGGGTGATTCTCCTGAGAGCCTGGAAAGGATCGAGGAGAGATAGAGACCAAATTTCCTCCTTCTTGGACCTTAACATAAATAATCACATATGAAAATGGATGGTAAATGTCATTCTGATGTGGTCTCAGATGAAAATGAGCAACATGTCATCGTACAATGCAGAAAAGGCAAACTTTGTTATAAAGTGGCCAAGAAATTGGCTAAATTGTGCTCATGTTCCAGCATTTTGTTGAAGATAGAACTTGGGAAAGATGAAATTCATACTTAGCTAGGTTTCTATACAAAATGTTGGAGTGGTTTGGTTTCTCTTGTTTATAATAAAAATGTAAAAAGAGAGAGAACTTTAAAATGGAATCATTAAGCAAAAAGGATTTGCTTTGTTTGGAGAAAATTCTCAGCCTCTCTGTATTACAAAAAATGAAAGAGCCTGCTGTAAGAAGAGACATGAGAAGGACAATCTCTCTCCCTCACGTGAGGACACAGTGAGAAGATGCCCTTTTGTAAACCAGGAGACATCTCTCATCAGGAACCAAACTGGTCTGCACCTTCATCTTGGACTGCTCAGCCTTCAAAACAATGAGAAAAAAAATGTTTGCTGTTTAAGACGCTCAGTCTATGGTATTCTGTAATAGGAGCACAAACTAACCAAGACACGTCACATCTGTGAGATGAAAGATTGAACTGAATATACTCCCAAGGCTGTTAGAGCTCTATGCTCTGCATCTGTACCCTGAAGCTTTCTGTTTGAGGAAATGCAATCAAAGTGAAGGACTTGTTACCAATGCAAACGTGAGATTAGACTGAGCAGGGAAGGGATGGGAGTAAGAATGTATTTATAGTAATGAAGCTACTGTTCTGCCACAAGTCTGTATAGAATCTTATGCAGCCCAGAAGACAAAGTCCAACAAGCCCGGTACATGTGAAGAAGTCTCAAGGGATGTAGACTTTTTTACCTGGAGGAGAAGTAGGGCAAAGGCACTATTAAAGATGAAGACAGCAAAGCATGGCAGAGGTAGGAAGAACCAGGCATATTTGCAGATTTATGAGTGTTACAGTTACTCTTGATGTCCTGGCTAGCATTTCAGTTCTGCCTGAAGGCTGGCCACAAGTGTGTGCTCAGTCTGTAGGCTGGAAGTATCAAGGAGTTAATGCACTCTGTAATTGCCCTCAAAATATGACAGGTGGAAGTTAAAGGACAAACATTACAGGGCCCTGGTCTTTTGGGTAGAATAATTTTGAAGTGTGCTCTATATGGTCACTGAGAATCTGTGAGGAATTGTGCACATATAAGCCCATATGGCAATCACTTATTAGCATACTCTGACTTTTTTCTCTTGACGTTTTCAGTTCTCATCGCCATCTGGTGCATTCTGGCAGCACCTTCCAAATTACATCTCCACCCCATCCAGAGGTCTTCTTCTAGGGAAACTGAACCCATGTGAGTGAGTAGTGTGGTATAACTAGAATTCAGTCATTGTGAGAGTGTAGGTGAGAGAGTGGGTTTCTCTGATTGCTCAGTGGTTAAGAATCCGCCTGCCAATACAGGAAACATGGGTTCGATTCCTGGATCAGGAAGGAGAAGGGAAAGGCAATCCACTGCAGTATTCTTGCCCAGAAAATCTCATGGACAGTGGATCCTGGTAGGCTCCAGTTCATGAGGTCGCAAAAGAGTCAGACACAACTCAGCAACTAAATAGCAGCAATAACATCAGCTAAGAGGTTTGCCAGATGTTCAAGGGCTTTACTTGGCATTCTGATGACTTTGGACTTTGTAAGTGGTGAGAAGCCACTGGAGGCTTGTGAGGAGGAGAATGACATCATTAGTCTGGTGTTTTAAAAAATAATTCTGTCAGTAATGAGATGCAGGAGTGATTACTTACATCTCTGTGATAAGTTTTGAAATAATAAGGGTCAAAGAAGACCTATGAGACATTAAGAGAAGTCAGACTTATGAGACACTGCAGTGGGAGAAATGGTGAAATGTAAGTAGGCTAGATTTGGGCAGAGGATCTTCAAGCATAATACTTGGAGAAAAATTTTGTTATTAGATGTTAGAGATATTTGGTTAGGAGAAGGGTGCTCAAATGTAACATTAAAAGAATCTACAGAAGAAGTGTAAGAGCCTTTTCTATTCTTAACAGAACCACTGAAATAACTGCCTGCTAGGACATAGAGTCCATTTTTTTTTCAATTATCTTCAGTGTTTCCCTGTAAAGTAGGGGATGATGAGGATGATGGTAAGTTTTAGAAGAACAGCTGCTGCCATATACATTGTACAGATGAAACTGGAGCATGGAGGTGGCATGTAGATTTTCTGAGGCTCAAAGTAACTTAATGGCTGTCATTAGGACCCCTCTTTTGACTGTTAGTTCAGTTTGTTACACATAGTAAGAAGGTACAGATACCTGATTGTTTAAGAGTTAAGAGTAGTTGGCTTGAAATTGCTTGGCACATTAGGATAGCAGAAGGGATAAAGGAGCTTGTTCAGTTGAAACATTTCTATACTTGTCTAACTCTGATAGATGTAGTTGACTGTGCCAGGCACCTGGCAAATGAATTTCATCCAATGACTCCAGGGCTCTCTTGATAAATAGTTATTCTTTGGTGGTCCATATACTTTTGACCCATTTAAAACTATGTCTGTGAACCTTGCTGATTGGGTAAATTGAAATCAATAATGGCCAGAGAGACAGAGATTCACTGCACAATGGATCAATGTACAACTCTCCATTGCAAATAAATATGGATCACAGAGGGATTGAAATCTTATTCTATCCTGGGGCTGGTGATTTTCTACAAGTTATATTGCTTTGTAAAATATGCTGCACTCTTTGGCAAACTCTTATTCAGGGCCTTCTGGACTATGGTATGTGCACTATTTGCTAAGTGAGCTACAGAGCTGAACTCCTATGTATAAGTGCTAATTGGAACCTGGCACATGGATACTTGCAATGAGGTATGCTGGTAAGCATGGTGATAGATACTTAGATAGATACTTAAACGCAGATATTTTATGCATTTATCTAGAAATGCCATTTGAAAAATTGAATGTAAAATTCAAACATTTCTATGTGAAACCAAGTTCTGGAGTATTGGCTCAAGCTTATGAACATAAATTGCCTAAAGCAGAAATCTATTTATTCAATGCTGAATAGTTGCCTTGGAAACAAACCAAGATCATTCTGTCATTTTTGAGATTGCATCCAAGTACTGTATTTTGGACTCTTGTTAACTATGAGGGCTTCTCCATTTCTCCTAAGGGATTCTTGCCCACAGTACCAGATATCACAGTCATCTGAATTAAATTTGCCCATTCCTGTGCATTTTAGTTCACTGATCCATAAGATGTCGATGTTCACTCTTGCCATCCATCTCCTGCTTGACCACATCCAATTTACCTTGATTCATGGACCTAACATTCTAGGTTCCTGTGCAGTATTTTTATTTACAGCACTGGACTTTACTTTCATCACTAGACACATCCACAACTGAGCAATGTTTTTGCTTTGGCCCAGCCTCTTCATTCTTTCTCTGCTCTTCCATATTGGAAGAGCATATTGGACACCTACTCACCTGGAGGTGCTCATCTTCTGGTGTCATATCTTTTTGCCTTTTCATTGTGTTCATGGGGTTCTCAAGGCAAGACAATGGAAGTGGCTTGCCATTCCTTTCTCTGGTGGGCCATGTTTTGTCAGGCCCTGACTAGCAGGGACATGACTTTTTGCCACTCCACGTAGCTGGGTGACATGCCCAGCACCCTGATTGTCCTACTGCTGGTCCTCACTGAGCTGGTTCACCTGTTGCTGGGTGTCAGTCAATGTATTGCCCAGGGGCCAGGGCAGAGGCCCTGCTAGAGTCTTCAGGGGGGGGGGTCCAGGAAAGGCTGAAAGCATTTATTGGATGCCCACTGATTTTTAAGTCATCACATATACTACTTCAATAGATACCAAAAGTTCTTCACTAGATACTCAATTCCTGACTTTGACGAGTTTCTAATGTGATTGATTCTTGTAACTATAGAGTCAGTGACTTAAGATATAATGACATGAATTAAAATGCTTTAGACTTATCATCTGAATCTGAATAATCAATGAGAGAGGATTTTTCTGCTGTACATTTTGTTTTTTTACTTACAAAGCAGTAAGCGACCAATTTTTCTCTTGCCATATTGTGTTAACATGGCATCTTTAACTTGTGTTTTATATCATTTACATAAAAGTGATGCCCTTCTTGATATTCCAATTATTAAAATAATTCCCCTAATTACCCAGTTATAAATCCCATTGCTTTGCACACAATATTCTTTTTCTGATGCTGTGATATTGCCAGTTTTATTCTGTTACATTAATTATGTCATGCTTTGTTTATCAGGGATACTGTACATCATCAATTAGATGAGTGGTTTTTCTTTTTGGCTTGCTTTTCTAGTAATTTTATAGAGGATAAAAATCTGGCTGAATTGTCTGTTTCAGTTCTAAACCCAGAGGTTTAGACTACTATAATTATTCAATCCAAAGGATTTATTTTCCTTCAACGTAGAGAATCCTGTAAAGTAGTGGTTATCCTACTTTCTTTCTGTCCAATGAGTTTGAAGGGCCAGAGTTCACTCCTTGAGCTGTGAAGTCAAATATTACTCATAGAGCAGAAATAGTATTGTGTAATTATAATCAATATCCAAGTTATTTCTTTATGAAAATCTCTTCCTAACTTCATGAGAAAATGAAAGATTATGTAAAATTCCACATGTGTCAACATGTGGACCTCCCATAGTTATTCCACTAGATGATTGCTTAAGAATTTTGCTCTAGTTTTCATTGGGAGAATTTCTGCTCCTTTAACTCATCAGTAAAATCTGTGAAGGATGTGTTTCTTATTACTGGTCACTTTTAATAACAAATAAAACTGTGGGCATTTTATGAAAAAAGTCCTTCTAGATTCATTGAGACAGATTTGTACTTTAAAGCTTTGATTCTTAAACTAAGTTATCCTACTTTATTCAATTAGTAAATGTGAGACTCTTGTGTAGAGGCTGGAAGTGCTCATAAAAGAACAACATATAAAGCATTGAATATGTGAAAATTTATAGATAAATTCCTATATGAAGAAAAATTTATGTTGTTCTTTCCCAGAACTATTATCTGTGCTACTCTGGAAAAGTAATCTTTAGTAAGTTACTTAACCAATGCTATCTTCTGTTTTTACAACTGAAAACAAAGACAATAATTTAAAGTTTACTTCATGGGGTTTTATAAGGAAATAAGATAAATCAAATAAAGTATTAAACACAGTGCCAAATTTATAATAATCACTCAGTGATAGTTATTAGCATCATTATTTTTATTACTCTATTTACATATTATTTGCATAATATTTACATATTATTATGCAAGTAAATTAGTAGTCCCAGAGTCAACTTTTACATATATTAATGCTAACAAATCTTTCTGGAAAGAAGCTTAGAGTCAATCATACTTCTCTCTAGTTTTTTGCTGTTTTATTTTATTTTTGTTGTTTGACTGCACTATGTAGCATGTGGGATCCTAGTTCCCTGGACAGGAATTGAACCCATGCTCCGTGTAGTGGAAGCATAGATTCTTAACCACTGGAGCACCAGGAAAGTCCCCCCATACCTATCTCTGTAGCCCCTCACACAGACAAGATTTCTGAAACCTGAACACTGTGACATGTAATTCCAGTCAACTGTATATTCTCTTTTTTCCTGGAAGGTTTAGTTGCAAGTTCATCTCACTTCATTGTATATTCATGGTGTGTATCATGTATGCTGTAAAAATGTATAAACAATTTGGCTAAATTTAAGATTGTAGTAGTAAGTTGAAATCTACCAGAAGACTACTGTAGTAAGTATTAGAAGCAGCCAGGCTTCCCTGGTGGCTCAGATGGTAAAGAATCTACCTGTAATGCGGGAGGCCTGGGTTCCATCCCTGCGTTGGGAAGATCCCCTGAAGGAGGGCATGGCAACCCACTCCAGTATTCTTGCTTGGAGAATCCCCATTGACAGAAGAGCCTGGCAGGCTACAGTCCATGAGGTCGCAAAGAATTGGACACGACTGAGTGACTAAGCACAGCACACACCATAATTCAAAACAGAATATGATCCATGATGGCAATGGTGGTGCAAAGAGCTTTGCAAGTTCAGAGGAAGGAGCCATAGCATCAGCTGGGGCATTCAAGAAACATGTTAAAATTGAGGTAGTGTATGATGAACACTTTAAGAGCAGTTTAGATTTCAAAAGGCAGAGTTAGAGCTGGAATGGACATTTCAGGGAAAGAGAAGAGCATGAGAAAATTTAAAAGTAGGCAGGCAGGTAACTGAAATGGTGCAAGAAGTTTGTGGTCCAGTTATGGCCTGGTGAGAGAGAGTTGGGAGCATGAAGATAAAAAGGTAGATGATAAAGCAAATATGAGAAATTCTTAAATGCTAAGAAATGTATACTTTATCTAGCAAGTAGTAGGGAGCAACTGAAAGAGAAAGATCATGATCAGAATAGTGAGATTTAGGGAACAAAGAGATAGCTAAAGAGGCATTTGAGACTGTCTATGTAGGATGTATAACATTGCTGAGGAATGATATTGCCAAGAAGCATGAGATGGACAAGGACTCAGAAGGGCCAAGTAAACTCATGAAGAAGGGAAAGAAGAGGCAGAGTCCATGGATTTGATCCTTTCTTCAGCACTGCCAGAAAAGCAAATATATTATTGGAACTAGGGAGATCTTAAAACATACCACCTTAGGACATTTGCACTTCCCTATGCCAGGAATGTACCTCTTCCAGATACTCATATGACTAGTATAACCCTTCAGAAAAATGCAGATGAAGAGCAACTGGCACAACCTATAGGAATGACATGAATTTATGGGAAAATCAAGGAAAATGACGTTACTGGGAAGAGAGGCTTTTCTTAAATAATTCTGTCATCAATGTTACCCATTTAATTTATAATAAATTCATATAATATTTCTAGCTTGAAATTATTCCAGTTACAGCTGCTTTATAGGGCGTCCCAGGTGGCTCACTGGTAAACAACCCACCTGTCAAGCAGGATGCGTGGATTTGATCCCTGTGTTGGGAAAATCCCCTAGAGAAGGAAATGACAACCTACTCTAGTATTCTTGCCTGGGAAATACCATGTACCAGAGGAGCCTGTTGGGCTACAGACCATGGGGTTGCAAAAGAGTTGGACATGACTTAGCTACTAAACCACAACAACAAAAGTAGTCTTTTTACTGAAGTATTTTATCTACAAAATTATTCTCAGAACATACAATATTTTTTAAATGTCTCCCCTTGAGTTTCATTGAAATCTCAAGGAGAATGGAAAAATTATGAATGAAAGTAAATGAAATGATGTTTCCAGTTTGAAAATGATATATAATTTTTAGAATTAAGACTTGATGGGCTTTTTTTAGAGGACTTAGATTTTAAAGTGTAAAAATCCAGCACACTGATGTCTAAATTGTGTATCTTTATTTTTCCCGCCTGTTCCTAACTCTTCTTGTTATTACCTTTATATCTCTGACACCACAATGAAAGTAAATTAGTGATGACTGTATTGGGGAAAGTTTTAATGGATTAATAGGTAAACAAAATAGAATATACCCATATTTATGCATAAAAAGAAATGGAATTTTGATTCATGCTGCATAAGGATGAACCATAAAAATATTAAGCTAACAGAAAGAAGTCAGATACAAAAGTCACATATTGGGCAATTCCATTTGTATATTATGCCCCAAATAGGCAAATCCAGAGAGACAGAAAACAGAGTAGTAGGCCACAGATGAATGAGGAGTGACTGATAATGGGTACAGGCACTTTCCAGGTTCTGGAATGTTCTTAGAGACATAGTGGTGACAGTTGCACAACACAGAATATTTTTAAACCACGTAATTTCATGTTTAAAAAATATGTTTTTCAGATGTTGGGTGACTTGTTATGTCAGTTCAGTAAATTTGATGGTATTATTCCAAGTCTTCTCTAGCTCTTATTAGTTTCTTGTTTCTCTATACCTATTGTGACCCCATGGACTTCATGTTTGCATGTTACATTTTTTTTTTAAACCTCATGGGTATAGCTGTACCTTCTTGGCTCTGTTGATTTTTGTGTTATCTATTTGGATGCTCTGCTTTGGTTCCAGGTTCTTGACCTCCTTAATCTATAGAAATTGATCAGAGGCCAGACAAGAAATTCAGGAAAGCCTTTTCTGGGGCTCCTGCTATAGAAGAGGAGAGTTAGAATAAATGGTCCCCTTGCCAGTTTGCTCTGGGAAGGGTGAAAAAGTGAAAGTGTTAGTCGCTCAGTCATGTCTGACAGACTCTTCTGTCCATGGAATTCTCCAGGCCAGAATATTGCAGTGGGGCTTGCTTCTTATGTGGGATGAGGGTAGGGGTATGTCCAGGGTCAGGCTGTAAGGCGTGGCTTAGGTGGTTTGCCCACCTTTTAGGTAGCACTGTGTGCAGGGGGCATGCACAGTGCTCTGCTTTTGTTCCTTACCTTCTACTTTTGCTCTGGGCTCTTCAAAAGTGGCAGTTGGGTTTTTTGACCTCTTTATAACTTTCGTCCAGTATTTGCCCTAACTATGCTTGCATGAAGTTAATTATAGTCCCATATAGTTTCCTTGCATTTTGTTGCTTGAGGATATAGGTGTTTCTAGGTGCAAGCATTGCAGCACTGCAGCAAAGGGTCCCAGGTTCCATCCTGTCTCACTTTTAGGTAAGTATACACATATTTAGGATTGTTATGTTTTCTTTTTTTTAATTTTTATTATTATTATTTTTTAATTTTCTTTACTTTATTGTGTTGGTTTTGCCATACAATGACATGAAACCGCCATGGGTTTACATATGCTCCCCCTCCAGAAGCCCCCTCCCTCCTCCCTCCCGATTCCCTCCCCCTGGGACATCTCGGTGCACCAGCCCCGAACATCAGCCCTGGGCTGGCGATTGATTTCACATATGATAATTAACATGTTTCAATGCCATTCTCCCATAACATCCCACCCTTTCCCTCTTCCACAGAGTCCACGAGTCTGTTCTATACATCTGTGTTTCTTTTGCTGTCTCGCATGCAGGGTTCTCGTTACCATCTTTTTGATCAATTGATCACCTTTATCTCAGAAAGAAAAAAACACAATGGTACATCCTAAACAAATCATTGAAAATGTATGACAAAGAAAATATGAAAATATTAAAAGCAGCCAATACTGATAAAGAACTTCAAGAATGTTTAGACATTTTGTCAAAAATTTTGCAGTCTCTATCTCTGGCAATACTTCTTATCTTTGTTAGATATTGATGTAGCTGCTCCATGTTCCTATTTATGTTTACATGGTTTTCATTTTCCATCTGCATTTTTATATTTAAAAATGCACATCTTGTTTATAGCTGAGACATGCTTTTAAAACAATATGTCAGTCTCTGCCCTTTTTTCATTTTATATAATTACACTTTATATAATTTACATTTCATATAACTAAAATTTTATATGAGTTTCAATATAGTGGGATTTGTTCCTATTCTCTTGCTATTTGTTCCCTCTTTTTTGTTGTTTCCTTTTCTTTGTTTGTGGCTTTCTTTTGGATTACTGAATATTTGTAAGGATTTCATTTTACTTCCACAATTGGGCTTGTTAATTCTATGTCTTTTACTTTATTATTAGTTGCTATAAAGAGGTATTGCTTGAAGTTTTGAATTAAACAAACTTGAAATGAAAAAATAATGTTTTATATTTACTAGTGTACTTACCATTTCTATTTTTTTTTTTTTTGGAAAATTGTAATTTGTTTTATTTATTAAATACTTATCAAGGTAAACTTTTTTTTTTAATTTATTTTTTTTAATTGTTTTTGCCATACATCGTCATGATATCACCATGGGTTTACATATGCTTCCCCTCCGGAACCCCCCCCCCCTTCCCCCCCCCCCCCCCCCCGGGAAATCTCGCTGCACCAGCCCCGAGCATCAATCCTGGGCTGGTGATTGATTAGACATATGAAAATTAACATGCTTCAATGCCCTTCTCCCATATCATCCCACCCTTACCCTCATCCACAAAGTCCACGAGTCTATTCTATACATCTGGTTCCTTTCGCTGTCTCGTATGATGGGTTCTCGTTACTGTCTTTCTAAATTCCATATATATGAGTTAATATACTGTATTGTTGTTTTTGCTTCTGGCTTACTTCACTCTGGATAATGGGCTCCAGTTTCGTCCATCTGAGTAGAATTGCTTCAAATGAATTTTTTTTTAATGCGGAGTAATATTCCATTGTGTATATGTACCACAGCTTTCTTATACATTCGTCAGTTGATGGGCATCTAGGTTGCTTCCATGTCCTGGCTATTGTAAACAATGCAGCGATGAACATTGGGGTACACGTGGCTCTTTCAATTCTGGTTTCCTCGGTGTGTATGCCCAGCACATAGGATTGCTAGGTCATGTGGCAGGTCTATTTGCAGTTTTTTAAGGAACCTCCACACTGTTGTCCATAGTGGCTGTACTAGTTTGCATTCCCACCAACAGTGTAAGAGGGTTCCCTTTTCTCCACATCCTCTCCAGCATTTATTGCTTGTAGACTTTTGGATGGCAGCCATTCTGACTGGTGTAAAGTGGTACCTCATTGTAGTTTTGATTTGCATTTCTCTAATAATGAGTGATGTTGAGCATCTTTTCATGTGTTTGTTAGCCATTTTTATATCTTCCTTGGAGAAATGTCTGTTAAGTTCTTTGGCCCACTTTTTAATTGGGTTGTTTATTTTTCTAGAATGGAGCTGCAGGAGTTGTTTGTAAATTTTTGAGATCAATTGTTTGTCTGTTGCTTCATTGGCTATTATTTTCTCCCATTCTGAAGGCTGTCCTTTCACCTTGCTTATAGTTTCCTTTGTTGTGCAAAAGCTTTTAATTTTAATTAGGTCCCATTTGTTTATTCGTGCTTCCATTTCCAATATTCTGGGAGGTGGGTCATGGAGTATCCCGCTTTGGGTTATGGCAGAGAGTGTTTTGCCTATGTTATCCTCTAGGAGTTTTATAGTTTCTGGTCTTATGCTTAGATCTTTGATCCATTTTGAGTTTATCTTTGTGTATGGTGTTAGAAAGTGATCTAGTTTCATTCTTTTACAAGTGGCTGTCCAGTTTTCCCAGCACCACTTGTTAAAGAGGTTGTCTTTTCTCCATTGTATATTCTTGCCTCCTTTGTCAAAGATAAGATGTCCATAGATGCGTGGATTTATCTCTGGGCTTTCTATTCTGTTCCA
>ML661338.1:942318-1058536 GCA_007570785.1 Antilocapra americana | reverse complement strand
TCATGACAATGTATGGCAAAAACAATAATAAAAAAATAAAATAAAATGATTGCTTGAAGATCAACATCCAGAAAAAAAAAATTGAGATTTAAGTAAGTTATGTACCCCATTTTCTTATTGATGAATCCATATTTGACTATATATTTACCATTGCTAGTGATTTTTACATGTTCTTCTTATATTTTTATGATATTAACTAATGTTCTTTTATTTCATTCAAAGAACTCCCTATAGCATTTCTTTTAAGGCAGGCCTGTTTGTGATGAATTTCCTCAAACAAATTTTAGTTGTTTGGAAAGTCTTTATTCCTCTTTTATTTCTGGAGGACAGCTTTGCTGGGTATAGTATTCTTGGTGACAATTTTTTTCCACCAATATTTTAAATATGTCATGCCATTTTCTTGCCTATAAACTTTCTGATGAGAAATGTGTTGATAGTCTTATGGGGGTTCCCTTGTATATGACTTTGCTTTTACTACTTTAAATGTTTAATCTTTTAGTTTTGATAATTATAATGCATTTAATTATATGTGGGCTCAACCTATTGGAGTCTTTGGGCCTCTTGGATCTTGATGTCAATCTCTCCCCATGTTTGGGAAGTTTTCAGTCATTAGAGCTTTAAATATATTTTGTATCCTTTCCCTTTCCCCTCTGGAATTACCATAATGAAACTATGTTTATTTTCATTGGGTCCTATGAATTCCATAAGCTTTCTTCACTCTTTTAAATTCTTTTATCTTTTTAATTCTCTGGTTAATTTCAATTGTCTTATTGTTTAGATTGCAGATTATTTATTCTAATGGTTGAGTCTACTTTTGAAGCTCTCTTTTGAATTCTTTAGTTACTTTTCAGCTCTAGGATTTATATATATATATATATATATATATTTCTATTTTTTAAATTTCTTATTTTGTTTATGCATTGTTTTCCTGTCTTTGTTTAGTTACCTGTCTGTATATGCCCTCCTCAACTTTTTAAGGAGAACTATTCTGAATTCTTTGAATGTTCATGGAGCTTTACTACTCTCCTTTGGTGGTGTCTTATTTACCAGGTTTTTCATGACCCTTGATTCCTTACATTGGCATTTTCACATTTAAGTAAGTGGTCTCCTGCAGGATTGCTTTGGGACAGTTCTTCACTAGTCAATTCGGTTTGGGTTTCTTGATGTGTCTGTTGGTAGCGGCTTTGGGCAGGTGAGGCCTGGTATTAGGGTCAATTTTGGAGCAAAGCAACTGTTTGAGCTCTGAGATTAGGGGTTGGGGTGTGCCACTGGCTGAGAATAACTACATAGGAGTGATGATTTAGTTTCCTGCTCAAGTGAAGGTGTAAGCTTGATTCATAGTTGCCTGGATTCTCTGGCTAGGTGTATTACACAGTCAGCATTGGCTACCATACTCAGTAGTTAGCAGGGCTACGAATTAGCTTCCCCACCTTCCCGGGGCAACAGGATGGGACCTAGGGTCTATAGAGTGCATTGTTTTAGGATCCAAATAAGGTAAGATTGTGCCCTGAATATCCTGATCAGGTGAGGTCACCAGACTTGCTCTGCAGACAGGGAAGGTCATGGGCTGTTCTTCCTGTTAAAATGCACTGTGAGCAGGGCTGTTTGTTGGGCTACACAGCTTCCTGTGTGTTCTTGTAAGGTTTCCTGGTTGGATGGTATGAAGGCTTTATTAGCAGTAATAGGCTACAAATTGGACTCTCTGGGTGGCTCAGTGGTGGAGAATCCGCCTGCCAGTGCTGGAGATGGTTTGATGCCTGGGTTGGGAAGATTCCATGGCGAAGGAAATGGCTACGCTCTCTAGTATTCTTGCCTGAGAAATCACATGGACAGAGAAGCCTGGTGGACTGCATTCCAGAGTAAAGCAAAGACTATACTTTTGGTTTTCCTGCCTATACTTTGGTTTTCCAGTAGGAGAAGCAATCCCAAGGCCATTAATGTTCTTTGCTTGTCATCTTGACTCAAGCCACCCATATGCCACATTCCCTGGCTAAACAGTGCCACTTACTTTGCTGTAGGGGTGATCAGCTCTGCATACATGCCTTTTGGTCTAGCATTGCTGGGTTACATAGCTTTTAGGTGTTCTTACCAGCACTTCCTCTCAGATGGGGCTGGAGATTGTGGTCTGTAGCTGTTTTGGCTACTACTCTGGCTCCTACCTAGATGGGACTAGGAGAACCCACTTCAAGTAACCAACTCCTCAATTTTCCTAAATAGGCCTTCTGTCTGAAAGGGTTTGGGAGCTGCTATTTACAAGGTAGAGATATGGCTCATTTTTCTGCCTGAGTATAGGGGCTTCGCTGGTGGCTCAGACAGTAACGAAACTGCCTGCAATGCAGGAGACCTGGGTTTGATCCCTGGGTCAGGAAGACCCCCTGGAGAAGGGAATGGCAACCCAGTCCAGTATTCTTGCCTGGAAAATTTCATAGACAGAGGAGCCTGTTGGGCTACAGTACATGGAGTAACAGAGTTGGGCACGATTGAGTGACTAACACTTTACGATGGGCAGATCAGACTCCAGGATTAGCAGAATTCCTCATTTGGGGAAACTGTACCTTACTGAGTTTCTTGGTCAGACTCTGTTCCTGATTTGGTTCTGTAGATGATCAAAGCTATTGATTGGGATTACTATTTGAGCTCTGCCGGTAGGAACTCAGCCTGCCATAATTCAAGCGCTGGGTTTTAGAAGCCCTTACTTCCTTTTCAGTCTCTCAGATTTAAATGGGTTGAACCCTGTGGAGTCCTTTCCTGTCTCATATGGTGAAACCAGAAGAGGGGCTCTCAGGAAGTGAGCCACATGTGGAGTTGAGGGAGACAGGAGTCACCCCTAGGCTCTCTCTTACAACTGGGGCAACTGTAGCCTTAAGGGAGACCTCTTAGAAAGATGCTGTGCTGGTCTGAGGGAGGGACAATGTGGTCAGAGTATAGCCATTCTCTTACCTTTCTAATACAGTCTGTCTTGGTCTCTGTGATACAGTGAGGTGCTTTAGCCTCACTCTGTGTTCTAGGATACTCTGAGTGATGTATACTCTGAGTGATAGTTGTTGGTTGGTCTTGTCAGGGGGAGCTATGTCAGGAAGCAACCATGTTGCCATTTTGGTGACGTCACTCTCCTTCTCCAAGTTTTTTAAATCACATATATAGAGATGCTGTGAAGGAAATTTGTAATTAAAATTTGTAATTAAAGTTCATAGTCACTTGACTAAGCAAATCAAAAGAGAAGTTTTCCTAGATGGGCCTGAATAAAGAGAGATTCTCACCTGTGGACAAAAAAATTGCCGCTTATGCCCTTGGGGTTACATCCTGCTTGTAGCCTTCTCTTGTTGCTGTTTGCTCTATGGATTTCAGACTAGTTTAGTCAGGTCTCCACATATGAGTAAGCATATTCCTTTTGATGAATTCCTTTATGTATACACACACACACACACACACACACACACATACATACATACATGCACACTATCTCTCTAATATAAAATCTTATAAAAGATCATAAAATCTCTTTTACTGTTTTTGATTCTTTGTTTGAACCCTGAATGACATACTTCCTAAAAATAAATCAAAGGGATTTTTTTCCTTCTGTTAAAACTGTACAAATTGTCATTTAATTAAGTAATTCAATCATATCTTAGCACTCAGCTTAAAATCAGCTTCCAGATAGTTAGGTTTTTATGTGTATACTTATATACAAGTTTTATAAAATTCAAATCAATTAACTCTAATGAATTATAATTTCTCTCATGATGAATGTTCTGAGAATGAAGATTCTGTGAACACATCATCCATTTTCTCAAAAAGAATGAGTGTTACGCCAAAAGAGGACCATATGTCTTCTGGGAAAATGAGTTGTTTCTGAAGTAAACCATTTATTCTCCTTCCTCTATCAAGCTCTAGTGCTAGTGCTAAGTCACTTGAGTCGTTTCCAACTCTGCGATCCTATGGACCGTAGATCACCAGGCTTTTCTGTCCAGAGATTCTCCAGGCATGAATCCTGGAATAGGTTACCATTTTCTCCTCCTCCAGGGGATCTTCCTGACCCAGGGATTGAACCCACATCTCTTATGTCTCTTACTTCTAGTGCCACCTCAGACTCCTCCAAACTTGAAACAATAAAAAACATCAATCAAATACACCTTCGCCTGAGGTGGGGCTGTCACTCCTCTCCTCCAGTCTCTCAGAGGAAGGGGCCTATATTTATAATCTCTCTTCTTGTCACTTTTCATTCATTCCTCAGCCATTAGGATTTGGCTTTCATTCTTAGTACTTTGCAAAATTGGTCCTGACTTCCTGTCATTAAACTTAACGGTCATATTTAATAATCACTTATTCAACCTCTTGACATTATTCAATAATTTTTAATATCGCTTTTCTTCTGGAAAACCTCTCTTTTCATTGGCATCCATGACATCAGAACCTTCTGGTTTTCCTGTTGTTTCCAGATTATTCTTTCTCCAACCATTTTACTGGCTCATCAACCTCTGGCTACACTTAAGTCCTCAAGTTCCAGTCCTAGTTTTCCTTATTTGTTTCTATATTCTTTTCTTGGAAGTATTATCCCACATGCATGGGTTCTATAACCAAGCAGATAACAGTAAATTTTAAGTGTACAACTCCATTCCAAATCTGACCCTTGTATCCAACTGCTTGCTTCTTCCTTATCTCTACTTGGGCATCTCAAAAGCACCTTTAAAGCAAAGTGTCCAAAATTTAACTAATGATCTTCCCCTAGACCTTCCCTCCTCCAACATGCCCCACTTTAGTCATCATCATTATGGAAAACATCATATGGATGCAATTATTATCTACTTGCAGAAGTTCAAAATCTGAGGCTGTTTCTCCTATCTCTTTTTGCCTCATTTCCTCCTTCCCAGCCCCACTACCATTCTTAAATCATTAAGTTCTATTAACTTTGCAATCTAGAATCTGTTTTCTCCTCTGTGTATCCTCCACTCCCAATCCAACTTCAAGCCACATTCATGTCAATGTGAAGTGAAAAGTGAAAATGTTAGTCAGTCATGTCTGACTCTTTGCAACACCATGGAATGTAGCCCAGCAGGCTCCCCTGTCCATAGCATTCTTCAGGCAAGAATACTGGAGTGTGTAGCCATTCTCTTCTCCAGGACATCTTCCTGACCTAGGGATCAAAGCCGGGTCTTCTGCACTGTGGGAAGATTCTTTACCATCTGAGCCACCAGGGAAGTGTCATATCAATACTGTAATGTAAAAGCACCCCAGTGAGTCTCCATGCAACTATTCCTGCTCAACACACTCAAATTTAATTTTTATATCATATGCAGAAATAATTTTTTTAAACTCTACATCTCACCCTATTACTTCTTTTTCTTTTTTCTTTTTAAATTTTCTTTACTTTATTGTGTTGGTTTTTCCATACATTGACATGAATCCGCCATGGGTATACATATGCTCCCCCTCCAGAACCCCCCTCCCTCCTGCCTCCCGATTCCCTTTCCCTGGGTCATCCCGGTGCACCAGCCCCGAGTATCAAACCTGGGCTGGCGATTGATTTCACATATGATACTTAATGTGTTTCAATGCTATTCTCCCACCCAATTACTTCTTAAAAACCTTCAGTGGCTTCTTGGTCACTTATGTCTTTGTCATTTTTTGCCATTCTCTCTGAATTTGTCTGTTCCAACAAATTTACCTTCTTCCTTTTCCTACTTTGAAGATTGGACATGCCTGCCACACCGTCTCTAATCAGCATCTTCACTTAGTTATTTTTTCTGCTTTATTTGAATTGTAGCTTAAATGACATTCCTAAGGGGAGATTTTCCGATGTCAATGATCAGATTCTCCTGTCATAACCTCTCAAGTATCCCACATTTTAAAAATAATACTGATATCTGTGTGCTACATGAGACACTGAGGTGTTTTTTATCTTCACATTTTCAAATAGTAGAATAGGTCTAATACATGGTAGACACTTAGCAAGTACTCAAGGAGCAATTGAATGAATGAATGATTGAATAAAGCATGGTTACAGTATCCTAGATAGTTTCCACTAAAGTATTAGTGTTGAAATACAATATAAGAACCTATGTAAGGAATATGACCTTGTAGAGTTCTGTATTTATTATTTCTTAATTATATTTAAGAAAATTATATTTACTTGAATCTGCACAGTTTCTAAATTATAGGCTGATTTTTTTTAACTACCAGAGTTGAAAATTCAGCCCATGATGTGAAAATCAAGCTGTGCTCTCTCAACTTAGCATCATTGCCAAACCACAGATTCTGCAATCAGAAGTGAAACTTGTGGTGATGCATGAGAATATCCAACTTGTTATCCAAAGCTTTATTGCTTCTATAGATCTTTTGAGAGTAAAAACATTCTTTTCATTTATAATATAAATAATTGACACAAACACACAGCGAGCAGAAAGAGGAAAAAAAATCCCATCCTCATGTGATTCATAGTTAAAACCAACAGTTTACATAAATGTCAGGCAGGATTTTTAATTACCTTCCAATTTTTTAAATTTTTTCTCTTGACTATCTGATGAAATGCCAGTTAATAATTGCTAATTAACTTAACTTCTGAAATAGAATCTTCATATATTTGAACTCTGAAGAGTCCTGGAGTTTTAGAATTGTGCCAGTAAGCTAGAGATGGATACTGAAGGTAACTTGGATTATATATGAGAGGAATGACATTTTGGACCAATAAGACCCTAAATACAACTTTAAAATTTTGAATTCCAGATTCTCGGAATCAATATTAGCTAGTTAAATCATAAGATATCCATATTTTTCACTGGATAATGTGAATTATTCAAAGAGCTGTATGTGTCTTCAGAAATTCCAGATGTTGGAGTGATATAGAAGTCTAGCACCGTCGAAATACTGTGGAGTATCCTAGGCCCAAGCTGATGTAATTTTGCTCTCACTTTGATGCCAGCACAAAGAGCTTAAGAATTCTCACTTTATCTTCTTTCCCTGTCTCTTTCATCCTGTGTTCAGTAGATACAGGGAATTTAGAGAAATGGCTTCAAGTAAACTGACCGTATCTTTCTATTTCACATTTGAGTCTGACTTCTCAGATTCTTAAAGCTATTTTATTTACTTCTGTGCAGTAGAATTCTGGCAGGGAATATAATTATTTTGTAGGCACACATCATATGCTATTGGTGGGAATGTGTGTATGTGTGTGTGTGTGTGTGTGAGAGAGAGAGAGAGAGAGAGAGCTAAGCATGTGTCTAAGAGCTAAGTATCTGGCCTGGAAAGAGGCTGGCTGTAGGTCATGCTTTGTAGGGAGTGCTTATATAGTGGGAATCAGAAAGGAAAACAGGGAGCCTGTTTGTCAGGAATATCTTACAGCTGAAGATACAGTCTGATTTTTGGCTCTTCAGTCCTTACATATCCCTGGGATACCATCTGCGTTTTAGAACCAAGAAGCATACAGCACCGCTATTGTTCCACCACGCTACAGGCTCCCCTCCTTAACATAGGTGTAGACATGTAATTCAAGAGACACAGTCTTTTCTGGGATTGAGCTTGGAGGAGGCAAGTAAGAAAGGTCGATATTGAAGTCTAAAGTTAATTCATAAAAATTTATGTGGAAAGAAAACCAAATGATTAGGGAGGTATTTGTAGTGACTTTAAAATGGTTCCACTGGAATGTTTTTCAATGGAAAGTGTCTCCTTTGGAGGAACTGGCATCACAGTCACCTCAGGGGTAATTTTATAGCAATAAGCGGATGCTGCCTCAGAAATGTCCATAGTTTAAGGTACTTTTAAAATCAACCTGTAAAACATTTTAGGGTTATTCATAAATGGCTGCACTCATTGATACTCACTCATAGTCATAATTGTGTACTGGGCTTTCATTTTTCTTTCCACGTTAAATAACAAATTTCCAAAATTCCATTTAATACTGTAAACTTTCTACTGCAGAGCCAGGAACACATTATCTTGATCTCTTAGGATGAATAATGCTGTTTTGAAGATAATAGACACTGCTATTCATTACCTATTAGAAGAATGAATAAGGTACCATTATTAAGGGAGCATTTAATACTTTTTCAGTGGCTGTATTGAGTCAGTCTTGTCTACATACTGAAAATATTTAAATTCTGCTCAATGAAGATGAAATAAATATGCAGAACTGGTCAAACAACTGCTTAAACTGACTGATATTATATGATCAGTTTGACTAAGCAGTATGTTTGTTACCAGTTATATGGGTATGTTGGGCTGAGACAGTTTAAATTAACTGAAATTCAAATTCTGACTACCAGCTATGGGGCAAAACCAAAATCACAGTGCAGTTAAAGTTTTCAAGTTAGAAATTTGGGATTATACTATTTTCTGATGCATAATAACAAAAGTGCATATAGTATCACTCATCCTTAAAGTCATAAGATAAAATGTTTTTCATAAAGACCGTAATGTCCTTCTGTGTATTTCAGTTTTTATAGGATACGGGTGACTTGAAGCTCATACTGAGGACCGTGGGTCTGGGTCAGTGATAAAAATAAAAGAATTCCAATCACTGATGGAATTCTGACTTAATGATAAGTTCATGTCTGAGCCTAATTTAGTAATCTGGCTACCTTTTGATGACAGATTTTATTTCACATTTATCAGTTTATTCAGTGTACTAAAATGTTCTTGTTTGTTTTATACCACATTTTGTCCTTATGGAGTAGAATATTGCCATGATTTCCTTAAGGATATTGGAATTAGTCACTAGCAGAATGATCAAATTAGGACAATAGTTGATAGGGATGCATACGGGTGCACCTCTAGAAAGAGAAAAAGCAGTGTCTTGGATGGAGGAGTTGGTTGAATTTCTCAATGACTCCTCGACCTTCAAAGGTTTCCCAAAATTCTGAGATGATTTTATTTTCTTTGGTGAAATATCTCTGAAATTATATCCAACTGAGCCATTAGATAAGGCTGACATTAAGCAATGTCCCGGGTATTTAAGCTTATACATGTACAGGCAATTCATTCATTAGGAAACAATCTGACTTAAATGAACTGCAACCACCTCATTTTCATTCAGGACACAAAAGATACAGCTGGCATTTGCTATCTTTTCTCAGATAATATAGGCAAAGATACTCTAGCGTCATTGTTGTTGTTCAGTCACAGTCATGTCAGACCCCATGGACTGTGGCACACCAGGCTCCTTTGTCCTCCACTATCTCCCAGAGTTTGCTCAAATTCATGTCCACTGAGTCCGCAGTGCTATCTAACCATCTCATCCTCTCTGCCCACTTCTCTTCCTACCTTTAGTCTTTTCCAGCACCAGGGTCTTTTTCAATGGGTCAGCTCTCCGCTAGTGTCACTGAGAGGCTAATTGGTTTATGACCAATTTATTTATCCTGTAACTATTAACATTTGGGTCTATTACCTTCTTAACCCAATGCTGAGGATTGCAGGAGATTCAACGTATACATAGATAAGACTCCTGACTTCAAACTGAGCACTCTAGCAGATAAGTCTTGCCCACAAATAGTGATAAAGCAATTGAAGGCATGGTAAGTGTTAAAAGTAGGAAAAAATGACAAAGTGATTCTATGGTGAAATTAAAAAAAAAAAAACAACTAATACACTTTGGAAACAAGTCTGCTGGATCCTACAATTTTTTTTTATATATATATATATATATATACACACACACATATATCTATATACACAATTTTATACACACACACACACACACACACACACACACACACATATGCATTTCCCAGGTAGCTTAGCTGGTAAAGAATCCTCCTGCAATGTGGGAGACCTGGGTTCGATCCCTGGGTTAGGAAGATGCCCTGGAGAAAGGAATGGCTACCCACTCCAATATTCTGGCCTGGAGATTTACATGGACTATATAGTCCATGGGGTCACAAAGAATCCAACATGACTGTGCAACTTTCATATATATATATATATATAACTGATGCTCTCTAAAGCTATTATTTTGCAGAACATTATTCTAGAATGTTATTACATGAGTTGCTGAACATGAAATACTAGAAACATTTAGGAAATGGTAAATTACATGTAAAGTGAAGTTGCTCAGTTGTGTCTGAGTCTTTGCAACACCATGGACTATAGTCTACCAGGCTCCTCAGTCCATGGAATTTTCCAGGCTAGAGTACTGGATTAGGTTGCTATTTCCATCTCCAGGGGATCTTCCCAACTCAGGGATTGAACCCGGGTCTCCTGCACAGCAGGTAGATGCTTTACCCTCTGAGTCACCAGGGAAGCCCAAGGAGACAACTTATTCTCCCATCCTTGGTTTTACTAGAGAGTGTTGGAATAGATATTTGAATAGAAACCCATCCTTTTCCCTCAACCCCTCTCTCTGCCTCCGTTGGTGCCCATTTTCTTCTCCATCTGCTTTGCTTTCCCCGCTGTGAACCTGACATTTATTGATCTAAGTTTTTCAGATGACTGACTGACTACATCAAGGGGTAATCAGGCAATGCTGACTTTGTGAAGCAGCTTTGAGGTTATAGATATGTTTTTGAATTCAGAGTAAAGCTATACACTGTTCCTTAGGGGTCATAGAGTGTCCACTAATAAACTGACAATTTGACCCTCATTTACTCCTGTGTCTCTGCTCTATTAGTTAGAATCCAGAGAGCAGGAGTAATCAACTGACACTTCAAATTGCGAATAGGCTAATTAAGGTAAACAGCCTTCTTTGTGGCAGGCCTCTTTAGGTCAAGTGTTAGGATAATGTATATTGAGAATATTTAAGTAGGGTAATTAGTGTACAGTGACAACTGAAGAAGTGTGCAACCTAAAAGTGAGAATTATGTTTCATTTGGCAGACTTTACTTAGGATTTGAACACAAGACAGAGCCTCTAAGATAACTCTGAGGGACTGCTCTATGAGGTAAGGGAGGAGGCAGGATATATAGGAGTTTTTGCAAAGACAAACAAAAACCAGGTAGTGAGAACATCAGAATGTTTCTGCTATTTAAAGAAAACCAGACATCTCAAGTTAACACATTTTTTTACACAGGAAGATACAAGAGTCTGGGCTCATTGAAATTAAACCTTTGATATGCACTTTGTCTAGGGCTAGTATCCAGTTTTTCTCTATCCTGAACACCTCAGGGTCCATCGTTGGGGGAAGGCTGCATTGGTTGATGGCTTGATGGCCTCACCATCCTTTGTTTACTGAGATAACAGGTGACATTCTCTATCTGCAACAGTATTTTCCCAACTTGTAGATTTTCCAAAAATCAATTTGGAGTAGCTAGTAAAAATACTCCAGCGCTATAATAATAACTACTGTTTACTAAGCACATACTAAGTTCCAGAAACTTTATTAAATTTTTGGTGTTATAATCTCGTTTGATTCTTTAAATAGTCCAGCAAGATAGACATTGCTATATCATCATTTCGAAGATAATGAGTTAGTCTGAGAAGTTAAGTAACTTGCCTAAAGTTAGAAAGCAAGTAAATGCCAGAGTGGTAATTCAGACACAGGTCTTTCATATTCCAAGATTCTTTTCTGAACCACTACATTATAACTTGGTATATATATGAAAAACATTGGTGGATAAAGATATATATCTTCTTTGGGTTATCTCTCAAGTATAGGAAATTTTCATGGGAATGTTAAAATGGTAGAAAAGTCTGAGAGTTTGGCTGAATTCTTGCTTTGGGTTTCATATGCATTGGGACATAAATTAAGCTTCCACATAAAAATATGAATCTGGTGGCTCACAATGGATATCCATTCCTTCTTTTCATTATTTGTAGCAGTAAGCGTTGGTTTTTCCTGGTGACTCAGTGGGAAAGAATTCACCTGCCAGTGCAGGAGACATGGGTAAGATCCCAAGGTTGGGAATATCCCATGCAGAAAGAAATGGCAACCCACTCCAGTATTCTTGCCTGGGAAATCCCATGGACAGAGGACCTTGGTGGGCTGCACTCTATGGGGTCACAAAAGAATCAGACATGACTTAGCAACTAAACAACAGCAGCAGCAGTAAGTGTTACTCATTAAACCATACAGGCAAGAAAAAAAGATAGAGAACATTTTCACATTTATTTCTATGCTCCAGTCAAGTTTTAGACATATCCACCAAGAAGATAAAACTGAAGAGTGTTCCAAGAGGTTACTTAGGAGAAAGATCAATGACTATTTAGAGTCAGTAATATATTTCATAGAAAAGGCATAACATATAAAACTAATTCTACACCCTGGCATTCTAGGTCTGTTCCTGCGATTGATTTTTGTTTTGGAAATCACTTACTGTTTTTTAGTCCTTGTTCCAATATTTATGCAATAAGGAGTCATTCTCAACCTTGCAAATACCCCAGGTGCGGCAATGTTCTGTGCTCAGTTAGGGAGAGGAAAACAATGTTCTTTGTTCTACATTACTGATTTACCAGGGGCAGCAAGAATTGTGTCTGGCAAGGTAAAGAAAACTGTAGAAGTGGGGTTACAAGTTCTCAGAGAGACTGTTCAATGAGCTGGTGAATAGAACTTGGAACAGCATACTAAGGGCCATCAAAGAGGAAAGATGTTCATGCAACAGTTAAGACCAAATTGCCAGACACACATACCTGCTTCCTCAACCTGTTTTGCCGTTATGGCAACTGTGTACCTAATTGTGTTGAATGGACACAAGCTGAGGGCTTTAGGAAAGGTTTTGACTTTCTTGAATAAGGTGCAACCCCTTCCATCTTTAGGCTTCCCTCGTAGCTCAGATGGTAAAGAGTCTGCCTGCAATGCAGGAGACCTGGGTTTGATCCCTGGATAAGAAAGATCCCTGGAGAAGGAAATGGCAACCTACTCCAGTATTCTTGCCTGGAGAATCCCCATGAACAGAGGAGCCTGGCGGCCTACAGTCCATGGGGTTGCAAGAGTCAGACATGACTGAGCGACTAAACCACAACATCACCTTCCATCTTCTCCCTGTCTTGAATGTGGAAACAATGCGTGGAGTGTATCAGCTGTGCTGTCACTATCGGGCAGATATCTTGTGGATAAAAGCCGAGGAAAGATAGAAAGGGACTAGCTTTTGTCCTTGATGGTGTCATTGAACCACTAAACAAGCCCTGGACCAGTTGTCCCTGGATTTTTTAAAAAATGTGAACCCTTATGAGAAGAGTTGGAAAAGACCCTAATGCTGGGAAGGATTGGGGGCAGGAGGAGAAGGGGACGATAGAGGATGAGATGGCTGGATGGCATCACCAACTCGATGAACATGGGTTTGGGTGGACTCCAGGAGTTGGTGAGGGACAGGGAGGCCTGGCATGCTGTGATTCATGGGGTCACAAAGAGTTGAACACGACTGAGCAACTGAATTGAACTGACTGAATGAGGCGCAAACATTATTATCACCCTTACCCATTTGTTAGGTTTTGTTACATGTTATCAAACGCATTTTTGACATTATATGTTGGGAAACATCTCTATATAGTCTCTGTCACTTTTGCAAGCATAGATGATGATGGCTTTGTTCCAGACTATCTTTTCAAGGATGATTGTGTAGCAAATTGCCTTAGAAGATAAACATAGTAAATCCTCCCATAGCAAAGGGAGGTATGTTTACTGTTCAGGATAAAAAAGATAATGCTTCCTTCTGGAGCAAAGTGCAAGTACTGTCCATTTTAAAAGGTTCAGAGTTTTAAGCTTGAGGTCCCTTTGTTGTAACAAAACCCACTCTTTGTGCGAGTGTTAGCTGCTGTCTAGTTCAGGCTGCTATGGCCAAATACAATAGACTAGGTGGCTTAAAAACAGACATTTATTTCTCATATTTATGGAGGCCAGGAGCTCCAAGAGCAGGATGCCATCAGATTCAATATCTTCAGAGAAGGACCCTCTGCCTGGTTCACAAATATCTGCCTTCTCGCTTTATGCTCACATCTCACATGATGGAGCGGGAGAGAGCTTTCATGTCTTTCTCTTCTTATAAGGACATTAATCCCATCATGGGAATTTCACTCTCATGACCCCATCTGATTCTAATTACTTCCAAAGGCCCCACTTCCAAATACTTTCACTTTGGGGATTAGGGCTTCAAGATATTAATTTGAGAATATTGAATCATTCAACTCAGAGGCTCTGGGCCTATAGGACTTTAGGTTAGGATAGCTGGTAAAAATGCTAAAACTTTCAGTGCTGCTGTTGTAACTAAAAAGTACTTTGTTTCAGGCCCTGCACGTGTGGCAGTATTACTTTTTATCTTGAAAGTAGTATTGAACTTTTTAGTGATGGTTAAATATCAGACTCTGAATAGTACTTAACAAGATGATTTCTTCCTTCCAGATTTATTGAGATATAGCTGACATAAATCACTGTATAATCTTCAGGTAAACCACATAATGATTTGACTTGCATACCGCATTGGAGGATTACCACAATAAGTTTAGTGAACATCCATCATCACATATAGATATAAAAAGAGAAAATTCTTTGCTTTGAAAACTCCTAGGAGTTGTGTGTGTGTGTGCGTATAAAGCATACAAGTGTTAATTATGTTGTACATTACATTCCTAGTCTTATTTATCTTATAGGTACAAAAAAGTTTGTACCTTTTTACGTTCATTCCCGTTCTCCTTATCCTACCTCTTGCCTCTGGCAAACACAGATCTGGTCTCTTTTCCATGAGATACTTTTGTTTTATTTTTAGAAGTATATTTAACCCACAACACTATATTCCTGGTGTACAACATAGTGATTCCATATTTCTATACATCACAGAATGATCACCACAGTCAATGAGTCTATTTACCATGTGTTACCATGAAAAATATGACCATCTTATAGACTAAATCCCCCACTGTGTACATATCATTCCCAAGCCTCATTTATTTTGCAACTAGAAGTTTGTACCTCTTAATCTCCCTTACCCATTTCAGTCATCTGCCACTCCCCTTATTTTCTGAGGTCATCTATTTATTTCTGTATCTGTGATTCTGTTTCCGTTATGTTTGCTCATTTATTTAGCTTTTCAGATTCTACATGTAAGTGAAATTGTATAGTATTTGTCTACATCTGACACATTTGACTTAGATAATAATGTCAAGGTCTATCCATGTGGTTGAAAATGGCAATATTTCATTCTTTTTTATTGCTGAAATATCCCATTCTATACAATATTTTCCTTAGCCATTCATGTATTGGTAGGCATTTAGGTTGCTTTCATATCCTGGCTATTGTGGATGATGCTGTTATACACACTTGGGTGTGCATATCTTTAAGCATTAGTGCTTTCATTTTCTTCATATATATACCCAGGGATATAACTGTTGAATCATATGCTAGTTCTATATTAGTTTTCTAGAAACTTTCATACTGTTTTCTACAATGGCTGTACTAGTTTACATCCCTACCAACAAGATACAAGCGCTCATTTTTTCTCATGCCCTTAACAATGTTTGTCATTTGTGGTCTTTTTAATGATAAACGTGGTGTGAGGTGACATCCCGTGGTTTTGATACGCATTTCTCCGATGTTTAGCGATGTTGAGAATCTTATCATGTATGTATTGGCCATCTGTAGGTCTTATTTGGGAAAACATCTTTTCAGGTCTTGCCATTTAAAAAAATTTTTTATATTGAATTTTCTAAGCTGTTTGTATATTTTGCATATTAATCCCATGGGACATATCAATTGCAAATATTTTCTTCCATTCATTAGGCTTTCTTTCTGTTTTGTCCATGGTTTACTTTGCTATACAAAAGCTTTTAAGTTTAATTATGTCCTGTTTATTTTTTGCTTTTATTTCTTTCACCTTAGAGGATAGACCCCCCGCCCCCCGCAAAATATTGCCACAATTTGTATCAAAGAGTATTCTGTCTATGTTTTCTTTTAGGAGCTTTAAGATTTCTGGTCTTCCATCTATGTTTTAATCCATTTTTAATTTGTTTGTTTTATATGATATGAAAAAAATGTTTGAATTTCATTCTTTCACACATAAGTGTCCAGTTTTCCTGGCACCACTTCCTGAAGGACTGTGTTTTTTTCATTGTCTATTCTTAAGTCCTTTATCACAGATTAATTGACCATAAAGACAATGAGTTTATCTCTGAGGTCTCAGCTCCGTTCCATTGGTATATGTATCTGTTTTTGCGCCAGTGTCATAATACTGCTTTACTGTAGATTGGTCATATAATCTGAAGCCAGCAGATATTGGCTCTGGCTCTGTTTCTTTTTTCTCAAGATTATTTTGGCTATTCAAGGTCTTTGGCTTTTCCATACAACTTTTAAAATTATTGTGAAATATTGTGAAAAATGCCACTGGTAATTTGATAGAGATTGCATTGAATCTATAAATCTTTAGTAGTAGTCAATTTTAAAATGTTAATTCTACCAGTCCATACATGGTGTAACTTAAATGCTGTTTGTGTCATCTTCAATTTCTATCACCAGTGTGTTATAGTTTTCCAAGTTCAGGTCTTTTACCCCCTTTGGCAGATTTATTCCTAAATTATTATTCTCCTTGGTGTGATTCTAAAGGGGATTGTTTCTTTAATTTCTCTTTCTGATAGTTTGTTGTTAGTGTTTAGAAATGCAACAGGTTTCTATATATTACCTTTGGATCCTATAACTTTACCAAATCACTGATGAGCTCTAGAAGTTTTTTGGTGGTGTTGTTAGGGTTTCTATGTATGATGTCATGTCATCTGGAAACAGTCCCGGTTTTACTTCTTTCTGATTTGGATTCCTATTATTTCTTTTTCTTGTGTGATTACACTGGCTAGGTCTTCCAATACTGTGTTTCATAAAAGAGGTGAGAGTAGGCATCCCTGTCTTATTCTTGATCTTAAAGGAAATGCTTTCAGCTTTTTACAGTTGATTTTGATGTTAGCTGTAGGCTTAATGTATATGGCTTTTATTGCTTCAAGGTATATTCCCTCAGTGGGATTCCCAGGTGGTACAGTGCTAGATAATCCACTTGCCAGTGTGGAGATGAAAGAAACATGGGTTCGATTCCTGGGTCAGGAAGATCCCTTGGAGTGGGAAATGGCAACCCATCCCAGTATTCTTGCCTGGAAAATTCCATGGACAGAGGAGCCTGGCAGGCTACAGCCTTGTGGGTTTCGAAGAGTCAGACATGACTGAGCTACTGAGTACACAGCATGCTTATTCCCTCCAAGTCCACTTTCTGGAGAGTTTTTTTTTTTTAATCATAAATGGATGTTGACAGGTTGATTTTGAATAGGCTAGGTAAAATCAGTATGCATGTAAATTCCATAAATAACTATTATTGTACCCTCTCAGTTCAGTTCACGTCATTTCAGTCTCTCAGTTGTGTCTGACTTTGTGACCCCATGGACTGCATGCAGCATGCCAGACTTCCCTGGCCATCACCAACTCCTGGAGCTTGCTCAAACTCATGTCCATTGAATCAATGATTGTACCCCCTACATATGAACTAAACTGCTGATTCAATTATGGGCAGTGTTTATTAAGTTAAAGGAAGCAAACAAAAATTCTACTCAACTTGGCATTTGTAAAAATGAACAGTGTTATACACTTACATATTTTTAATTGGCTGTATATTCAGCATTGCAGTGTGGAGCTGAAAAGTTGAAAAGAATTTCCTAGAAAAATTAAACACTGTTTCACACTCAGTGAAAAGAAAAATAGTATTGATTTTTACAGAAAATTACATTGTCTTGTATGATCTTGAGAAGCATCTAGACATGTGGTGAAAGGGATCAGAGAACGATACACACACACACACACACACACACACACACACACACACATATATATATATATATATATATAAATGAATAGGAGAAAATAAAAAAGCAGTAATTGATGTCCCGGGAGTGAGCATCCAATAGAGAATTCCAATATGATAATACTATGACTGTGATTCTAATAAAACTTTCCTGAAATGGAAAAAGACCTGAATTTAAATATCAAAATGACCCACAGCTTAGAAAGAAGAAAAGAGTAATTAAATGAGATTAAAAAGTAAAGAATAATACTAGACTATGGAAAAAATAAGAATATTTCACATTGAAAAAACTAACTAGACTGTTGTTAGCTACTGGTTTCACAATATTGAATGCCAGAATACCATAAGCAAAAATAAATCAAACCCAAGTGCATACAAATAGAGAATCAGACAAATTATTGTATATCAACATAATAAAACACCCTGTAACCACTAAAGTAATAATAAAATACTAGTATACTGATGTAGACAATTGTGGAAAATAACCATGAATTAAAGTGTTTCAATCTGTATGTTTATTTCTCTCTGTGTTTCATTTTGTATATTTTCTTCAGGTCTTGCCTCTGATTTTTAATTTTACAGCTGTGCCTAAACACTATCTTTGACCCATCTATTGCGATTAATTGAATTTTTCAATTGTAGAAATTAATTTGGGTTATTCAAACATTATACATTCAGACTTTGCTTTTTCTTTGCTGATTTTGCTTTGTAAATGAGCTACCCTTGTTCAAATAAAAAAGGGTAGATATAAACAATCTATGGAAGCAAAAGATAAAAATAACTGAAACAAAAAAATCATCTAAAATACTGATACTTTGCTTTCAGTATTGTTAAAAAACAAAAATATCTTTAATATTGTTTTTTACTTTCATTTTACTAAGATTGAGCCTTCAGAAAGATAAATGATATGGCATAAGTAATTAGACAAAGATTATATTAGAACCTTATTCTTTTGATTCTCAATTTAGTTTTAATTCTTTTATAACTTCAGCAGAAGTATAGAGTACTGAAATGTTTTAGGATACTCAATGTACCTTGAATACATATAAGACAATGTATAAAAAGACAATGCTTCAGTGTTATCTAAATTTGACCTACTTAAACCTAGTAAGCTAGAGAAAATAAACATGAAACATTCATTAATATTTAATTTAGAGAACCTACAGAAAAATTTAGAAGATGTATGCTTTTCACAAAGCTCACTAGAAATGTCTAAATTCATAACTTTGTTTTGTGTTTAAGTATTTCCATCGCTCAGCCAGAAAATCTTGAAGTTATCTCATTGGTGTGTTTTTTAAAAGCCCATTGAAATCATTAACAATGGCTTTTTTGCATATATAATCCAATATCTAGTGCCTAGCTGGCAGATATCAAGTATTCAATAAGTACTGAATAAATAGATGGTTTCTTGAAGACAGAAAAAATGATTTATTATTCATGCCTTGACATTAGCTAAATCAACACATCAGGAACATTTTTTTATCTTCAGCTTCTGCATCTGTAAAATGACATAATTGGACAAAGTTATGGATAGTAAATAATTTTTAATTTGTTCACTAGTTCTGATTGAGACTAATTTCATGCCACTAACTTTGTGATAATGAATATGATGGTGTATCTAAACTGAGCTGAAAAGTATCATGTTCAATTGACATGAGTCATGTGAAAAGGATAAGATATCATATATGAACCACACATTTTCCTACACACTAGGGGGCGCATCAGATATTCCTAACCATTTCATACATGGGCCAGTTGTTCTATTTCTGAGGTCATTTCCAGCTCTGGTTGTCAGAAATTTATGGGTTATTCTCAGTCACTCAGTTGTGTGATCTCAGGGACTGCAGCAAGCCAGGCTTCTTTCTCCTCTGTCCTCCACTATCTCTTAGAATTCACTCAAATTCATGGCCATTAAGTTGGTGATGCTACCTAACCATCTCTTCCTCTGCTGACCCCTTCTCCTTTTACATTTAATTCTTCCCAGCATTAGGGTCTTTTCCAATGAATCAACTCTTTGCAGCAGGTGGCCAAAGTATTGGAGCTTCAGCATCATTCCTTCCAATGGATATTCAGGATTGATTTCCTTTAGGATTGACTGGTTTGATCTCCTTGCAGTCCAAGGAACTCTCAAGCATCTTCTCCAGCACTACAGTTTGAAAGCATCAATTCTTTAGTGCTTAGCCTTCTTTATGGTCCAACTCTGACATGTGTACTGGACTACTAGCAAAACCATGCTGTTGCTGTTTAGTCTCTAAGTCATGTCGGACTCTTTGTGACCCCATAGACTGTAGCCTGCCAGACTCCTCTGCCCAGGCAAGAATATCGGAGTGGGTTGTCATTTCCTTCTCCAGATCTTCCCAACTCAGGGTTCAAATCCAGGTCTCCTGCTTGTTTAGTGGATTCTTTACCATAACTTTGACTATGTGGACCTTTGTTGGCAAAGTGATGTCTCTGCTTTTTAATATGCTGTCTAGGTTTGTCAGTTTAGTGATTTTTCTAAGTGGAAAATTTAATATACAGAAAGATTTAGAGATCTGACAACAGAAATGAACATTCCTGAATGTATAATAAGTTTATTTGGGAAGTTTTCAAAGTTAAAGTGACTTTTCTAGAAATGAGGGACAAACTTATCAATTTTTCTGAGAAAGAGTGTTTCAAAAATTCCTGTCATTTATAAATGCAGGTGCAAGCACTCAAGAGATGGAGGAAAAAATAACTCTATTTTGAAAATATCTCTGCAGCCTGAAAATGAGAATAGAAGCTTTTCTTCAGGCAAAGGGGAGAATTCTAACTCCTAGAGAGCTAATAAGAACTTCAGAAGGCAGTAATGATAGACATTCCAATTTCCATGGAACTTGAGATCCCCTTTAGCATCTGTGGACACTTATTTAAAAGCTGTAATTCATGGTTCCTTAACTTTCCTCTTTCCCTGCCTCCTTTCTTCTGTATACTTTACCTTATGATTAAAGCATGCATTTCCAGTCTCTATTAGGTAAGAATTTTTTCCCATATTCTTAATTTAAAATATGGAAAAAGCAACCACCTTTTGTTTTAACGAATTGTTAGATTATGTTCCTTTTGACTTGCATAAAGCATGTGACTAATTTTTTTCTTTCTGTGTGTCAGAACATTTGTAGAGAGTTTTCCACCATATGTTTAAAAGGCTTTTTTTTAAAAAAATTTTCTTTATTGTGTTGGTTTTGCCATACAATGACATGAAACTGCCATGGGTTTACATTTGCTCCCCCTCCAGAACCCCTCTCCCTCCTCCCTCCCGATTCCCTCCCTCTGGGTCATCTCGGTGCACCAGCCCTGAGCATCAACCCTGGGCTGTCGACTGATTTCACATATGGTAATTAACATGTTTCAATGCCATTCTCCCATATCATCCCACTCTTGCCCTCTTCCACAGAGTCCACGAGTCTGTTCTATACATCTGCGTTCCTTTTTCTGTCTCGCATGCAGGGTTCTCGTTACCATCTTTCTAAATTCCAGATATATGCGTTAGTATACTGTATTGTTGTTTTTCCTTCTGGCTTACTTCACTCTGGATAAAATAGGACAAATGTAAGCTTAATTTCAAGTTGGTTATGATTCCTGTAAACTCTTTCTTGTTCATTTCAGTTATAAGGACCTTGCAAAAATTTGCTAACATGTGCAGGAGTCTTGGTGTCAGGAAAAGTACTTAGTAGAGACAAACCACTATTATACTTCAGTGATACAGATCAATTCTTTTCCTTTACAATAGAGATGCTGCTTGGAAATTGCTTTCTATGACACGGACTTTACGATTTTGTATTGCATCTGAAGGGCTTGTTAGAAATTAGAATGATCTCAATAGAAAGGCTTCTTTATAACTTATAACATGCTTCTTAATTTACACAACACTTTATTCTTACAGTTTTGCACTACTTTTTCAAGGACTGAACTTTCCACCTCCTGATATTTGTCATCATTTGCACCCCCTTTTTCTAATTCCAGTATATATCATGGTGAGATTGTACCCCAGCGGATCTGCTTTATCACAGTTTAGGTGGAAAGATAGTCCTGAAAATTTTCCATAGCTGAATCTTAACTGTCAAATATTTTTCTGGCATAAACTATACAAAACTCAGATGATCTTCAGACTTAAATATGGTTTATTACAAGTTTGTATTCCCTATTGGTGTTCACTATTTATGACATAATTGCTTTCCCTGCTGGAGTTATGGGTTTGAATCATGGTCATAATACCTAGTTACTTACAGAAATGAAGATAAAGTAGGAGAGGATGATCATTTAAAAAGAAGACCTAGTAATTAGGCTATAGAAAAGCTGAGATTGTTCATTTGAGTTCTTACTCGGGCAAAAGTTTCCCCAAATTATTTTCATTTAATTTTTTATTTATTCCCCTCCTATTAAAAAAAGAAAAGTAACAGCAACAATGTAACTTGGAACACTAACTCTTCCTAGCTATATGCTATTTTAATGATTTACTTCATACAGCCTTAATTCTCATAGAAAACTAGGGTCTGTGCAGTTATCACTGATTTAGCTTGTATAATTTATAGTAGAACAAACAGGCTTCAAAAATGTGCTTACTTCTTCATAACTAAAAGGGGCAAAAAATGTTCCTACAAAATTAATCATGCTTTGATCTATGCTGATTCCTTCTTTTCCTTCTCTTACAATCTCCTTTTTGGTTCATCCATTATGATACATGCCACATGGTTATGATTAGAAATCGAATAATTATTTTACTGTGTTGTTCAGTGGCTGAGTCATGTCCAACTCTTTGCAACCCCATGGACTGCAGTGTACCAGTCCTCCTGTCCCTCACTGTCTCCCAGAGTTTGCAGAAGTTAATGTCCAATGAATTGGTGATGCTATCCAACAACCTCATTCTTTCCCACCCTCTTCTCCTTTTGCCTTCGATCTTTCCTAGCATCAGGATCTTTTCCAAACAGTTGGCTGTTTGTACCAGGTGGCCAAATTATTGGAGCTTCAGCATCAGTCCTTCGAATGAATATTCAGGGTTGATTTCCTTTAAGATTAACTGGTTTGATCTTGCAGTCCAAGGGACTCTTATTCTCCAGCACCACAGTTCAAAAGCATTAATTCTATGATGCTCAGCCTTCTTTGAGGTCCAACTCTCACATCTGTACATGACTACTGGAAAGACCATAGTTTTGACTACACAGACTTTTGTTGGCAAACTGATGTCTTTGCTTAATATTAGCTGTCTAGGTTTGTCATAGCTTTCCTTTCAAGAAGCAAGCATCTTCTAATTTCCATATAGTTTGAATCAAATTCAGAGTAAAAGTTATATAGATTTTTGATATTAGGAAGTATGCAAATAAGGTAGTGTCATTCATATAGATGTCATTCATATTGTATAGATGAGGCCTTTCAGGAACAAAGCAGTCAAATACTCCGTTGAAAGTCACCAAGTCAGTTATAGCATCTTTCATTTCTCAAATAGCTTAGCACAACTTGAAAATGCAATACTATTTATACATATTCTCTTTGTCTGATGTATTTTAATTGGTTATAACTTCCCATGCCTTCTATTCTGAAGTCACTTTCCTTTCTTACTAGGTCTTAAACTTCATATCAAAGTCTGATTCATACATTTACTGTAGAAATGCATTTTATTCTATAAATAATGCTGAACTGCAGCTTTATTTGCCAGGCATTCTGCCAGATGGTTTAGATTCAAAAGGGAACAAAACAGATTTTATTTGACCAAAACACTCTGGGGTAGACAATCAATCAAATAACCTCCTGAATAAGTAATTATTCTCAAGAGAATGTGTGGTGAATCATATGTTGAAGGCAAAATGGAGGTGCTTGTTAGACTGGGGAGCGAGGATGTAATGTGTGAGGTGATATTTGAAAGGTGATGAGTCAACAGGGTTGGATGGGGAGAAGAGAACCGAGGCATGTAGAGCACATTAATAGCGTTCTCCTTCCAGATAAGGGGAGAGTGTGGGTTATTCACAGAATGGGAAAAAGGATGAGGTGTTAGAAGTTGAGGGGAGATGAACAATTGAGGCTGAGGAGAGAAGCAGGGACCAGGACATTCAGGTCCCTGTGATCTATACCAAGGGTTTCATCCTTCGCCTAAGAGCATCCTAAGAATAATGAGAACCTTCTAAAAAGGTACAAAAGGAAAGCAGTACGTTAGAATTTCATATTTTGAAAAGAAGAGTATGAAGTGGAGAGAAGAGAACTCCGTTCTCTGCCAAGTGGGAGTAGAGAAAACAGTGTCACATCTGTCGCTAAAGTTGAGAGGTGGGAGAGCGGCCCCAGATGGAGGTGGTGGTGGATAGGACAAGGCATACGCCAGTGGTATTTCGTTACTAAAACTGAATAGAGTTTGGGACAGTTGAACGGTTATCATAGTTTACTTGATCTCTGGAGAGGGACTTTCTTTTGGCTTAGATGTGGAATGTCTCTGTAGCCATTGAACCAAGTTTCATAAATGTCTTCACAGATTTCCCAAACCCTGTCTTTTAAAGAAAGGTATTTAGAGCATGTTTAGCTTCTTGGACTACATACCTATTCACTCAGACTTTTATCCATGTTTTCACTTTAAATGATGACATTATTTCCAAAATCTACTAGCCCGAATGTTTATGTTGAAGCAGGCAGTAATTAGACACTTATCATAGAAGTATAAATAAATATAACCATTTGGGATGATAATTGGTACTTTGTTTCATGAGTCTGAAACATGCCTCTTAATCCCTTTTAACTAGTAAATTCTCACCTGGGAAACAATACTTAAGAAAAAAGTGTAAAGCAATCAAGGTTTCTGTGGACAAAGATATCTACTAACTCATTGAAAAAGAGGCAACTACCTACATATTCAAATACAGGAGAAAGATTATGTAAGTTACGGTACATTTAGGTCAGTTACCTTTTTCACCCTTTATGTATGTATGTAAAGTTGCTTCTATGTTGTGTTTCTTCTGTACAATAAAACGAATAAGCTATATGTATACACATATCCCTTCCCTCTTGGACCTCCCCACAACCCCACCCCACCTATCTAGGTCACGCAGAGCACTGAGCTGAGTTCCCTCCTCTATGCCGCAGATTCCCACTGGCTCTTTGACACAGACAGGGCACATACATCAGTCCCAGTCTCTCAGTTCATCCCGCAGTCTCCCTCTCCCCGCTGGTGTCCACGCATCTGTTTTCTATGTCTGTGTCTCTATTCCTGCTCTGCAAAATAGGTTCATCTGTACCATTTTTCTAGATTCCACATACATATGTTAATTTTTAAAAATGTTTACAATGAACATGTCTTATGTAACAAGCAGAAAAATAACTGAGTTTTTCAATTAGTCTTTTAAATTCCATTTTTGTGTTGGTTTAGTTTATTTTTTTGAATCATAGTTGATTTACAATCTTTTGCTAGTTTTAGGTGTACAACAAAGTGATTCAGATATGTGTGTGAGTATTCTTTTTCCAGAATATCTTCCTTTATAGTTTATTACAAAATATTGAGTATAGTTCCCTGTGTTATACAGTTGGCCTTTGTTGGTTATCTATTTTATATAAAACACGGACTATGTTAATCCCAAACTCCTAATTTATCCTGTTTCTTTTCCCCTTTTGTAACCATAAGTTTGTTTTTTATGTCTTTGGGTATATTTCAATTTTATATATGTGTATTTGTTAAAAAAAAAACTTTTAAATACCCAATATATCAGCAACTCTATGCACACAGTTATTTCCTAGTTAAAACCTCTCATTTATATTTTAATGCTTTTCTTGGATTCTGGGGTTTCTCAAGGATTGGATGAAGGGTAGATAAAGACTTACATATAAGATAATGTTGGTGAGAATATTTTATAAGCCATAGAATAGTAAGCAGTGAGAAATGAGTATCTCAGTTTGAGGACCCAAACTATATCAATTGCAAAGTCTGACATATGTAGTGGACAAATGCTAGGTATTCAGGCAATATATGAGTACCTAATGCAAGAAGATCCAACCAGTCCATCCTAAAGGGGATCAGTCCTGGGTGTTCATTGGAAGGATTGATGTTGAAGCTGAAACTCCAATACTTTGGCCACCTGATGCGAAGAGCTGACTCACTGGAAAACACCCTGATGCTGGGAAGGATTGGGGGCAGGAGGAGAAGGGGACGACAGAGGATGAGATGGTTGGATGGCATCACTGACTCGATGGACATGGGTTTGGGTAGACTCTGGGAGTTGGTGACAGACAGGGAGGCCTGGCGTGCTGCAGTTCATGGGGTCGCAAAGAGTCAGACACAACTGAGAGACTGAACTGAACTGAATGTATATGTTTTATGAGAAGGCCATATTAAAGACACTTGGGCCTGATAACTGATCCCTGATTCTGTAAGGATCCCTATCTTACATCTCACCTTACTAGAAGTAGGTAGCAAACTGCTCTTTCAATGAAGGTAAAGTACAGAAACTGGCTGAGGGTCAGCAAGGATGACCATGGCCACTGGAAGAGGATGAGAGGCACCAAATTTTGCAGAGAGCATAACGCATCTTATCCATATGGTACTGTCCCCACCTGTTTTTTTTTTTTTAATAGAGCTCTACAGAGAAAATTAGGTATAAAAAGAGACAACTATTAAAAAAAAAAGTTAACTAAACTTCTGGAATTTCTATTGTTTCTGGAAGACCAGGCATGCAAATTAATACTACTTTAAAGCCAATCACTGAGTGTTTATTGGTTTGGACTACAGTTTAAACCTCAGAATGGAGGAATGACAAGGCTAACAGAGTAGTCAGCAGCCTAATCAGAGGAATATGGACTTTTTAAAATTAAGCTATTATAACATTATAATTACATTCAAATATGAATGCTCCCATTCAGAACATCACCTTTGGGGAAAAATGTCCCCAACTGAACAATGCTGCTGTTCAGAAGAGGGTCACATAAGGAAGTATTTCTAGCTATTTGACTACTTATTCTCACCTCTGCAACCAGCACTTTTTTTCTATGTAATTTCTTTTGTTTTCTTGTCTTAGTGCAGTAATTTTTGGCCATCATGTGATATAAGGTTCACCCTTACTTAGGATGTCAAAATAGTGAACGAAAGTCTTGAAGGTAAATCGAGAGGAAGTCTGAGACAGGCCTGGGCAGCAGCAGCACCGCTGACTGTATGTGCAGCCCCTTAACACCAACTTGTAGGTAGGAGGGGAAAGGAAAGGAATAGGGACGAGAATTTGAAAATGTTAGCTTCCTCTGTGCCACTGACTTCCTGGCAGAATGGATGATCCTCAATGCCCTCTTCTCCTCCTCCCTGTTTAACACATTTGTGGTTACAGCTTAATTAACTCAGCTCTGCCTTCAAGAGTATGTTCTGAATGACCCAAAGGCAGGTAATTCCAATTTGTCTTGTCAGAGTTCTTGCTAAAGAGGCAGATAGATTACCAGTTACCACTCCTAAAACAACAGGTACAGAGTTTTTGGTTGTTCATTGGTTTTACCAGGTTTACGCCATCAAACTAAGAAAAAGAACTTTCACTCTACACTTGGGAGAAAGATAGGAGGAAACACATTGCCCAGCTTGTGACTGGCAGCTTTGTTGTGTAAGGAGAAATACAAAATAAAAATAAGAAGCTTAGATTTCCCTGTTGAAAATAAAGGAAGTGACTTTCTTCCTTCTTTTCCTGAAGCATTTACCTTAGGAAACTTGAAAGCATTTTTCTCTGTCTTTCTGAAAATATGTAAATCCTTTTGAAAGCCAAATAAGCCTTTGGCCAGCTATATGACCCCAGCTTTATTACACAAAAATTGAGAAAGCATTTCTGTCTCTCAGTTTCTGTCTGAAGGTAGGAGACTAATTTTGTCTGGGACACTCATTGCAAGTAGCAAAATTACCTCTTGTCATAAAGATATGAGAATTTACTGTTCCTTTGAATAAAGTCAGTTAGCTAATATAAATGGTCACCTCAATTACCAAGTGAATTTAGGATGAATTATATGTGACAAATTGTGTTGTTCTCTTACTTGACTAGTTATTGTTTATCTTGAGAACATATGTGTAATGGATTGTATCTGCTTGGCTATATAAGAGTGTAAGATTTCTGTCGGCAGACTTTTGTAGCTTATTGAACAAAAATTTTTGAATTATCAGGGAAAAATTAGACTAATACTCATAACATATAATTCTTAAACAACATGAGCGAATGGCCTAATAAAACCTTTAGGAATAAATATTGACTGTATTAATATGATAATACATTTACTTGTATTATACAAGTAAATTACTAGTAAATACATTTTTCTAGAATAAAACAGAAGGATAAACAATGGAAAAATAAAGCATCAAATGATCATTTTAAGTCTTGCACATGTAAGTTTTGGGTTTATGTTACTACTGGAGACCCTTCCTGAGGGTAGCACATGCTAATTGGCTAATAACATAATCTAGTTCATCCACAGCTGAGAAAGTTTATTTTCACATATTCCTCTCAGAAGGAATTAAAATGAACTGGATGAGTATAATGACCAGAAAAAGGAAAAAAAAAAGCAGACTCTATTTCCAGATTAAAAATAAAAGCTGATACTTAAGTGATGCCTTCTTGAAATGATGTTCTAGTAATTCCAATGCTTGGGCTTCCCTTGTGGCTCAGCTGGTAAAAGAATCCGCCTGTAGTGTGGGAGCCCTGGGTTGGGAAGACCCCCTGGAGAAGGGAAGGACTACCCACTCCAGTATTCTGGCCCGAAGAATTCCATGGACCATACAGTCCGTGGGGTTGTAAAGAGTCAGACAGGACTGAGCAACTTGCACTTTCATTTAACAATTTTTTTTTTAAAGTGTTGTAGTAGACAAACAATGAGACATAAGTCATATTGGTGTGAATAGGGATTCTATTCCTTTCTTGGAGTTTAGGAAATGAATTTGAAGTCTGAGAACAGCTGTAAATTAATTATAACCTTGTTGCACTTAACTCAGCACGATGTATATTCAAAGTCTGCAAAGATAGAATGAAACATCTTCTCCTACCAGAATGGGAATTTTTTACATAGTACCAGTTGAGCAAATAAACTGAACAGATGAAGATAGTCAATGGCTAAGAGTTTGGTGGCCATCCATGGAAACAAAGGTATCTTTGTCATGAGGAAGTTAGTTTTTGATTCTTTTGGTTAGGTTAACTTCTATGCATTTGGTTTTCCTGAGTGTATTTAATGAGGATGCTGAACTACAATTTCTGAAGCTTTTTGTTTGCCTATATTTTCACTTGGTTTGAGTATCCAGAGGAGAGAGATATAAATTCTAACAATGATATATTTCCCCATTACAAACAATGCTAGTGGATGTCCCTGCGCATCTCTATTCACACATCTTACATGAACGCGTTAAAGTATGCTGAATAATGGAATTGTTGGGTTGTAGGCTATGCTTATTTTCAACTTGAGAAGACTTTGCCAAGCTGCCTCTCAAACCCAGTTTATCCTCCAACCAGCTGTGTATGAGATTTTCATTCCTATATCTTCTTATCATTTGGAGTTAATACAGCTTTTGCCAGTTTAATGGATTTTAAATGTCATCTTGCTTTATTTTGCATTTTTTTTCTCAACAACTAGTGATACTGTGTCTGTTTTCTTCCTTGAGTTAGCCATATTTTTTATCTCTTTTCTATTGGATTATTTACCATATTCTTATTGACTGATAAGAATCATTTGAATGTTTCTGTTGCCTGTAGTGCATGTTGGTGGCATTTTTCAGTTTATTTCTGTTTTAACTTAATAGTCTTTTTTCCTGTAGAAGTTTTAAATGTTACAATAGTCAGAATTACTTATCTCTTTAAGTTTTATTTTTTTTAATTTCATGTCTAGGTCTATATACATAGTAATTTTGTGCATGATTTGACTTGGGCATCTAATTTTATAGTAGAAATGAACTGTCCTGATATTGTTTACTAAGTAACTACCTTTCCCTCTTTGATTTTTAATGCATTCTCTAATATATATAAAAGTCCCACAAAGACTTTATTCTCCTCAAGAGTGCTCTGTTTTTCCTATTGATCTTTTGCTGAACCAATAGGAAAATATTTTAATTACTACAGCTTTATACGTCCTGATATCTTGATTAAAACAAGTCACCCGACCTGTGTGCTTTCAAAATATCATGCTTAATCTAGTCTTTAGTGCCTGCATGTAAATATTAGAAATTGCTTGATACCTTGCAAGGGATTTTGATTATAATTGCATTGAACCTAGTGTTTAATTTGAAAAGAATTTACATCTTCAATCATACTTTTCACAAGTTTGTATATATATATCAGTCCATGGGGTCACAAAGGGTCAGTCAGACACAACTGAGCGACTTTCACTCTTTCTTTCAATTTATATAGAGTGAAATAGACTCTGTAGCTGTGCAGTTCAATGAATTTCTGACAAATGTATATAGTCACATAACCATTATCTCAGAATATAAAACATTTCCCATCACTTCCAAAAGTTTGCGGTTAACCTGCTCCCCTACCACTAGCCCCTGGTAACCATTGATCTGATGTCTGTCCTATAGTTGTGCCTTTTTCAGATTATCATATAAATGGAATCATACTGTGTAACTTCTTTTGGGTAACGTAATGCTTTTAAGATATATCCATGTTGTTTTATGTAATGGTTAACTTCTTCCTTTTTAGTGTATTATTCCCTTGAATGTACATGGCATCTTGCTTCCAGTTTGAGTGGTTATGAAAACCACAGTCATAAATATTCACTTACAGGTTTTGTGTGGACATACCTTTCCATTTTTTTGAGTAAAGGCCTAGGTTTTGAATTTCTGGGTCATATGGTTAGAGTATTTTTAACTCTATAGAAACATTCATATTCATGTTATGCACTGAGTCTTTCTTTTGTAATATCATTATTAAAATAATATTTTCATTCCAGAATATGCTTCCTCAACGTTAGGTATCTGGCAATATGTTCACAAAATGTGTTGGCTTTAGTTCTTGTTACAGCATCTGTCATTTTGTCTCAAGTCAGGTAAGATAATGCCTGGAGGTTTGAATCAAATGACATGAAGAGTATTTAGATAATGTTAATGTAGCATATTTAGATAATGTTAATGTAGCATATCTACATTTAAATCTTAACCTTGTACTTTTCATCTATGTGCTTTTGAGATATTCATTTTAACTTTTAAAGTTTTAGTTTCCTCATCTTTTAAATGCAAACAATAGTATCTAATTTTTCTAAATTGGTCAATAAAGATCAAAAGAGATACTGCAATGCTAGTATTGTACTATATAAACAGAATTTGGTGAATTTCTTTCCCATTTCATTTTATAACTATTTAAAAAGTGAGACTCTGATCAGATTACACAGGGAAGAGAATTTCCAGGATAAAACCATTTCCTCTACTAGTTAAATTTAACATTTGCTTTAATTATGGTATAAAACTTGGCTATTAGCCATTAAAAAGCTCAGTTAGTAAAAATCCCTATTATTGCATGTACCGAGAACAAGACAGGTAATATTGACGTCTTCACATTTATACTATCTCTGTATCATATCTTGCTGTGTTATAAACATTATTTTGTTAAGTGCATTGCTCATTTGTGGGTAAAAAATATTTGAGACACTTCCAAGTACCATACAATGTGAAGCCACTCTAGAAGACGAGATTTTTATCCTTATCTTCTCTCCCAGTAAGGAAGTCAGGCATATGAGCTACAATGACAAGTGTAATATGTGCTATTGCAAAGTCCTCTATATCTACTGCTAATTTGCCCAGGAGAGTAACTAACATGTCAGCACTGGTAAGTGAACTTTTCTATTTTTCTCAGGTTGATGGAGAAAGAAAAACTAGTAGATGAAAGGTATAGTGTTGGGAGTAACAAAACACTTTCATTATCAGTAGAATTATATGTTGGTTGATATGGCTGGGACACAGTGTATGCAGAAGAGTTGTGAGTGGTTAAAGAGTAGTCAAGGGACCAAATTATTAAGTGCCATATGTGCCATATTAGCATTTGGTATAATGTTCATGAGAGAAGTAAATCACCTTAAAAATTCATATCACCATTTTCAAGAGATGATATCTTGCCTTGGGTTTCTCTCAAAGTAGAACCTGAGATAAGGGCTTTGGTGCAGATAGTTTATTTGGAAGTTATCCCAGGAATCAGGAGGAAAGAATGGGGGAAAGTGGGACAAGAAAGGAAGAAAGCCAAAAGTAATTATGTCGCTGATGTTTGCTGCCCTAGGAAGTACAGGGTCAATTCTGCAGGGATCGCTGAGAAGCTCAGAAGCTCCTACCTAAAGGATAAGGGCTGGAACATGTGTCTACTGAACATCTCCCCAGGGAACTCCCCAGACTATCCGTACTGTACCTGCCAATTGCCCGAGTAGTCACACAGCTTCAAGAAAGCCCCAAAACAAAAAAGTGAAACGATAATGGATGTGTTTAGAATGGAAGTATATACTGCAACCATGAATGAAATCAGAAAAGGATATGAACTCATTTGCTGCAGATGAGAAAACAGAGGTAGCACAGAGCCTAGGTTTTAGTTGCATTGCACTCCTCCACGGAAAAAATAATAGAACCATAAGTTGCCCAAGGATGTTGCCAGCAGACATGTCCAGAACCCCCAGCTGAAGTTACTGGTGAAGAACTATCTCTGTCAAAGTGAACCTACAAAGTCTAGAAGAGGAAACTTATTCAGATGCACAGATACCAAGGTAAGGAATCAAGGATCATGAAAAAATGTGGTAATTATGACAGTGCCAAAGGAAACTATTTAATAATAAATCTCTAATAACTGATACTAAAGAGCTATAAACTATCAGATAATTCAGAATAAGCCTTTAAAATGTTTAGTGAACTCCAGGAACACATAGACAACTAAATAATGGATGAAAAAAAGTGAGAAATTTAACAAAGAAATTTAAGCCATCAAAAAAAAAACCAACAATTCTACAGCTAAAAAATACAGTAACTGAACAGAAGAATTCACTAGAGAGCTTCAAAAGCAGTCTCAGACCATTAATAGGCAGGATCAGCAACCTAGAAGACAGGACATTTGAAATTATCCAGTCAGAGGAACCAAGGTAAGGAATCAAGGATCATGAAAAAATGAAGTAATTATGAGAACACTAAAGGAAACTAATAATAATAACTCTCTAATAACTGATACTAAAGATCTATGAGCTATCAGAGGATTAAGAATAGTTCTTTAAAATGTTTAGTGAACTCCAGGAACCATGAGGTGGCTGCACAGTGCTGGAGTGGCAGCTGTGCCATGCTGAGCAACTTTGAGGAGGTGCCCCATATCCAAGGGCAAAGGAGAAGCCCCAGCAAGATGGTGGGAGGGGCGAAATCACCTTTAGAATCAAACCCGTACCTGCCCGAGACACTCAGAGGGCTCAAACCAACCTTGCGCACACCAGGACCCAGAGACCGCACAGAGACTGAGACAGAACACAGAGTCTCCTGTGGAGGCACAGGGCAGCAGGGGACCTGGGTCTGGCATAAGCCTCTTGGAGGAGGTCACCATCAATCCCACCACAGAGACACCAGAACTTACACAGGACTGGGAAAACCGGGAGGGAACAGAGCCCCACCCAGTAACAGAGAATTGAATTAAAGATTTACTGAACATGGACCCAGCCCATCAGAACAAGACCCACTTTCCCCCTCAGGCAATCTCTCCCATCAGGAAGCTTCCATAAGCCTCTTATCCTTCTGACTGTAGCACAGACCGTTGAGAGAGTCATTTCCTAGGCGGGTTGGTAAGAAGTCTAAGGGTCCCAAGGAGAGAGGGGTCTGGAATTCTCAAGGAGGAGAAAAAAGGACAAACATTTTTTTCCTCTGCATTCCTTAGTCTTAGTCAATTACACAACTCAGTTTAAACTGTATACTAAGGATTATACAATAACAATGTATCCAGATGGAGGACAGTTTCTCCTTCCTGAAAACCTTCTGACTAATCCTGATATTATAGAATGTGTATTACTGGACTGGGTCTGGAGGATCTTTCTATTGTTAAATGCTAATCCTGTTATTTTAAAGTATAGATGATGGGAATAGGTCTGGTGAGATTTTTACAATCTCTAGACACTCTTTTGATTCAATGTAATAATTAATTAGAAAGTATATAACTCCATTGCTGACACCAGCAAAGGGATACTCTTTCTACCCCCTTCGGATGCCTATGTCAGAAGCTTTCTCTATCTCCTTTATACTTTAATAAAACTTTATTACATGAAAGCTCTGAGCTATCAAGCCTCATCTCAGATTGAATTCTTTTCTTCTGGAGGCCAAGATTCCTGGCATCTTTGTTGTGAATTCATCAACAACCTTTCACCATGAACCCCTTATTGCCAGATTCAGACTTACATTGAAGAAAGTAGGGAAAACCACTAGACCATTTCAGGTATCACCTAAATCAAATCCCTTATGATTATACAGTGGAAGTGAGAAATAGATTTAAGGGATTAGATCTGGTAGACAGAGTGCCTGATGAACTATGGATGGAGGTTCGTGACATTGTACAGGAAGCAGGAATCAAGACCATCCCCAATAAAAAGAAATGCAAAAAGGCAAAATGGTTGTCTGAGGAGGCCTTACAAATAGCTGTGAAAAGAAGAGAAGTGAAAGGCAGAGGAAAGATATTCCTATCTGAGTGCAGAGTTCCAAAGAATAGCAAGGAGAGATAAGAAAGCCTTTCTCATTGATTAATGCAAAGAAATAGAGGAAAATAATAGAACTGGAAAGACTAGAGATCTCTTCAAGAAAATTAGAGATACCGAGGGAACATTTCATGCAAAGATGGGCACACTAAAGAATGGAAATAGTATGGACCTAAGAGAAGCAGAAAATATTAAGAGGTGGCAAGAATACACAGAAGAATTGTACAAAAAAGATCTTCACGAGCCAGATAATCATGATGATGTGATCACTCACCTAGAGCCAGGCATCCTGGTATGTGAAGTCAAGTGAGCCTTAGGAAGCATCCTTAGGAGCAAAGCTAGTGAAGGTGATAGAATTCCAGTTGAGCTATTTCAAATCGTAAAAGATGATGCTGTAAAAGTGCTGCACTCAATATGTCAGCATATTTAAAAAACTCAGCAGTGGACACAGGGCTGGGAAAGGTCAGTTTTCAGTCCTATCCCAAAGAATGCTGAATATACTACACAGTTGCACTCATCTCACATGCTAGTAAAATAATGCTCAAAATTCTCCAAGTCAGGCATGAACAGTATGTGAACTGTGAACTTCCAGATGTTCAAACTGGATTTGGAAAAGGTGGAGGGACCATAGATCAAATTGCCAACATCACTTAGATCATAGAAAAAGCAAGAGAATTCCAGAAATATATCTACTTCTTCTTCTTGACTACACTAAAGTCTTAAACTGTGTGGAGCACAACAAACTGTGGAAAATTCTTAAAGAGATGGGAATTTCACACCACCTTACCTCCCTCCTGAGAAATCTGTGTGTAAGCAACAGTTAGAACCGGACATGGCACAATGGACTGGTTCCAAAAGGGGAAAGGAGTACATCAAGACTGTATATTATCACCTTGCTTATTTAACTTATATACAGAATACATCATGTGAAATGCCAGGCTGGATGAAGCACAAGCTGGAATCAAGATAACCAGGAGAAATATCAATAATCTCAGATATGCAGGTGACACCACCCTTATGGCAGAAAGTGAAGAGGAAATAAAGAGCTTCTTTATGAAAGTGAGAGAGTGGAAAAGCTGGCTTAAAGTTGAACATTAAAAAAACTGAGATCATGGCATCTGGTCCCATCATTCATGGCAAATAGATGGGGAAACAATGGAAACAATGACAGACTTTCTTTTCTTGGACTCCAGAATCACTGCAGATGTTGACTGCAGTCATGAAATTAAAAGATACTTGCTCCTTGGAAGAAAAGTTATGACCAACCTAGACAATGTATTAAAAAGCAGAGACATTACTTTACCAAGAACGATCCATCTAGTCAAAGCTATGGTTTTCCCAGTAGTCATGTATAGATGTGAGAGTTGGACCATAAAGTAAGTTGTGCACCAAAGCACTGATGCCTTTGAACTGTGGTGTTGGAGAAGACTCTTGCGAGTCCCTTGCACTGCAAGGAGATCCAACCAGTCAATCCTAAAGGAAATCAGCCATGAATATTCATTGGAAGGACTGATGCTGAAGCTGAAACTCAAATAATTTGGCCACCTGATGCAAAGAGCTGACTCATTGGGAAAAACACTGATACTGGGAAAGATTGAAGGTGGGAGGAGAAGGGGACAACAGAGGATGAAATGGTTGGATGGCATCATTGACTCCATAGACATGAATTTGAGTAAGCTCCAGGAGTTGGTGATTGACAGGGAAGCCTGGCGTGCTGCAGTTTGTGGACTCATAAAGAGTTAGACACGTTTGGGTTGGCAAGATCCCATGGAAAAGGAAATGGCAACCCACTCTAGTACTCTTGTCTGGGAAATCTCATGGATGGAGAAGCCTGGTGGGCTACAGTCCACAATGTCGCAAGAGTTGGACACAACTTGGCAACTAAACCACCCCTACCAGACCTGACTTACAGAAAATGCCAAAGTCAGTTCTCTGACTTTGGCAATAAAAAGACAGTGGTTAACATAATAAAAAACATGAAAACGGCGTGTAAAACTCATTGAACTGGGTAAATATATAGTCAAAACTAGATTCTGTAATGAGGTAGCTATGGTGTGTAATTCACTTAAAATTCTAATTTAAAAGTTAAAGAAAGGACAAATATAATAAGTATAATAATCTATTATCAGTTATAGAATACAAAATATATGTAAATTATAACACTGAGAACCTAAAATGCAGGGGGAAGGAGAAATAATAGTATAAGCTTTAGGAATTCTGTTGAAGATATTAGTTTAAAGCAGAGTATTATATTTTTATGTAAGCTTCATGCAAGGGAAAAACCTGTAGTAGTTATACAAAATAACTTGATATAAAAGTCAAAGTATACTCATACCATAAGATACCAAACAAGTGGAAAAAGACAGCCACATAAAAAATGATAGTGGATCTTCAAAACAACCAGAAAATAACTAACAAAATGGCAATAGTGAGTTTCTATCAATAACTTCTTTAAGTATAAATATTGGGGGCCAAAAAGTTCATTTGGATTTTGCCATCAGATGTTATAGAAAAACTGGAATGAACTTTTTGGCTAAACTAATAGATTAAATTCTCCAATCAAAACACATGGAAAGACTGAATGGATATAAAAACTAAATCCAACAATATGTGTCCTATGAATGACTTACTTTAGCCTAAAAGATACACAAAGACTGAGGGTAAGGGACAGAAAAGTATAGTGCGGTAAATGGTCACCAAATAAAAAGCAGGATAGGTATATTTATATGTAAAACAGACTTTAAGCATGGTTTAAAAAAAAACAGACAAAGGCATTATATAATGATAAAGGGGTCAATACATCAAGAAGATATAACAGTTGTAACTATTTATAAGCCCAAGATTGGAGCAACTATACACATAAAGCAAAACTAACAGAGGTCCTCAAAGGAGAAATAAACTGCAATAAAACAGTGGTTGGAAACTTCAATACTCCACTTTCAATAATAGATCATTCAGACGAAGAATCAGTAAGGAACCAGTGGATATTAACAATACTACAGACTACTTGTACCCAACAGACATATACTGATCATTCTATTAGACAGCAGCAAAATATGCATTCTTAAGTACATGTAAACATTTTCTAGGATAGACCACAAAATAATTCTTAGAAATTCAAGAAGACTGAAATCATAATCAAGTAACTTCTCTGACCGCAATGGTATGACACTAGAAATCAATCAGAAGAAAACTAAAATTTATGAATGCCTGGAAATTAAACAATACTCTTCTGAACAACCAATGGACCAAAGAAGAAATTAACAGAGAAATAAAGTATCTAGAGAAGTGAAAATGAAAATATCATATACCAAAACATATGGTACTCAGAAAAAGCAGTTCTAAGAGGAAGTTCTTAGCAATAAACACAATAAGAAATAAAAAAGATCTCAAGTAAACTATATTTCATAAGGAAATAGAAAACAAGCTCAAATTTAGCAGAAAGAAGGAAATACAAGCAAAATGTGTTGTATTACTGTTTTTGTATTATGCTTTGCAGATACTGCATATTCTACAAATGAAAGTTTTATTGCACTCTGGCATGGATCAAGTCTATCATATCCTTTCCCAACAGTATTAAAATTATTTTTTTAATTAAAGGTATGTACATTGTTTTTTAAGTCATAATGCTATTATACACTTAAGAGACAATAGTGTAAACATAGCACTTACATGTAATATATGTATATAGTGTAAACATACATTGGGAAACCACAAAAAAATCCTATTTGACTTTCTTTATGCAATATTTGCTATATTGCAGTGGTTTGGAACCAAACATACAATCTCTCCATGGTATGCCTGAAGTAAAGATTAGGGCAAAAATAGTGAAGAGGAAAACAACAGAGAAGACTAACCAAACTAAAAGTAGGCTCTAACATAAACAAAATGGAAAAATCTATAGCTAGATTAACCAAACTGATAGAAGGTGACCCAAATCAAAATTATGAGTGAAAAAGGAGCCATCAAATCTGATACTACAGAAATAAATTAATCACAAGAGGCTTCTATGAACAATTATACACCAACAAATAGGACAACCTAGAAGAAAGGGAAAACTTCTTAGAAACATATAAACTAAGACTGAATCAGGAAGAAATAGAAAGTCTGAATATATTAGCTTGTAGAAAGGAGACTGAATCATTGAATAACATGAAAACTATAGTTGATACTATATGTATGAAAATAGTTGATAGAGTAAGTTCTAAGATTTCTTATCACAAGGAATTTTTTTCTTTATCTTCTATTGAATCTATATGAGATAATGGATACTAGCCAAACCTCTGTAGTAATCACTTCACAGTATATGTCAGTCAGTCTATTATGCCACCCCCTTAAACTTTTACGATAACACATGTGGGACCTAATTAAAATTAAAAGTGTCTGCACAACAAAGGAAACTAAAAACAAGGTGAAAAGGCAGCCTTCAGAATGTGAGAAAATAATGGCAAACGAAGCAACGGACAAACAATCTCAAAAATATACAAGCAACTCCTGCAGCTCCATTCCAGAAAAATAAACGACCCAATCAAAAAGTGGGCCAAAGAACTTAACAGACATTTCTCCAAAGAAGACATACAAATGGCTAACAAACACATGAAAAGATGCTCAACATCACTCATTTATCAGAGAAATGCAAATCAAAACCACAATGAGGTACCACTTCACACCAGTCAGAATGGCTGCCATCCAAAAGTCTACAAGCAATAAATGCTGGAGAGGATGTGGAGAAAAGGGAACCCTCTTACACTGTTGGTGGGAATGCAAACTAGTACAGCCACTATGGAAAACAGTGTGGAGGTTCCTTAAAAAACTGCAAATAGACCTGCCATATGACCCAGCAATCCCACTGCTGGGCATATACACCGAGGAAACCAGAATTGAAAGAGCCACGTGTACCCCAATGTTCATCGCCGCATTGTTTACAACAGCCAGGACATGGAAGCAACCTAGATGTCCATCAGCAGACGAACAGATAAGAAAGCTGTGGAATATTATTCCACACAATGGAATATTACTCAGCCATTAAAAAGAACACATTTGAATCAGTACTAATGAGGTAGATGAAACTGGAGCCTATTATCCAGAGTGAAGTAAGCCAGAAGGAAAAACAACAATACAGTATACTAACGCATATATATGGAGTTTAGAAAGATGGTAACGATCACCCTGTATGCGAGACAGCAAAAGAGACGCAGATGTATAGAACAGTCTTTTGGACTCTATGGGAGAGGGATGATATGGAAGAATGGGATTGAAACATGTAAATTATCATATGTGAAATCAATCCCCAGCCCAGGTTTGACGCTTGATACAGGGTGCTCAGGGCTGGTGCACCAGGATGACTCAGAGAGATGGAATCGAGAGAGAGGTCGGAGGGGGGTTCTGGAAGGGGAACACATGTATACCCATGGCGGATTCATGTCAATGTATGGCAAAACCAACACGATAATGTAAAGAAAATAAATAAATTAGAAATAAAAAAAATAACACATGTAAATGATATCACTACAAAACTGGGGTGGGGGAAGCCATCAAATAGTGAGGTACATTCACTTTTGTGGAAGAGGAAGGAATATGGGACAGGAAAGGCCTTAAGACTAGACAGAATTTTAAGATAATGTTGGCAAAGTTGGGAAATCTTCATGTCAAGTTACCCGTTAGTACAGTCCTGAATTTCTCAGGAATGGGCCTGTCTCAGTACCCTTCACCATGCTCAGTTACTGGCTGGGAACAGCCTCTCAGAAGCATATGCTTGGTACCAGCGTATTGATGGATTTCAGAGGGAATCAGCAGGTGCCAGTTAATTACATTCTCTGCACTAGGAAAGCTGAGAAGTGCATTTTCATCACTATATTCACCCTTTTGGAAAATGAAGGAGCAATTTTGTAAATCAAAATAAGGTATCATCTCTGCATATTTTCCTTATGTTAGGTAGATGTCAGTACACACTGATCTGTCAGGACGGCTCTACTCAAATTCTACCTAAAAGAGGTTTTCCCACCGTGGAACCACAAAATGGCACAGCTCCCAAAATGTAACACTGCTCCACCTCCTTTCTAAGAAATATGTCGAACACTTTGGACCCCAGAACAGAAGAACCTAGAAACAGAAAATCTATCCATACGACTTACCTCCATATCTGGCATGTCTAACCATTCACATAACTCATGTTTTACTGGCACTTAAAGTACTTTTTGCCTCCCTAACATATCATTCTTTATCGTCTCCTAGATTCTCTAGGGCATATCCTTCATCTTCAGGATCAAATCTTTTTAGCATCTACAAAACATTTGATGTTTTAACTTCTTCCATTTCAGCCACCTTCCACTGGGCACCGCCAACAGCTACTTCTTGCCGCTGTTTTGGGGGAGAGGATTCTAGAGATGCCAAAACTGGATGAATACAGCCAAAACTGCTGTATTCATGCAGAAATTAAGAGATGGGCTTTCTTTGTTTAAAATTGAATACTTACATATTAATTAAAATACTTAAAAGCTAAAATCTTATTCTTGTGATACTAAGAGTTTATGGAGATTTTAGTGAAAAGATTTTTGTCAGCACTATCATATGGTTCTTTTCTCTTCCTATTAAAATGAAAAAAAAGTTCATTTGGAATTATGTCAAAAGACAAACCTTTGGATTCAAAGAACTAGAAAGATATCACATGCGCTTGGTTTGGAAGAATTAATATTGTTAAAATGTCCATACCATCCAGAGCAATCTACAGATTTAAGGCAATCCCTATCAAAATATGCATGACATCTTTCATAGAACTATAATAATGCTAAAATTTATATGAAACCAGAAAAGGGCCAGAATTGTCAAAGCAATCTGAGGAAAAAGAACAAAGCTGGAGGCATAACCCTTTCAGAGCATATTAAAAAAACTATGGTAATCAAAACAGTGTGTTATTGGCACAAAATAGACAAACCAATCAATGGAACAGAGTAGAATGCCTAGAAACAAATCCCATACCCTATGGTCAAATAATCTACAACATAAGCAAGAATATTCAGTGGAGAAAAGGCAATCTCTTTAACAAGTGATATGGGGAAGCTGGACAGTGATGATGTAAACCAATGAAAATAGAACATCCCTTCATACTATATATGCAAAAATAAACTCAAAATGGTTTAAAGACCTAGATATAAGACATGGCACCATAAAACTCATAGAAGAGAACATAGACAAAACATTCCCTGACATAAATGGTAGCAATATTTTCTTAGAGCAGTCTCCCAAGGTGATATAAATAAAGGTAGAAATAAAGAAATGAGCCCTAATCAAACTTAAAAGCTTTTCACAGCAAAGGAAACCATCAACAAGCAAAAATGCACAGGGAGTTATATCCATACTTTGTAATGACCTATAATGAACAATAATCTGAAAAATAACAACTGCGTCTCTTTGCTGTATACCTGAAACCAACACAAAACTGTAAATCAACTATATTTTAATTTAAAAAAGTCTTTGGAAAAAATTCCATACTGTATTCATATTTACTTTCCCCATTAATTCTTACTGGGCTGAGTATGTATACCAGACGGCCTTTTTACTGAGGATGACTCCTCTTCTAGGAGACTCCCCAGATCTTCCTGCAAAGATCACTGCTGACCCATCCTACTACTTTGCCAAACATGCTCTGGCATGGTGTGATCCCAGTGGTGGACACGCTCAGGGAGCGACACCTGCTGTATATAAGCACCTCTACTATGCCTCCAAACAACTTACAGCCTTTATATCTGGTATGGCATTTTTTTCTCTAAATAGCCCTGCTTTTTTTTTTTTTTCCTACTAGAGTTATCAGAGTGTTCCCTAACTGATTATATCGCTGAGCACAATGATAAAAATGCATTCCTAACACAAAGGGAGATAACCCATGTCAAATTGATTCTACTTTAATACATTTGGCTTTCTCTTTTCACCCATGCCCGCCCACAGAAATTCAATTGAATTCTTACATTCATCTTAAAAGGAATAGAATATAGAAAAAGAAAAAAAGATAATACTCGGTGATTCATCATAGAAAATTGAGCAAAATGTATAGTGCATTTTGGGTTCAGTACATTGCATTTTTATGAAATACATGCCAATAGTAATGAAAATGAAGATAGAAGCTGCCTTTTACTGATATCCCCTGTGTGCTGGGCCCTTTATGTGCACCATTTCTAATTCTTACATTCACCCTGAAAGTTAGGTATAGTTATCATCTGTTGGATGTATGTGGAAACTGAGGGATATTCTCCCAACTTTGCAATTAGATAATTGGTGGTATTTGGCATGCTCCCAAACACAGTCCTTCTCATTGTTTCACTTAAGAAATATGGAGCCCCTTGGATGGTGAGGTGAACTTAAGGAACAAACCATGGTGAAATTACCTTGAAGATCTCTCCCACGCCTGAGGGTCTGATGGCAGAGAGTTCCAAGTCTTGTTACACAGAATCCTAGGGTTTTTCTGAGGTATCTCATAAGATGCAGGGGACCTGGGGACAGATTTTACATTGATTAATATTTGTTTTATACTGTGAGGTTCCACATAAAATACATTAAAAACAATCTGAAAGCTACTGATTCATGCCTTAAATATTGAAGGTGTGGGAGACAATCTTGCAGTTCCTTCATTTTCTCTCAAATTTGACTGTGTCTCATTGTGTTTGGTGGACCAGGCATAGTAAAATGAGTCCTCCACTTTCAAATTCCCTCTCCCTTGATTCATGGTCACTTCCTGGATCAAAGAATAGCATCACATTTAAGAGCACAAGCCATGATCACACTGCTTGCCTTAGAAGTTTGGCTCTATTACTTTCTACTATCTGTGTGACCTTGAGCAGTTTATTCAACCTCTCTACGCACGGTTTCCCATCTGTAAAATGGGATAATAATAGTACTTTGTCCCAGGGTTGTTGGGAGGATTGTAGGTGAAGCTGTTAGCCACTCGGTCATGTCCGACTCTCTGTGACCCTAAGGACTGTAGCCTACCAGACTCCTCAATCCATGGAATTCTCCAGGCAAGAATACTGCAGTGGGTAGCCATTCCTTTCTCCAGGAGATCTTCCTGACTCAGGAACTTACCCAGGTCTCCTGCATCACAGCCAGGTTCTTTACTGTCTGAGCCACCAGGGAAGTCTGTTGGGAGAATTAGAATGTAAAAATACAAATGCCTCTCATGATAAGGGATTAATAACTGTTAGCTATAATTATTAAATGTCTGCCTAACTCTAGGCATCACCTTGAGTAATGACTAAAGTCTTCTTTAAGATATGACAATAAAACCATCTTCAATAAGTTGCTATATATCTAAATTTAGTCACCGGATTTGAGTTCTTTACTTTCTGGTCACATGGTCTATGGTGTAATTTGTATTCTTCACTGATGGGACTTGCTATTATTCTATTGCTTTCATTGTGTAGTGTTCTGGAACTATTGGCTCTGGCAGCAACAACTGTTTGAATACTTTCTTCAATGTTACTTCTTTGTAATAAGATATAAGACATGTTCCAATAGTCTTATGTGTAATTCCCTCCTTATCATCATAATGTATAAGCACCTTAGAAATATGAACAGCAATGCCTTCAAGTTACATTCAACCTCTAGGGTCAGATACACCTTCCTGTGGAACTGTATTTAATATTACTGTGGACTTGATTTATTATTTTTTTTTAATTTTCTTTACTTTATTGTGTTGGTTTTGCCATACATTGACATGAATCTGCCATGGGTATACATGTGTTCCCCTTCCAGAACCCCCCTCCCTCCTCCCTCCCGATTCCCTCTCTCTGGGTCATCCTGGTGCACCAGCCCTGAGCATCCAACCTGGGCTGGCGATTGATTTCACATATGATAATTAATATGTTTCAATGCCATTCTCTCATATCATCCCACCCTTGTCCTCTTCCACAGAGTCCACGAGACTGTTCTATTGGACTTGATTTAGATAACTACAATCTGCCTTATTTTTCAGAGTTCTGTTGTTAAGCTATTTTGTTCAGGTACTTTTTTTCCCCTATAAATATGGTTCTTCAGAGACCAAAGAGAGATTTGTTGGAGAAGGGCTGGATTTCTTTCAAATTTATTCACTATTTTAATGGAAGATCTCTGCCCAGGAGAACAATCTATTGATTGTTTAGTGAAAATTCAGTATGTCTTCAAGGCTTTTAATCATAAAAAAGAATAACTGTTTCTTATTTTTTTAACACTAATTTTTGCTGAGTGCTTGAAACTTGATTTTCTTGGGCCCCAGATATGATGCCACTATCTAGTCCTCCTGGGTTTGTTGCCCTGGACTTCTGAATAAAATTGCTGAACTTCACAGAAACTCTGCTATTTATTTCAGGTATTTGAATACTGAACTAACATAATGAAATAAAATTACTATTTATCAAATAGTAATACTTTAGAACCTAGATCACCTATCTTTCCATATGGAGTTAATCACCAGAAAAAAAGAGATATTTTTGTTCAGATACAAACTATACCTCTTAGATTTAAAATGTCAGACCATCCAATTATTCTGAAAAGTGCTGGAGTTTATTAAAACAAGCTCTGTTACTTATTGTCTTTTACATATTCTCAAAAATCCTTCGTGAGTCCATAGTTTTGTTTCTTAAGCCAAATTGATGATATTATTTGGAGAATTTTTTTTTTTACTTTGAAAATGTTATATCACATTGCTTAAGGTACCTTTGTGTGGCTGCCTCTTCTATGATCCTGTTATTCACATAAAGATTATTCTTGGTTTGGTGATCTGTCAATCATAGGATAATTAACTTAAAATGTCTCACTTCTGGCTAACATTTTCAAACATTGGAAAATTCTCTAAGCACTAATGGAAGCTTCAAGTGAATAGATCACATTCTTCATCAAAGAATTATGCCCACCGTCATACTGGAGTTAGGCAAGAATGTTAAAGATGAGTATAAGAGAAATCAGTAGCAGAATGTGTCACAAAAGGCATAGTTTCAGGTGTTCCAGGGACATATCACAGAAAATGCAAAAGCTACAATGCAGAGAATTAACTGGAATTGGGAAACAGAATATGATCCACTATCAGGGGTCACTTGAGTGGTTGGAATAAGAGGCAGCTTGTTGTACTATGTCTAGCAATTTCCTTTTTGCCTAGAGACATTCCAATTTGGTCATTCCAGTTTTCAGTAGCATTTACCTGTCATATCTTAAAAGTGTGCCATTGATATCTGAAATAAAATGTTATTTTTTTCAGACACATTTTGAAAGAGTTCTATTCAAACTTTTACTTCTCCTTACCACTTAAGTCTTCTAAGTCAATTATATTCTGTAATAAAGCGCTCTTAATTGGTGCTATTCTTCCATCCTGAAAACATCCTTGACAGTGCAATAATGGCAACACACAAAAGACTTCAGTTCAGTCTTTCCTTATATTCAAACTCCATGTTAAATGGTATTTATTTGACACCATTAAACGGAGAGCTACATGACAGAGCTAACTAACACAGATCTGAGATGTAAGGGCACAAGTTTCGGAAAACTACTAGAAGCAGCTTAAATCATTTTGTAAAGAGTCTGCAACAAACCAAAATTCTCAGCAGTAGTCCAGAAAATTAATATGAATCCTTAATCAGTGCTTCCTGACCACTTCCCATAGAGAGTTAGTGAGAGAGGCCTGTGGTAATTGAAGTGGCTCTGCTTTGATCATATTAATCACTTATATAACAGGTTCAAATGGGTCAGAAAATTTATTTTATAGTCTATATATATGTGAACAAGTTGTAAATTTTTTCCAGGTAGGTAAATGAGATAACAGTAATCTGTCATTTGAAATAACAACTATATTTACTAGTAAAGGTAACTTTTTATCAGATACTGCACTAGTGAATAATAAGGAATTTGTAGACAATTCGTCTTCTATCACCCTATCAACATCACATTATAAGAGCATGATGTGGGTACAAAATTAATTGTATGATTTGGTAAACCTGACGAAATTTTAATGTAGCTGGTGCAACAGAATCTACCATCTGCTGAGGCAGGTGGCATTGGACATTGGAATCATATGTTGTTTTTTTCTTACTTGAATGCATATAAAAAGTGTTTGTATGCATAGTCAGGAGCCTTGACTAAAATATCTAGTTGATGTAGTTAATGTCATAGAGTTTTCCGTAGAAAATGAAGGCACTGTTTTGATCATTACAAATTAAGAGACATTGCCTTAGAGTAGATATTTCAACTACAAAAATAACAGAAAGGGATTATTGTTACCACTTTTCTCTCTTTCACACAAAAGTATGCCTACTTAAACAATATTCATTTATAAGATTAAGTGCCTATGAATTTTCAGGCATTTTGCTAGCTATATATTAATATAATGGTTTTTCCTCTCAAGGAGCTTATAGTCTAGAAAGAAATAAGATCATTAAGTACCTTGAAAATTGCAACATGATGGCATTGGATTAGGTGTAGGTGTCAGGTGCAGTAAGAATTTTACCGGATTTTTATTGGGATGGGTGAGGAAGGGAAGCTTCTGGGGTGATAAGATGGTACATGAGCTAAGTGATGAAAACTAATGGGGGTCATCTACACAAAGAGAGAGTTGGGTGGATGGTGGTATTCCAGGAAGAGAGAGTCATACCTACATAAGCCAATTTGAGAGAAGGTATAGGATACACTGAACAAATCAAAGTTGCTTAGCATGAAAGAAGGAAGTCCTGACTCTAGGAAATTATTAACTTCAGGAACAGCATAATTTCTTCCAACATCCTCTGATGTGTGAAAGGTGTTGATGTCATAGCACAAACAAACAAAAAACCAAAACAAAACACTTAAATATCTGCCTACTCCTGGAATACCTAAAAAGATTATCTCCAGGCATCACTTGAAAAAAAAAATCTCAAAACAGAATTTCTGAAGAGAGAGGCATTACTTAAAATAGGAGGATTCTTTGGTTCCTTTAGTAGCTTTTTGCAATTTTAGCTGAATCAGCAGGTCTGCCTGTGAGGACACCAAACATTTACGTAGACTTGATGTCCTGAATAAGGGTGGTTTTCAGTTCAAGCATATGAAATGACTTTAGAAACTCACTGAAAAACTCATGAAGTTCTGAGACAGTATCACCAGTCCAATTATACCTTCAATTATATTCTAATAAGCGTTTACTGAACAACATTTTTATGGAAGGTACAAAGGACAGGAATACAAATGCACATTGTATGGAAACTTCTCAAAGAAGTTTAATAGCAATGATTATAGTAAGAATAGTATATAATTTGTTATTGCTGTTTCGTTGCTAATTTATGTCCAATTCTTTGCGACCCCATAGATTGTAGCCCACCAGGCTCCCCTGTCCATGGGATTTTCCAGGCAAGAATACTAGAGTGGGTTGCTATTTCCTTCTCCTGGGGTCTTCCTGACCTAGGGATCGAACCCATGTCTCCTGCATTGGCAGGCAGATTCTTTACCACTGAGTCACTAGGAAGCTCTCATAGTACATAATACACAGGAATAAAACACATTAGAAAATGAGTAATTGCCAAAGAAACTTAAGGAGACTTAATTAAGGAGGTGGCATTTGAATGTAACCTTGGCAGATTTTCAAACGTAAAGTTTAGGTTCAAAACCAATTTTAGGTCTGTAAACTGAGTCCAAGATTAAGTACATTTTACTTTCTATGCAGCAGTCAGAATCATATGGAATATAAAGCAGGTCATATTGCCTTTCTTCTATAGAAGGAAAAAAAAAGATACAAAAACAGGTTTTGGAATCAGTAAATGGCTAAGATTTTCAGAGTCCTCTGCACTCATAAGGCTAAATTTTCATTTCTAGTTTTAGATGGACAAAAATAAAACCAAGAATATGGTGGAAGAAATTAGGCTGTTTCTGACATCAACAATTCCCTATAGTCAGGACTTCCTGATGTTATGAAGGCCATTGACTAAGATGCCCATGGGAATATTTGCTCCAAATTTGGCTTTGTTCCTCTGCATGTTCACAGCAGAGCTTCCAACATTATCAAAGGAATCAGTACAACTTCACTTATAAAACTAAAAATTGTGATCTTGAGACAAATAGCCATGTAGTCCCAACAAATGTGGTAAAAGATCATATGAGATAATTAATACAAATTTATTTTTCCTAATAATACTGAATGATAATCAGGGTTGACCTCTAAGTTTAGGTTTTGATCCTTTCAAATTAAATTGAAACTACGTTACTGAGAGATATCTTGCCTAAACACTTGTGAATGTGATTCTCCTTCAAATTCCTGACACTCAGTTCTGTGTAATGAAAATAGCCTTCACAGCTTATGGACTCTATTATGTTGCATTGTAAAATGCACCCTGGCTTCAAGTGCCATTACCTATTGAAGATTTTACATTCTTTGCTCATAAATTTGAAACACACTCATGGACACAGATCTCCATATTTTAAGCAGAGAATGATACTTCTAAACAGATCTGGGAATATTCTGTAGTGTTCAACTCTTGTTGCCATAACTTTCTACCAGAACTTGTCAGGAGATTCTTGCATTAGAAGATATTACTTTCTCCAATGACATATATGAGTATGGCCTATTTTTTAGCTATTCTTAAATATGATCAAGAAAAATTTAACATAAGCAGCCTATCTATTTATGAAATTCAAAATCTCTATGGACTCTCCAAACTTATAGTTGAAATGTAGAACAATACTGTGATGTAAGTAAAATTCCCTCAGAATTCCTTTGGTTCAATTTTAACTGATGAATCACTAAATGCTTACTCTTCATATTAGTTAGGAGTGTGCTTTTAGTGATCTTCAGGTTGTTTAAACATGATAGTCTTAAGTACAATAATAAACAATGGACTACATACATTATTAGAATCAGAGAAGAGTTATATTGGAGGATTCTGATTTACTTTGCTCCCAGAAAGAACAAAGGCCTTTCAGCTATGAACCTCAGGAAAGAGGATTTCTACGTGTCTCTTAAATAATAAAAAATATTTTAAATAAAACACTATCTTCCATCAGAACAGCACTTTATATTTTTATAAAGTGTTGAACAGCATTTTTATTCTCTTTGATCCAATCAACACTATTACAGGAATGCAGGGCAGAGGTCACTGTTAACTTTTTACATGAAAGGTAAAAAAAATAAAACAGACTTGAATGAGGGAAAGTGGCTCACCTTAGGACTAATTACTACTAAACTGTATTTACTAGTACTAGAATCTGCTCTTCTTTCTACCTAAAATTACCTATTTAGGTAGGGCTGTCCAAGGGCAACCAGACTTACTTTGCCTGTGTGCACAGATTGTCAGAAACTGTGATTTTATAACTTTCCTGGGATGCTCAAAGTCAATGACTAGGGCAGGAGTCCGCCCTGCTTGCTTTCTTGAGTCAGAATGAACTGAGGTGTCATTCATACTCCAGAGCTCCCAATAAGGGTCAGGCTGATGCTAGGACTTTTCTTTTTTTTTTTCTTAATTTATTTAGTTTTAATTTAAGGATAATTACAGTATTGGGTTGGTTTCTGCCATACATCAACATGGATCAGCTGTGGGTATACATGTGTCTCCTAGGACGTTTCTGCAATCACAACGTTGTTTGACTTTTTCCATTTCCTACTTTTTCTTCCATCAGCACTTACTGTTTATTTGTTGGTAACATTTCCTTAATAGATCATTTGCACAGGAATCCTCATCTCTAAACTGGCTTTTCCAGAACTAAGACTAAGGCATTTATAATAAAATGGAGGAATGGATAGTTTAAAAATCCATTCTAAGGGCACACACTTCATAAACGAGGGAGATAGAAATCAAATCTAACTAAAGCACCATAGTTTTGTTGTTGTTCTTTCAATTGGTTCGTTACAAAGGACTGGAACATCTGTGTTAAAGTTTTTACTTTGTCAGAAATTTACTTAATCTCTTTGAGCATGTTTCTTTTGAAACTGTAACCTGGGAAATAATAGCAACTGCTCAAGCTGTTACATATAGGTATTATAACCAAATAAATTAACAGGGAAATATTTTTACACCACAAAGTATTCCAACAGTATTTTCCAAAATGTAAAAGAAAGAAAATATAGATTTCCAGGATGCACAGACCCTCCCCTTGATTGCATATATTCTCATTAATAGGTACATTAGCATTAGAGAACCTGGATTTCAACAAGTCCTTTAGTTGACTTAGCTGAAGACTGTCCAAGATTACACAGTTTGAGAAACATAGAACTGTTCAAGATGCGTTGAAGCTATTACCATCATCATCATCATCTAAATAGAAGAATCAATTTCTTTCTGACTTACCTGCATAACATCTAATAGCTTGTTACTGTTTTTAATATTAATTTGTTGATTTTCCCTATTGTTATCCTCTCTTTCTTAGCTGATACTAGCAGAATATTTATAGCTAACTCAAAGCAAGCCAAACAAAGCAAATAAAACAGGAAGACTAAGCAAGCATACTAGCAAACACTTGAAAATGACCAGGAGGAAATTATCAAAATTAGTTTTGAATTTTTTTTCATACAAATGTTGCTCACTAATTAGCTCTCTATATTAAAAATATAGTGAAAAATTCCCTAGGACAGTTTAAGAAAATTATTAAAAAATGAATTCAGCTAAAATACTCCTCAGGGCATGAACATAATCACAATCTGTAAGAAATGCACAAAGCTTAAAGAACTTATAATTCCTAAGTTTTGGATCTTGTGCCACTTTCATAGTTGAAGCTTATTTAGATAGTGGATCATAGACACAGGAGTCACCAGTAAGATATAATAGTACATGACTATCATTGCTAATTGTTCTTTTTGTCTTTATAAATGCTATAGAGAAGTATATCCCCATTAAGTTGATTTCAATTCTAGGTACCCTACAGAATGGAAAAATAGTATCTAAAATGTTTTAAGCAACTAATGGCAATCATATTCATGTATTTGTTTAAATTTACACATGATATAAATTATTTAAAACGATTAAGCTGCAGAACAATAACTTAATTCTGTCGAGGGGAATAGAAGCAGTATATAATTTAATGTTGACAAATTCATGCTTTCTTCATGCTAATGTTTCCCAAATTTACATATCCAGCACAAAACCCTCCTTAACACCAGACTCACATAAACAACTGCTTAAATAATGTGTGTGACAGGCCATCTCAAAATGAACATGTCCACTGCTGAACCCTTGACTGGTCCCTAAAGCCTCTTCCATCCCAGTCTTCTAAATCATTCTACCAGTTGCTCAAGACTATTCAATCAGTCCACCAACAAAACCCCAAAATCCCAAACAAATTTGAATTCCTTATTTATTCCACTCTTACTCTCATATCCCGTACGTAATTTGTCTCATCACAATGATCTGTGAAAATACGTAATACATATCATGTCATTTCCCAGAAGTTCACGATGACTCTCCATTTCCTTTAAAGTAATAGATAATAATTATATACTATACATATTTCTAAATTATATAAAACCAGCCTCTATTACCTTCCAGGCTTCATCCCCCATTACTCTCCATGTTGCTTACTTTGATCCAACTGAATTGACCACTGGCTATTTCTTGCTGTTCCTTAAGCATGTATACCTGTAATGCTCTTTTCTTTGGGCCTTTCCATTGGCTGTTGTTTTAGTCTGCAATGATCTCCTTGAGATATCCAATGACCTCTCCTATACTGAAATTTTTATTTTTTATCAGTGTTATTTCTCAGCATATCTATCATGATCAACTTATTTTAAATTGTCTCCTCCCACCCATAATATGATCTCTCTTATCTCCTTTTAATTCTTCTTTGCAGCAGCTCTGATAATCTTTTTACATACTTATGGAATTAATTGTGTTTATTGTTTACTTTCTACTACTTCCAAATGTAAGTTGAATGAGGGGAAGGATCTTTTTTAAATTCCCTACTAATATCCTTTACCTGCCTACAAAAATAATTGTGACATGATTAATTAATTAGCACTTATTGAATGAATGAATTTGTGGAAATGGAGAATTAAGGAATATCATACATCTGAGGAAAACAAATAGTAAAAGATTGTAAGTAGACTTGGTTCTGATGGAAATAGATAATATTGGTAATATGAAAGAACATTAAACTATTCCAATGAGAATCCTCACTTGTGAGATATTATTTAATCTACTAATATTGGAAAACCTTTCTGATATGAAACCTGCTGATTGATATCTAAAATTTGTATCTCATATGCATTTAAATGTTTTGAAATATATAGTTATTCCTTAGCTTGGAATTTTTCTCAGCTTCTGGCTATTAATTTATAGGAAACAATATATATTCATCGCTGATGTTTGTAAATCCCTTTATATTTTTTATTCTTTACATATACCAAAAAATACACTTTGATGCAGTGGAGAAAATACATTATTATTTACTATATTTTTCTGAGAAACTCCATTTGTTAATAATAAAAATATACTGATCCTTATTCAACTCTGTTCTACTTAGAGTGGGAAGAGAATGCTTCAAATTTTGACAATCTGGGGCACTGGATCTCTGGATATGCTCGATAATAATTACTGCAGGCAGCTGTAATACATTTCAAACGCCAATGTCCCCAAAACTATTTTCTGAAAGACAAACACTGTTGATTTAGTTGCTTGTCACTGGTTCATCATAGCTTTTGCCAAGTTTTGTAATCTCTCAATCACACTTTATGAGCAAACTAGTATTCATCTACTCTAGATTTCTTTCACATTTATTTCAGAGCCTAGTACTTTCAATATAATTTAGCAACTAAAATGTTTTCCTGTTTGTCAGTGACAATGGCTAGGTCAATTCTATGAAGTAGGATTCCCACTTAATGAAAAATTTATTTCACCCATTGGTATCAAATCCTCTTTCTCTTATCCTTGTTTTATGTTTTTGTTTAGTTGCTAAGTCATGTCTGTCTTTTTTGCAACCCCTTAGACTGTAGCCTGCCAGGCTCCTCTCTCCGTGGGATTTCCCAGGAAAGAATACTGGAGTGGGTTGCCATTTCCTACTCCAGGGGATCTTCTAGACCCAGGGATTGAACTCTCCTGCATTGCAGGATTCTTTAGCACTGAGCCACCTGGAAGCCCCGTTTCTTTATGTCTCTGATTATTTTAGGACTTTTGCAACCTTTCATGTTTCATTTCCAGTCTAGAAGTGATGGGGGGATTGACCAACTCCGCTCTTCTTCATCAAGAAGGAAGAGTATGGAGAAATACCTGGAAGTTGAGACAGAGAAAAACATACAGTCTAATTTCTTATTCCCTAGCAACGTCTAACTGTTGACACAGACAGTGCTTCTGCTGAAGTTCACCAGGCTGAGCTAACAGGTTAACTGTCTCCCTAAAGAGAACGCTGCTTGTTTAGCAAACAAGGAAGCAATGGTGCTCAAGAACCACTCAGAGCCTGGGCAGCAGCTGTCAGATAAGTTCTGGATGAACCTTAGTTTTCCTGTCTTTTCATTTAATAGAAGCTATGGGAATGAGACAACAATAGAAAGGATATTAACCTAGTGTCTCACACTCCATCTTGAAGTGCCTTGTGAGTCTGCTCATCAAAATTACAGAGTAAAACTTGTATATAGTAAAATGAAGTCATACCATTAGATTTAATTACCTGGGCCATATCTTTCCAGTTGAAAAATTTTAAGCATAGCCAAGGGGAATCAAGTTCCAACTTACATAAAGCTTTCATGATATTTAGAAGATATATCAACTCCTTTAATTCTGTCCCTGTTAATTAAATATTTATTTGCATGACATTAGTGTTCTGAGAATACCTTGTTTGTTATAAATATATAGTTTTTTCAAAAGAAAACTGTTAAAATAATTTGCTTACAGAAATCAGTTATATTTTTCTATAAACTTAATTTCACATGTTTTATCCTTGATAGAAATGAGCGTAGAATAAACAGGAGAGGGGGAGGCAGGCAAGAGATGATGATAACCAGGCTGAGGCACCAACAATAGATATGCACTGGAGCCAGCAGAAATTGCTGATAAATTTGGAATAGAAGATACTGAAAAGAAAACCCCTGGTATGGGAATTGGGAAACTAAAATAAATGAAAACCTTCGGATGTTACACATCTATAATTTTTGAAGGAAGACTTTCTTTTCCATGCTACTTTATCCCACCAAAAAGACTAAAAAAGTTCTTCAGCGTGTTATGGGCCATTCATTAAAGAAGGGTGTAGTCATATATAGTGGGAACTACATTAATTGATGATCTGCATTCAGTTATGTGACCTTGGGGATGTCATCTAACTGCTCACAGCCTATGTTTCACCTGTAACACAGGTCGATGATAACATCTCCACAGTGTTTTCATGAAAGTCAAAAGAGATAATGCTCAAAAAGATGTCATTTGATGGAAGTTAAAATTTTAATAACTATCCCTTTTAACTTTCTTGTGTGTTGCCTAACAATGTCATGTTCAAACAGAACTGTTTTAGTGTCAAATTGAGTTTGATTATTCTAAACATTTTATTGGTAATAAGATTTATAATACATAGTGTATAACATAATTATCATATATAATATTTATATTAATATAACTATAAACATGCACATGTATATATACAAACTAAACAAAAAAAAAAGAAAAACTAAAATTCAACCAAACCATATTTTTAGACATAATGCCCTGGAGAGTTTAGTACAATTTAGCAATGTGGTAGCAGAGATAATATTTCTTTCTAAACTTATTTCTCTTCAATGCTATATTGGTCAAGGAATGCCTAAGGCTTTGCAGCTGATGTTTCTGGAGTAGATCGATTTTATCATTTTTTCTCCCTCTGGAGCCTATCCTAAGAGAAAATCACAGATCTCGGTTGAACAGCGTTTTTCACACTGACCTGTTCATTCATTTGAATCAGTAGCAATACTTAAATGAGAACCAACTGAGTGAAAACATCATGAGGACCCTTGACTGATGCTTCCAGTTGGAAGAATTTTTTTTCCTATTGTTTTCAACTCCTATAACACTATGTTACTGTCTATATTTTGGTATTTTACACTGTCACCATGATATACATACACACACAGACATGTGTGAATATTGATCAATTATATAGCACATATATTGTGCTAAAATATGTTATTTTGCTTTACCTCCATTCTTACATAAGTACATTCTTACTTATCTTTAATAACCTTGCACCTGGTTTATACAGAAAATCTCTTGTTTCAGATGAATCAAAGATTTAATGAGTGCATGGATTGTAAGGTAAATGGGTGAAATGTTTAGATAAAATTATAAATAGCTGGGAAAAGAGGATAAATTAGATATTTGCATGGCAGGCAGATTTAAATAAAACTTGCCTTTTTTAACCTTCTGTTGAGTAGACTTTTTATAACATTTACATTAATGTATTCAGTGGAAGTGACAAATAGTTCAAAGGATTAGATCTGATAGAGTGCCTGAAAAACTATGGACAGAAGTTGATAACATTGTGATCAAACCATCCAGGAGAACTGCAAAAGAGGCAATATGGTTGTCAGAGGAGGCCTTAGAAATAGCTGACAAAAGCAGAGAAGTGAAAGGCAAAGGAAAAAAGGAAAGATATACCCATCTGAATGCAGTATTCCAAAGGAGACTGCTAGGAGAGATAAGAAAGTCTTCCTACGTGAACAATGCAAAGAAATGGAGGAAAACACTGGAATGGGAAGGACTAGAGATCTCTTCAAGAATTAGAGATACCAAGGGAACATTTCAGGTAAAGATGGGCATGATAAAGGACAAAAACAGTATGGACCTAACAGAAGCAAATGATATTTAAAAGAGGTGGCAAGAATACACAGAAGAACTGTACAAAAAAGATCTTCATGAACCAGATAACCACAATGGTGTGGTCATTCAACTAGAACCAGACATCCTGGAATGCTAAGTCAAGTGGGCCTTAAGAAGCATCACTACAAACAAAGCTGATGGAGGTGATGGAATTCCAGCTGAGCTCTTTCAAATCCTAAAAGATGATGCTGTGAAAGTGCTGCACTCAATAGGCCAACAAATTTTGAAAACTCAGCAGTGGCCACCAAGATGGGAAAGGTCAGTTTTCATTCCAATCTCAAAGAAAGGCAATGCCAAAGAATCTTCAAACTACTGCACAAGTACACTCATTTCACACAGTAGCAAAGTAATGGTCAAAATTCTCCAACCAGGCTTCAACAGTACGTGAACCATGAACTTCCAGATGTTAAAGCTGGTATTAGAAAGGCAGAGGAACCAGAGATCAAATTGCCAACATATTTTGGATCATGGAAAAGGAAGAGGATTCCAGGAAAACATCTACTTCTGCTTTATTGATTTTGCCAAAGCCTTTGTTTGGATCACAACAAACTGTGCAAAATTCTTCAAGAGATGGGAAACCAGACTACCTTACTGCCTCCTGAGAAATCTATGCAGGTCAGGAAGAAACAGAACTGGTCATGGAATAACAAACTGATTCTAAATTGGAAAAGGAGTACATCAAGGCTGTATATTGTCACCCTGCTTATTTAACTTACATGGAGAGTACATCGTGCAAAATGCTGGGCTGGCTGAAGCACAAGCTGGAATCAAGATTGCCAGGAGAAATATCAATAACCTCACACCTTATGGCAGAAAGTGAAGAATAACTAAAGAGCCTCTTGATGAAAGTGAAAAAAGAACATGAAAAAGTTGGCTTAAATCTCAACATTCAGAAAACAAAGATCATGGCATCTGGTCCCATCACTTCATGGCAAATAGATGGGGAAACACTGGAAACAGTGGCAGACTTTATTTCTTTGGGCTCCACAATCACTGCAGATGGTGACTGCAGCCATGAAATTAAAAGACGCTTACTCCTTGGAAGGAAAGTTATGACCAGCCTAGACAGCATATTAAAAAGCAGAGATATTACTTTGCCAACAAAGGTCTGTCCAGTCAAGGCTATGGTTTTTCCAGTCGTCATGTATGGATGTGAGAGTTGAACTATAAAGAAAGCTGAGCAATGAATTGATGATTTTGAACTTAAGAGTCCCTTGGACTGCAAGGAGATCCAACAAGTCCATCCTAAAGGAAATCAGTCCTGAATATTCATTGGAAAGACTTATGTTGAAGTTGAAACTCCAATAGTTTGGCCACCTAATGGCCAAAGAGCTGACTCATTTGAGAAGACCCTGATGCTAGGAAAGATTGAAGGCAGAAGGAGAAGGGGGTGACAACAAATGAGATGGTTGGATGGTATCACTGACTCAATGGACATGAGTTTGAGTACACTCTGGGAGTTGGTGATGGACAGGGATGCCTGGCGTGCTGAAGTCCATGGGGTTTCAAAGAGTTGGATGTGACTGAGTGGCTGAACTGAACTGAATTGAGTCTGGTAAAGATTGAAGGCAGGAGGAGAAGGGGTTGACAGAGGATAAGATGGTTGGAAGGCATCACTGACTCAGTTGACACGAATTTGTGTAAGCTCTAGGAGATGGTGAAAGACAGGGAAGCCTGGCATGCTCCAGTCCATGGGATGGCAAAAAGTTGGACATGTCTGAGCAACTAAACAACAACAATTCAATCAGTAAATATTTTAAACTAAATGCTGTGTCCAATATTCTTGTCTGGAGGATTCCATGGACAGATGAGCCTGGTGGGCTACAGTTCATTGGGTCACAAAGAGTTGGACATGAGGAAGCCACTTAGCAGTCATGTATGTCCAAGGTACTCTGTTAAACATTGGGAATACAATAGTAAAAATTAAAACAGTTCCTGCTATCAAAGTGTCATCCTCTAATACATGTCATTGTCCAAAATGTACATTAATATTTGATTTTAAAAATAGTATAATCAAAGACAACCTTGATTTGGGCTGTATTTAAAGAAATCTGACCTGATCTTCTGTCTTCCAAGTCATTACTTGTTAATGTTTAGAGGCCTATTTGATGTTTTCGTTGTTTATTTGCAATAGTAGTATTACTCATGAGTTTGAAGGTTTTGCAAAGGCTACCTTCTCTCCAGGCATACAAATAGAGAATAAATTTTGTTTTCAAACTCAATTTTTTTCAGTACTCAGTTTTTTTTGTGTGTGTGAGCAAGAAAGTCACAATGTCTTAGTATTAATGAGGATATAAAATACACACAGATAAATATTAATACTTTTTAAACGTCTGCTCTAATAGATCATACAATTAAAAGCTATTTGTCTAAGATGCCTGGAAAGAACTAGAGGAGTGTGGAGGTTGTGTGCTAAGCAATTTATAATGGGTTGTATGGTAAAACAATTTATCATAATCCTTTCTGGCCTAAAAATAAGCTACCTGAACTGATGTGAATCTTACCTAAGATTTTTTTTAAAACTTCAGTTAACTTTCCTTTTTTAAACTCCTGTTAGTTTTCTTTCTTTCTTTTTTTTCATGACACAGTATTATAGACCACACATTTTGAAATAATATGTGAACTGAAAACTGAGGCAGAAAAATACCCAAAATACTGTAAGATCTGAAATCAAGATGTGTGTGAATGGTGAGGGAGTGGAGGCAGGGTAACATATTAAAAATATTGTAGAACCTGGGCATCAGCAAGCATAGATTTGTGCCCTGGCTTACCCACTTTCCAGTGGTTTCAATCTAATCGTGTAAACTCTCTAAGTCTTTGTTACTTCACCTATTAATTGGAGATGGGAAAACATTCCAGTTTTCCCTGTGCATTACCTCAGAGTATGGTTGCCAGGATAAAAGGGGTGGGGGCGATAACTGCATGTAAACATGCTTTGGTAAAAATCATGGATCTAATAATTATATTTACTTTCAGGAAATTTGGCACTAATAGGAAAGTGAGAACTCATGCAAAAGTTCAAAGAATGAGATTTTCTAGGATGGTGTTGTGAGTTGAACTATATCCCTCACCTCCCCAAATTCATATGTTGAGTCTTAACCTCCAGTACCTCAGAAAGTGACCTTATTTGGAAATAGGGCCCTTGCAGATATACTTAGTTAAAGATGAGGTCATACTGGAGTAGGGTACGCCCCTAATCCAAGAGGATTGTTGTCCTTATTTGTTGTTGTCAGTCACACAGTCATGTCGGACTCTTTGCTACCCCATGGACTGCAGCACGCCAGACTTCCCTGTCCTTCACCGTCTCCCAGAGCTTGCTTGAACTCATGTCCACTGAGTCAGTTATGCCATCCTGCCATCTCATCCTCTGTCATTCCTTTCTGTTCCTGCCTTCAGTCTTTCCCAGCATCAGTGTCTTTTCCAATAGGTCGACTTTTCACATCATGGAACGGGGAAATTTAGGCACAGAGATAGACATGCATAGAAGGTAGATGAAATGAAAAAATGTGGGAGATGACATCAACAAGCCAAAGAGAGAGAGCCTTGTAGCAGATCCTCCTCTCATAGTCCTCAGAAGGAACCAAACCTGTGGACACCTTGATTTCTGACTTGTAGCCTCCAGAACTTCAAGACAGTAAATTTATGCTGTGTCAACTGTGCAGTTTATGGCACTTTGTTATGGCAGCTTGAACAGATGAGATGAATCAGAAAGAAATGTCTAAGCCAGTCTATGGGCCGAGGAATGTAACCAACAAGTTGGAAGAGGGTGCCTTTAGATTGCATTTTATTTTCTTTATCTTTTTCACAGGGTCTAAACACAGGGGATGGTTACTAAATAATACTGACTAACAGCAATATTTGGAATATGACACAATAGACAAAGTAGTTCTATAGAAATTTCCACTTAAAGTACTTAACTACTGTGCTGTAATAATACAAAGGTAAAAATGGAAATAATTTAAGAAAAACAATATAAGGATAGGGATTCAGAAATATGAAAAAAGAGAACTTTAAGATTTTCATATCTATCATTAAGCTCTCAGCTATATGCTGGGCTCAGTTGTATCTGACTTTTTGTGACCTGGTGGACTGTAGCCTGCCAGGCTGCTCTGCCCATGGAATTTTCCAGGCAAGAACACTGGAGTGGGCATCCTTGCATCTCCCACATTGACTTGTGTATTCTTTATGACTAGTGCCACCTGGGAAGCGCATATATAAACAGCTTTTATAGAATATCAAAACTATCAATATCATAGAGATGAAGTCAATGTATCATTGATAAAATCAGTTCCTTTGCCCAGCTACTCCTGTTGCATATTGCTTTCCATGATGCCTCACTTGTGCCATCCATCCTTCCCTTAGTATTATTATTTTTAACATTGGACATGAAGACTATACAGCTGAGTGTTGAACAATATGGTTTGAACTGTGTGGATCCACTCATACTTGGATCTTTTACGATAAATACTACAGTACCACACAATCTGCAGTTGGTTGAATCTACAAATGCAAAATTGCAGATACATGGAGCATGGACTATGGACTTGAGTGTTGGTAGATTTCGAGTGCTAGTAGATATTGATAGAGAGATTATACCGGTTATAGCAAATACCCTCTTCCAACGATACAAGAGATGACTCTACAGATGGACATCACCAGATGGTCAATACCTAAATCAGATTCATTATATTCTTTGCATCCAAATATGGACAAGCTACATACAGTCAGAAAAAACAAGACTGGGAGCTGACTGTGGCTCAGATATTAAACTCTTATTGCAAAATTCAGACTTACATTGAAGGAAGTAGGGCAAATGACTAGGCCATTCAGGTATGAACTAAATCAAATCCTTTATTGGAAGTGACAAACAGATTCAAAGGATTAGATCTGATAGAGTGCTGAAGAAATATGGACAGAAGTTTGTAACACTGTACAGGAGAGAGTGGTCAAAACCATTTTGAAGAAAAAGAAATGCAAAAAGGCAAAATGGTTTTCTGAGAAGAGCTTACAAACAGCTGAGAAAAGAAAAGAAGCAAAAGGCAAAGGAGAAAAGGAAAGATATACCCATCTAAATTCAGAGTTCCAAAGAATAGCAAGGAGAGAAAAGAAAGCCTTCCTCAGTGAACAACTCAAAGAAATAGAGGAAAGCAACAGAATGGGGAAGGCTAGAGAAATCTTCAAGAAAATTAGAGATACCAAGGGAACATTTCATGCAAAGATGGGCTCAATAAAGGACAGAAATGGTATGGACCTAACAGAAGCAAAAGATATTAAAAAGAGGTGACAAGAATACACAGAAGAACTATACAAAGAAGATATTATTAACCCAGATAACCATGATGGTGTGATCACTCCCCTAGAGCCAGACATCTTGGAATGCAAAATCAAGTTGGGCTTAGGAAGCATCACTACGAACAAAGCTGGTGGAGGTAATGGAATTCCAGCTGAACTCTTTCAAATCCTATAAGATGATGCTGTGAAAGTGCTGCACTCAGCAAAGGTCAGCTTTCATTCCAATTCTAAAAAAGGGCAATGCCAGAGAATATTCAAACTACCTCACAGTTGCACTCATTTCACACACTAGAAAAGTAATGCTCAAAATTCTCCAAGCTAGGCATCAACAGTGCATGAACTGAGAACTTCCAGATAGTCAAGCTGGATTTAGAAAAGGGAAGGGACCAGAGATCAAAAATGCCAACATCCCTTGGATCACAGAAAAAAAACAAGAGAATTCCAGAGAAAAACATCTACTTCTGCTTCATTGACTATGCTAAAGCCTTTGACTGTGTGGACCACAACAAACTGGAAAATTCTTAAAGAGATGGAAATACCAGACCACCTTAGCTGCCTTTTGAGAAATCTGTATACGGGTTAAGAAGCAACAATTAGAATTGCACATTGAACAACAGACTGGTTCAAAATTTGGAAAGGAGTACATCAAGGCTGTGTATTGTCACTCTGCTTATTTAATTTACATGCAAACTACACCATGTGAAGTGCTGGACTAGATGAAGCACAAGCTAGAATCAAGTTTGCTGGGAGAAATACCAATAACTTCAGATATGCAGATGACACCAACCCTTATGGGAGAGAGCAAAGAGGAACTAAAGAGCCTCTTGATGAAACTGAAAGTGGAGAGTGAAAAAGCTGGCTTACAAATCAACATTCAAAAAACTAAGATCGTGACATCTGGGCCCATCACTTCATGGCAAATAGATGGGAAAACAAACGAAACAGTGATAGTCTTTATTTTCTTGGGCTCCAAAATCGCTGCAGATGGTGAATGCAGCCATGAAATTAAAAGATACTTGTTTTTTGTAAGAAAAGCTATGAAAAACCTATACAGTGTATTAAAAAGCAGAGACATTACTTTGTGGACAGAGGTCCATCTGGTCAAAGCTATGGCTTTTCCAGTAGTCATGTATGGATGTGAGAGGTGGACCATAAAGAAGGCTGAGCGCTGAAGAATTGATGTTTTTGAACTGTGGTGTTGGAAAAACCTCTTGAAAGTCCTTTGGACTGCAAGGAGATCCAACCAGTCAATCCTAAAGAAAATCAGTCCTGAATATTCACTGGGAGGACTGATGTTGAAGTTGAATCTCCAAAACTTTGGCCACCTAATGGGAAGAGCTGACTCATTGGACAAGACCCTGATGCTGGGAATGATTGAAGGCAGGAGGAGAAGGGGATGACAGAGGATGAGATGGTTGGATGGCATCACCGACTCAATGGACTTGAGTTTGAGCAAGCTCTGGGAGGTGGCAAAAGACAGGGGAGCCTGGCGTGCTGCAGTCCAAAGGGTCGCAAATAGTCAGACATGGCTATGTGACTGAACAAGATTTTGATATTTGCCACTGGTCTGGGAACCAATCCCCTGTGTGTACACAGAGACAACTGTATTCATATATAGTCATCATTCCAACATCATTATTTTAAAATGATGATTACCTCTAGCTGAAGGACAGAGCCAGTTATAGTAGCTAATGATTGCTACTTCACTCAAAATACCCTTCTATCTTCTCCCATGAGAAGATTATAGACTTTACTGATTATAGACTGATTTCAGCTTATCTGACTGTCATCAGTAATGAAAAGTGGCTGCACCAGTTATGTATGGTAATTCCAAGCTAAAGACTCTGTTGAATGATGCATTTGTTTCCCATCACGGTACCTAGCATGGCACTATAGGAAGGTAGAGTTTGTTATTCCCTCATACATCAAAGTCTACTTGCCAGTGTTATATTTATTGACCTGTCCAACTCCTTTTTCATGACTGATTACTGTTGCCACCCAAAGGTTTTCCCTGTTGCCCTGTTTTAGCAAAATTTCTCAAAAAGCTTTGAAAATTAAAAGTCCCCTTTACTCCTTCCCTGGGAAAACTTTTCACAGGCACAAAGGGCACCTAGGACTGTGGCAGATGTTACTTTTAATACCCAACCTTCCTCTTTATTAACAAAGGAAGGTATCTACCTTCATATTTTAATTTTCTAGGCTTATTGATAATCAGTAGTTCTGTGGTCTAATTCTGACCAAAATAACGTAACAAGTGCTCCATTGACTGAAGCTTACAGAAAACGATTGTTTTCCTCATTAAAAAAAGACAAATCACTCAACATTCATGTTTGCCTTTCACTGGTCCTAGTTGTTTCCTGAATGTAATATATTATAGTAGAAAGCAATTTTGTGAATTTGAAAAGGGAACTGCTCAGTAAAGGTGCGGATGCCTGGGTCCCTCTGGCATTTCTTAGAGACAAACTACCAGCTCTGAGCTGGTTACCTCTGAACTTCTTAACTGAGAAAAATTGCTCCCTGTTGCATCAGTCACTTGGATTTATTTGGGTTTTCTGCTATAGACGAACACAATTCTAAAGGAGTTCACGGGTCTAGAGTGGAGGTGCAGCCATTCCAGGGTAGCTGGGCTTTGTAGTGATGATCAGGGCAATGACTTTGTCTATCAATCATTTTCAGATTAAAATATTCTAAGAATTATAATTTATAGACTTTAATAAAATTATATATGTAGAAGGATTAGGTCTGTTTTTCTCTTTTCTTGTGTGGTTAAATTTTGCAGAAGTCTGACATTTTCCTGTAGATGGCATGGAGATCATCAGGCCTACCTAGCTTCAACATGGTACTAACATAGTGTGTTGTGTGTTTCCACTTCAGGGCCCATGTCACTCTCTGGCTATGATTTAATCTGCAGAGAGGTCCATCTTGGTGAGTTCCAGAGTGTGAATAGGAAAAAGAAATAGGCAACAAACTGTTGACTTTCCCAGTTTGGGAACACAAATTAATAAATCTAAGAAACATATGGAGATATACAAACAAGCTCAAAATGGATTAAAAACCTAAATGTGAGACCAGGTTAGAGGAAAACACAGGCAGAGCACTTCTGACATAAATTGCAGCAATATATTTTTCAGTCAATCTCCCAGAATAATAGAAATAAGAACAAAAATAAACAAATGGGACCTAATTAAACTCAAAAGCTTTTGCACAGCAAAGGAAACAAATGAAAAGACAACCCACAGATTGGGAGAAAATCTTTGCAAATGATGTGCCCAACAAGAGGTAAGTTTACAAAATTTACAAACAGCCCATGAGACTTAATGTCAGCAAGACAAACAATCCAATCAAAAAATGGGCAGAAGAGCTAAATATACATTTCTCCAAAGAAGGCATATAGATGGGCAACAGGCACATGAAAAGATGTCCAGCATCACTAATTATTAGAAAAATGAAAATCAAAACTACCATGAGGTATCACCTCACACCAGTCAGAATGACCATAAAGGAAGAAAAAAAAAAATCCACAAACAACAAGTGCCAGAGAAGGTGTGGAGAAAAGACAATGCTCCTGCACTGTTGGTGGGAATGTAAATTTGTGCAGCCACTATGGCAAACAGTATGGAGATTTATTTAAAAACTAAAAATAGAGCTACCATATGAACCTGCAACCCCACTGCTGGACATATATACAGAGAAAAAAAACCTGATCCAAAAGGATACATGCACCCCAGTGTTCACTGTAGCACTGTTTACAATAGAAAAGACATGGGAGCAACCCAAATGTTCCTCCACAGACGAATGGGTAAAGAAGATGTGGTACATATATACAATGGAATATTACTCAGCCATTGAAAAGAATGAAATAATGCCATTTGCAGCAACATAAATGGACCCAGAGAGTGTCATACCGAGTGAGGTAAGTCAGACAGAGGAGAAATATGGTATGACATCCCTTATGTGTGGGATCTAAAAAGAAATGATACAAATTAACTTATTTACAAAACAGAAACAGACTCACAGACTTAGAGAATGAACTTACCATTGCCAGGGGTGGAGGATAGGGAAAGGGATGGTTAGGGAGTTTGAGATCAACGTGTACACACTGCTATATTTAAAATGGATCACCAACAAGGACCTACGTTATAGCACATGGAACTCTGCTCAATGTTATGTGGAGCCTAGACAGGAGAGAGGTTTGAGGGAGAGGATACCTGTATATGTTTGGCTGAGTCCCCTTGCTATCCGCCTGAACTACCACAACACCGTTTATTAACTATACTTCAATATAAAATAAAAAGTTTAAAAAGACATGTCTTGATTTTTCTACTTATAAATATCCCCAAAAGATATTTTCTGATTCTGACATCTCAAAAGTGACTATAACAAATTTTCTCTATTAATTGCATGTATTAATCTTGATAAGGAAAGGTACTCCTATCCATTTCATTACATCCCTGAAAGTAACATTAATTATATTCTGACTTATTCAAGGATATGGATCACTCAATATCTGTGTATAATTTAGAAATGATGATCTTCTGAATTTCTTTTTAAGATTTATAGAAAAATGATTTTTGCTTAACCTGGGAAGAATACTTTTCCCACACGGTTTTTGGAAAATAACTGATATATTAATGATAAGAAATACATCAGATAAGAAAATGCAACCAGTGAGATAATTCAGCCTTTATAAATAACTAACCTCTGAAACCTAAATCTGCCAGAAGGAGTCATCACTTATAAACTACTGCATATTCCATATCTTCTTAGTAATAAACATGGATGCTCAAATAGATTAGCTCCAAATATAACTAAAGAAGAAAAATAAACACCATGATGGAAGCACAAAGCCATATAAGACATACAATAAAATAATTTGTGGATTCTTAGCATGTCTCCTGGGAGTTTTGCATCCCTCTAAGTGGCTATTATAGGACAGACCCTAGACAAACTTATGAGGTACATGAAATTTGCATTTGATTGCTCTCAATTTCTTCCCCATTGGATGCTGATCTCGTACTTTCTACTTCCCTTACATATTCAAAACCTGAAATCCAGTCTGTTCCACACTGATTTTTTTTAACACAATCTTATAAACCCCTCATTCCAGTTAGGTAAAAATGTTTCATCACATCTAAAATCTTACTTTTCTGAGGCTATTTGAAGATTTAAAATGAAATGGAGGAAAAGACCCCAAAGTTGCTTTGCTCCAGCAAAGATTTAAATAGTCATTTAAACATTAAAGGGAGAATACAGACAGGCAGGGAGGATCTTTTGCTAGTATGATGCTTATTATTCAACACTGAGAGAAACAGAGATTTTACTCAGTGTCCACGTGAATATTTATTATCTGTTTCAGGTATTTATTGTTGTTTAACAAACTGCCTTCGAACTTCGAAGTTTAACACAATTTATTATTGTTTTTCATGACTCTGTGGTTGGCTGGGCGCACCTAATCGATTTTGTCTTAGGGGCTCCCATGCAATGGTGAGCTAAGGCTGGAGTCATCCAAAGGGATAACTGGGCTGCATGTGTCCAGTTGGCCACTAATTTGGCTGGTGATCAATGATGGCTGTCCACTAGGACCTTAGGTGAGTCTGTTGACCGAAAAACCCACACACGCCCTCTTCATGTGCCTTGAACTTCTCATATCAAGACTGCTTGTTTCCTCAGAGAGGGTCCCAGTGATGAGTATTCCAGGAAACCCGTAAAGAAATTCTAAATCTTATGACACAGCCTCAGAAGTCACAGAATATCATTTCTGCCATAAGCTATTAGACTCCTGTCTTTTGATGTTGGATTGGGGTGGCAAAGTGACACTGAAAAGAGCGTATGGTATGAGATACATTTACAAATCGTATTTGGAAGATACAATCTCCGTGTCCTCCATGGCAAGTCTGCTCATTGCTTCACGGTTTCCAGTGTCTCATTACTTTCATAAATAGAGTCTCAGAATTTTACTAGAAGCTGTATTTTCTAGCTTTTTTTTGGAACGCTAACTATAGCATGAGGTAAAGTCCCAGCCAAGAAATGTGAGTGGAAATGAAATGTGCAACTTCTAGGTTCCTTTTAAAAACAAAGCTGCTTGCCTTCATGGATTTCTAAAATGACAGTGATCAGAACAACCACGGGAGCCCCATTTTGATAACAGCAGAGTCTTCCTATCAGCTTGGAGCTTTGCATCTTGGAATTGTTCCATGATAGAAAAAAGTCTGTCTTGATTGAATCATCGTATTTAAGACCTTTTCATTACAGCAGCTTGTGACAACTGTGGCTATTTATATTCTCATATGATAAAAGTGAAAGTGTTGGTCAGTCGTGTCTGACACTTTGTGACCCCATGGACTGTAGCCCACCAGGGTCCTCTGTCCATGGGATTCTCCAGGTAAGAATACTGGAGTGGGTAGCCATTCCCTTTTCCAGGGGATCTTCTGGACCTAGGGATCAAACACCGGTCTCCTATATTGCAAGCAGATTCTTTACTGTCTGAACCACCAGGGATTATATACTCATATATTGCTTCTCAAATCTCTGAAGTGATTATATATGATCATATGACTTCGTTTATGATTTCTGCTTGAGTCTACTAGGTAGGAGATAGTGGTATAGTGGATAACAGAATGCATTACTGAACTATTATGTAAATAACATATGCTTACTCTTAGAAATGTGAACTTGCTATATATTAATAAACATTTCTTTTTTTCACTGATAACAAGTAACTTTAAAAAGTCTCTTGATGTTTTCCTGGAACACTCTGAGTAGGTGAGCATGGTTTGTGCAGGCAAGGAGAGAAAAAAAGTGGGAATTATTTTCTATAATAATTCTCTAACTTTAGGACAAGTATCAATTTTATAAACTCAAGGGTATAATTTTGCTTTTATGAATTATTTATATATAATGAAATATATGTGACATAATACAATTATCATTGTTGTTTCTGTTTATAAAATTTTGAAACAAGTTCTATTTATATGCATTTCCCATCATTACAATTTTCTTCAATAAATCTAAGACACTATATATATGCTTGCCTTGCTAAAATTTCCCCTGTGCTTTAATTTTCCCCACACAACTTTAAATCTTCTTTGTCAAGGGCATTATAAGGAGAAGACCTTTTTTGACTCCATTGTTAATGGAGAAAAACATAATCTGTTTATTTTGTAACTGCAAATGGAAGCTGTGTAGTTCAGAAAATAAATTAGTGACAAATACATTTCCTTAGTTTAGAGATATCAGCCTAAATTTTAACTTAGGCCATTTAAGCTATAAATATTTCATTTAAGCATTACAAGTTTTTAGAAACAGGGAACTGTTTTAATCCTTGAACTTTTGAGTATATATAACAAATTAACAAGGAAAAATAATTGAGTTCATTACATTCTATATTCTGCCTAAATCTATTCTGATTTTCCCAACTCCAAAGATAATATCTATACAATCATTTGCATTTATTTGTATATATGTACATATATGTATATACACATATATATAGGCATACATATATAATGCTTTTGGTTAAAGAATTTAACTTAGCTGAGTACAGATTAGAGAGATGAAACAGAATGCTTCAGGCTCAATGTGAAATCACTCAAGAGTTGTAAAGCAATGGCCTGAATCCAGGGAGAACTGGAAAACTGGAAATACTTTTTTTGTGATCCTATCCTTCACCCTCTTTTACCTTCCCTCTTCCAACTCTATCAAGGTTTGGGATACTTTCACTCTTTTCTATTACCATGGTTTCATTTCTTGCTTCACTGACCTTTTAAAAAACAGTTTTACTGTGGTATAATTGATACATAAAGAACTGTATATATTTATTGTGTACAATTTGTTGGATTTGGACATATGCAAGTACTTACAATACTATCACCACAATCAATGTAAAACTCCCAAAATGTCCTTGAATATTTTTTTTTTAAGTAACAACACTTAACATTGCATCTACCCTCCTAACAAAATGTGAAGTCCATGATACTGTGAAGTATGTTCTCTAATACTTTTTCAAGAAGGATGCACGGAAACTGTATTTCTTCTGGGAATAAATTTCACAGGGTACACGTTTTTTTCCTTGAGGAATTAGTAGGATTTGGTCACTGTTTCCTAGCATTCAGATTTGCTGTGGGAAAAAACCCAGAATATTTAATCACTGAAACAGATATTTTGACCTCTGAGAACTTCAGGTCAGAACTCAAGCTGTTTCTACCAATAGAGTTGGAAGAAAGCTTGGAATTAATTGGTTTCCTTCTTCCTATTATAAAAGCTGGAATATATAGTTGTTGGATAGCCAAGTAAAAGGAAAATGGGGGGATACTCCTCTGCTTTTTCCCTAACACCCATATATCTTAGATAAAATTTATGTCATCATTTTAATTTTTAGTAGAACACATTTACTATCAAAGACTTACCCTCAAACTGTTGCTTTTTTTTCCCCTCTAAACTGAATTATCCTATATTCAGAAAGGTAATATTTGGGCGAGGGTGAATTTGGAGTTTGAGATTAACAGATACACACCACTATATATAAAAGTGATAAATAACAAGGACTTACTGTATAGCACAGGGATCTGTACTCAATATCTTATACTAACCTAATAGGAAAAAGAGCCTGAAAAGAGAATATGTATTTGAATCACTTTGCTGTATACCTGAAACTAGTACTACATTGTAAATCCACTATACTTCAATTAGAATTTTTTTAAATAGAAAGGCAATATTTAACTTAACACCTTAAAGAGAAATAAAGCTGTCTCCAAAGCATTAAAAAACTGAAACCAAAATACTGTGTCATCTCTAACATCCTTTTCTGCTCTTCCCAAGTCCCTATTTAAATGAAGGATGTCATAGAAATTGCTCTTAGAAATCTCTCTTCTTCCATCTATACTGTCACAGTAAATCTGTTCTCTTTTGAAATCTGAAGGTTTATAGCATCCTAGGAAGTAAGAGGGCATAGTCATTCCTTATTTTCAATCCTGATAGATGCTGATGTATCAGCTGTCTCATCTCATGGATATTCTTTCCTTTCACAGTCTATTAACTTGCAGTTCCAGGCCCAGAAATCTGTAACTAACTATAGAGGCCACCACATGTGCAGGGATTTAAGTGTTATCTCCCTAAGCTCAATGTGTTGTCCAAAATCTGTGGGTAGAATTTCCTCTTTCAATTCAATTTTATTTTATCTGTTAACCTTGGAGGAGAGTTGACTGAGACTTGTTTTGCTTTTTCAATTATTAATTTTTTTTATTCTCTATCCACATGCTTTTCTTTTGGTGTCTACTAACTAGTTTTAAGGAAAAACTGGGTTATTCCTTTGATGATTCCCTAGCTGTCATTATTGAAAATCATTTACTTTCCCTGGATTCTGCAAGAAAGTTGAGTCAAAAACAGAAGTTTTCCATCGGCAAAGTGCACACAAAATCTATCATCTTATAGTCCTGTAATTCTTTAAAGGAACTAAAAGCACAATGTTAGTTAAAGCTGAGCTTGTTCCTACATTCACTCAGGATTTTAGAAATATATTTTATCTTCCTTAACAATGATAAAAACTTTGCTGTAACTAAAGGAGATAGCAACTTGAAGCAATTACCAGTCTAGGTTCAGTGTTTGCTGAAGTTTTCCCAACTCTGGGTCTAAAACCTAATTTGTTCCTATTCTATATGAAGTTAGGCTATTCTACTGAAAAATAGAACACTTAACATTTCAAGGGAAGAATAATAAATTATTCTTTAGTAAAAAGCAAACGTAATTGGGAAAAACACTTACTTGACATGAATTTGTCTCACTTTTATGAGTTTATAAGGCTCATCTCTTTTCCTTGAAGTAGTTATTATTATTAAATTTATCTCATGTCAATTCCTACATTAACAGACAATTACATTATTATAATCTCTGAGTGTGTTTTTCAAGAGTTCATTTTATAACTGCAAACTGAAATGGAAATGCTTTCAATTCCATATGCAAAAAATTAGGAAATGTGTACTAGCAAAAAAATATTTGAAAAAGTAATAAAAGTCCCTCATTCAGGACAAAGAGAGAAGAGATGTGGTATGCACTGCGGCCTACACTTGGATATCACTGTCTGGAATTTCACTCACAGACCCTAAAATAATCACTTTTATTTTGTAATACATAGAGTCAATAGGATTACTTTCTTGAATCATTATCCAAAGAAGAAAATGTAAACACCTTACTCCTGTCAAATCAGCGCAACAGAGCAGTGAAGCAAGAAATGTTCTCTGTAATTATAACAACCCAAATGGTTACCTTTTCACAAAGCTAAAGGATAACAATAATATATTAAAGTTTTGTGTTGCATTATTGCTTATTCTGCCTAGCATTAGTGAAATTGCTGGGCAAGAATTGGGAGTCCTGTTTTCATTTTTTGTAGGAAAAAGCCTCCTGCTTTCAATATCTGAAAACTAATGGCCTTAGAGTCTTAAATGGCAGCTTCAAGCAGGGAAGAGATATGGAAGTCAGAAAGAATGTGACTTTAGATACACAGATCCCAGTAGTATGCTTAGCTTAGGAGAAAACAGTTTTTATTCATAAGTGCAACTCCAAAACATGATATTTATTTTGTTTCTTTGTTACTCACTGGAAGTTGTATTTCTACTCAAACATAGCTCGATTATAAATGCTAAAAATATCAGTACCTGGAACTGAGTTTCCCCAGTGGCTCAGTGGTGAAGAATTCACCTGCTAATGCAGGTGCCTCAGGTTCAATCCCTGATCTGGAAAAATCCCCTGGAGAAAGAAATGGCAACCCACTCCAGTATTCTTGCCTGGGAAATCCCATGGACAGAGGAGCCAGGCTGGCTATAGTCCATGGGTTTGCAAAGAGTTGGACACGACTTAGTGACTAAACAACAACAAATCAATACTTGGAACTAGTGATATAATGCTATATTCTTATGAACAGTGGCACTGCCATTAATTTTATATGACTGAATATAAATGCCATTCTAGCACAACCATGCTACCATTTTTTAGGGAGAAATGACTCAATTTGGTTACGCTTCCTTAATGAGTCCCCAGATTGTCCCAGCAAGAGTCTGAAATTATGGGCATAATTCTCTTCGAATACATACTTGTTTAGCAATAATGAATCCAAGCAGATTAATGAAAAATTAAAAATTCTTTGGTGGCATCCTGATGATTCTACCTTAGTTCAGGCCTTCTTATTTATCAGATAAGAGGGAAAATCACTTTGAAAATTCTAAACATCACTGACTTGTGAACCTAAAATAAAACCCAGCAAATTTCTCTTTGGATTTGGGAAAAAAATTCTCATCTCTCTACAGATGAATGAACTTCCCAGTGACAGTTCTTCTAGAGAGTTTTAATTTTCTGGTTAAAGTGTGTAGCCACAGAGAATTTCAGATAGGCCTGTAACTTCTTGGGTCAGTTTTCTGCATATACTTCTATGAACTGAGTTCTCATAGTTTATGCCTGGATTTATGCATAGGTTGAAAAAGGTTCTCACTTATGTGCTGACCTTGACAAGTCCTATAACAGCATCCTAACCAAAAACTCTGGCCAACAGTTGCAGTCACTTCAGAGTTTGGCCATTTTTGAAGATATGAAACCTGATATAAAAGAGATAACTCATTATCAAATCTTAGCTATATTTGAGAGAGTAGTTATAGCCCATGTCTCATTTAAAACAGAAATCCATCCCCTCTGTTACCTTTTCTTTAAGCTAAAGCTTTATCAATCCCCACCTCCCATCAAAATTAAGTGGATTTAAACATATATTGGCTTATTTGGCTTTTCCTGTTAATTCATTCTATTTAACACCATTAGGCAACAAGTGTATGAGTTCCAGAGATACACAGTGAATAAAACAGATAAAGGGAAAAACAATGGGGAAACAAACACACAATAGATGGATAACAAAACACTATGTGATTTAATTTCAGATAGAGATAGGTACAAAGCATGAAGAAAACCAAGGTAATGGAATGTATACTGTATGGATGTGTGTGATCTCTTTGAAAAAGCATCATTCAAGCAAAGACCTGAATGTGAAAAGAAACCAGTCATGCAACAATTTGAGAGAGTTGTAGTCCAGGCCAAGGGAGCAGCAAATACACAGCTACCATCATGATATCACTTTGCTCTAAGATTTAATTTAAATTAATTAATAAGCATATATATAAATATATAGATTCAAAAATATATAACACCTATTTCTGTGATACATGTATAAGGAGATGTATGTGTGTGTGCTCAGGTGTGTCTGACTCTGTGATCCTTCGGACTGTAAGCTACTAGGCTCCTCTGTCCATGGGATTTTTCGGGCAAGAATATTGGAGTGGGCTGCCACTTCCTTCTCTAGCAGATCTTCCTGACCCAGGGATCAAACCCACATCTCCTGCATTGCAGGCAGATTCTTTACCTACTGAGCCACTGGCAAAAACTTTCTGTGGTAACAACATCTACATCAGTAACTGAGCTCAATAAAATTGCATAGGATTCTGAAAGTCAAACTAGTCTCCACCTCCTTGGTATTGTCACAACACTAAGTAGCCAAAAGGAGTAGGGACAAATATCAAGAGAAATTTGCTTTGTACATCTCACATGGTTTTTAAATGTGAGTTTTTAAATAGATTGATGGTAAAGGCAGGTGACCCCTTCTTTAGCAACTGTTCTTTCATTACTTCAGATTTTGCTCTACTGTTGATATCTTTCCAAATCTGTCATTTTCTGTCTTTAAAAATGAAAATCCAGGAGGATTCAGCACTATTAATATGGTTATTAAACTGGCACAGTGTTTCCCTTCGGTTAAAATAAAGCGTTTGTGTTGGTTTAGAACTCTTTGACACTATCACTGTGTAAATAATAGACCGACCACTCAAGGAAGCAGTCTTCTCCTACTGACAGCTGCCTTGCATCAGCTTTTGATGAAAGGCCAAAGGAAATGGAATTGTGGGTACATAATTACATGTTACAGAGCAGTTAATGCATTCACTATTATCCCCCAAGGTTTTAAAGGCCCAAATGTCTATTCTCTGAATTTACTGAAACTAAGATTTGTACATTCCTGGGGTCAAAAGGATTTGGGAACACAGCAGGGATAAGATGGAAGTTCAGAAATAGTACTTACTTACAGCTTCATAATTCAACTTTCTGCTGGGAGAGTAGAAAGTACATTTGAAATGTGCCTACTGGTGTTTGGCAAAGATAAAACTCCCTATGGCATAGGTGTTTCCTTGAAAGCTGGAAGCTAGTAGGTTTTGGGCTGAATCTGATTGGCAGAAAAATTAATAGATCTTTAAAACTAAACTATTTTAAGTTAATAATAAAATCCTATGCAATTGGATAAATAAGAGCTCCTGTGTACCTTTAACCCAGGTCCCCCCAGTAGTCACATCTTGTGAAACAATAGTGACGTATTACAACCAGGATATTGACACTGCTCTTGTCAATCAATCTTATCCACAGACATCTATTATTGCATAATTTTAACTGGTGTTATAATCTTATTAGCAACCAATATTTACAAATCAGAAAAATGTATATACTAGTGTGGATTTAAATCCACTCTCGCAAAACCAGGCCTGCATTCTTCATATAACTTTCGGCTAGAACTAAATATCATTTTTATTAAACAACATGTATTCTCCACTTTATACCAGTTATGCCCCATTCTATGTTTCTCCTTAACATCTTGCCCAATTCCTGTATTATTTTCCTGGGGCTGTCCCTCCTATAACCTGTTGGTGAAGTGTTTAATCCCTGTTTTAGCATGTCTGTACCCCAGTGTGCTTAACCTTGTCGATTTTCCACCAGAGGGCACCCCATCCTCGCCTGTGTTGTAGCCTGGGAAACTGAAGGTTCCATTAGAAGAACCTTTAAACATTCAGTAATTGGGGCCTTAGATAAACAGCCAAATGTTTTTCAAATAGAATAATATCACTAGATAAGAGCAAATGAAATTAAATAATGCCAAATGCACATTTTTTTTTTAAACTCCCAGTCTTGACTTTCTCCCTGAGGTCCGAATATATATTTGACAACCTACTTGACATTTCCACTTGGGAATTTATCATGTCCAAACTTACCACACTGAAAATAGAACATTTGTTACCTTCCTCCTAAACCTGCTTTTGACAATCCTCATGTCAGTAACAAGTTTCACTATCTACCAAATGTTCAAGCCAAAGATCTAGAAATTGTCCTTGATTCATGTCTACTTCAAACCACCCCTATTCTGCCTACATATCAAATCCATCTGCAACTCTTATTGGCTATGTCTTCAACGTACATTCTCAATCTATTTACTTAAGGCTAACCCACCATGCTCTCTCACCTGAACTGTTGCAACAGCCCCTAAATCAGTCCATCTGTTTCCACTTTTGCCCCCTAGAATCTGATTTATATAATTTTAGCTCTTCAGAAAGCATATATCATAACCCACAATGCTCTATACAATTAAGCCCCTGATTACCTATTCAATAGCATTTTGTTTTATTCTGAATATTACACACTTAATTCTAGCTCTTTCGCCCTTCTGTTTTACACAAGACACTAACTTCTTTTCCATCTCAATCTTTTCAACTTGCTCTTCAATCTGGAGAATACTTCCTTACCTGTTCACAAAGCTTACCCTTTGTTTTTAGATTAAAAATCACCTTAGTTAAGGTGATTATCCCATCACCTTATTATCCCATCATGGAGGCTTTTGCTTATCATTGTAGCTAAAGTGACACCTTTCCTTCTCTCAGTCAGTACCACTTCTTGTCTCATAAACTCTTCTTTACTTCCTTTGTTGTTTCAGTTCAGTTCAGTTGCTGAGTCGTCTCCGACTCCTTGCAAACCCATGAACTGCAGCATGCCAGACCTCCCTGTCCATCACCAACTCCTAGAGTCCACCCAAACCCATGTCCATTGAGTCAGTGATGCCATCCAACCATCTCATCCTCTGTTGTCCTCTTCTCCTCCTGCCCCCAATCCTTCCCACCATCAGGGTCTTTTCAAATGAGTCAACTCTTTGCATCAGGTGGATAAAGTATTGGAGTTTCAGCTTCAACATCAGTCCTTCCAATGAACACCCAGGACTGATCTTCTTTAGGATGGACTGGTTGGATCTTCTTGCAGTCCAAGGGACTCTCAAGAGTCTTCTCCAACACCACAGTTCAAAAGCATCAATTCTTCTCTGCTCAGCTTTATTTATAATTCAACTCTCACATCCATATGTGACTACTGGAAAATCCATAGCCTTGACTAGATGGACCTTTGTTGGCAAAGTAATGTCTCTGTTTTTTAATATGCTGTCTAGGTTGGTCAAAACTTTTCTTCCAAGGAGTAAGCATCTTTTGATTTCATGTCTGCAATCACCATCTACATTGATTTTGGAGCCAAGAAAAAGAAATTCAGCCACTGTTTCCCCATCTATTTGCTATGAAGTGATGGGACTGGATGCCATGATCTTAGTTTTCTGAATGTTGAGCTTTATGACAAATTTTTCACTCTCCTCTTTCACTTTCATCAAGAGGCTCTTTAGCTCTTCTTCACTTTCTGCCATAAGGGTGGTGTCATCTGCATATCTGGGGTTACTGATATTTCTCCCAGCAATCTTGATTCCAGCTTGTGCTTCTTCCAATCCAGCATTTCTCATGATGTACTCTGCATATAAGTTAAATAAGCAGGGTGACAATATATAGCCTTAACATCCTCCTTTTCCTATTTGGAACCAGTCTGTTGTTCCATGTTCAGTTCTAACTGTTGATTCCTGACCTGCATACAGGTTTCTCAACAGACAGGTTAGGTGGACTGGTATTCCCATCTCTTTCAGAATTTTCACAGTTTATTGTGATCCACCCAGTCAAAGGCTTTGGCGTAGTCAATAAAGCAGAAATACATGTTTTTCTGGAACTCTCTTGCTTTTTCGATGATCCAGAGGATGTTGGTAATTTAATCTCTATTTCCTCTCCTTTTTCCAAAACCAGCTTGAACTTCTGGAAGTTCATGGTTCACGTATTGCTGAAGCCTGGCTTGGAGAATTTTGAGTATTACTTTACTAGCATGTGGGATGAGTGCAATTGTGCGGTAGTTTGAGCATTCTTTCACATTACCTTTCTTTGGGATTAGAATGAAAACTGACCTTTTCCAGTCCTGTGGCCACTGCTGAGCTTTCCAAATTTGCTGACATATTGAGTGCAGCACTTTAATAGCATTATCTTTTAGGATTTGAAGTAGTTGAACTGGAATTCCATCACCTCCACTAGCTTTGTTCATAGTGATGCTTCCTAAGGTCAACCTGACTTCACATTCTAGGATGTCTGGCTCTGGTTGAGTGTGAGTGATCAAACCATCATGATTATCTGGGTCATGAAGATCTTTTTTGTACAGTTCTTCTGTGTATTCTTGCCACCTCTTCTTAATATCTTCTGCTTCTGTTAGGTCCATACCATTTCTATCCTTTATTGAGCCCATTTTTACATGAAATGTTCCCTTGGTATCTCTAATTTTCTTGAAGAGATCTCTAGTCTTTCTCATTCTATGTTTTCCTCTATTTCATTGCATTGATTACTGAGGGAGGCTTTCTCATCTCTCCTTGCTATTCTTTGGAACTCTGCATTCAAATGGGTATATCTTTCCTTTTCTCCTTTGCTTTTTGCTTCTCTTCTTTTCACAGCTATTTGTAAGACCTCCTCTGACAGCCATTTTGCTTTTTTTGCATTTGTTTTTCTTAATGATATAAACTTTGTTGTTTATATCATTATAAGATATTATCATGTTTGTTTCATATGTATTTATTATCTCTATTTTATAGTTACAATATAAGTTACCTGAGAGATTTCATATGTCTGTTCACTGCTGTATTCCCTAAGAACCTCTTGGTGAGGGTGAAAGAGGCTCAACAAAGGAGTGAAAAAGTGGGCTTAAAACTCAACCTTCAAAAACTTAGGATCATGGCATCTGGTTCTAACACTTCGTTGCAAATAGATGAACATAAAGTGGAAAGAGTGCAGATTTTATTTTTTTCGGCTCCAAAATCACTGCAGATGGTGACTACAGCCATGAAATTAAAAAACATTTACACCTTGGAAGAAAAGTTATGATGAATATAGACAGCATTTTAAAAAGCAGAGACATTTCTTTGCTGACAAAGTCTGTCTAATTAAAGATACAGTTTTTCCAGTAGTCATGTATGGATGTGAGAGTTGGACCATAAAGAAGGCTGAGCACTGAAGAATTGATGATTTCGAACTCTGATGCTAGACAAGACTCTTAAGAGTCCCTTGGACTGCAAGGAGATCAAACCAGTCAATCCTAAAGGAAATATTCATTGGAAGAACTGATGCTGAAGCTCCAGTACTTTGGCCACCTGATGTAAAGAGCCAACTTATTGGAAAATCCCTAATGCTGGGAAAGATTGGAAAGAGTAGGAGAAGGGAGTGACAGAGGATGAGATGGTTAGATGGCATCACCAACTCAATGGACATAAGTTTGAGCAAACTCCAAGAGATAGTGAAGGACAGAGAAGCCTGGCGTGTTGCAGTCTATGGAGTTGTGAAGAATTGGACATGACAGTGACTGAACAACAAACAAACAATATTCACCAAACCTAGAACACTGCTACAATCAAATTTGATGTTCATTAAAAATTTATGAATGTATAGATTCTTAGTAAGTGGTATTCACATTTGGCAAAAATATATATATATGAAATCCTAATATAACATCCCAAGAAACTGAGCCAGACTTGCCTGTGACTGTTCAGGAGTCTCTGAGAGAGGCATAGGTCAACATATGTACCTTTCCTATCTGTCACTTGTGAAGGCTGCCTCCTGATGTCCCACCCCATGCTGACCTCCTGAGACCTTGGGACATTTCATCTCCAAGATGCTTTGTCTCAAACACATCTTCGGGCCTCTTCTAGCTTTCTCCCAGCTTAGCTCAACCCATGCACCTTTGGGTTCTTTATTTTTAACTAAAGAGGCAAGAATATACAATGGGGCAAAGACAGACTCTGCAATAAATGGTGCTGGGAAAACTGGACAGCTACACATAAAAGAATGAATTTAGAACACTTCCTGACACCATACACAAAGGTAAACTCAAAGTGGATTAAAGACCTAAATGTAAGACCAGAAACTATAAAATGCTTTGAGGAAAACAGGCAGAACACTCGATGATATAAATCAATGCAAGATCCTTCATGACCCACCTCTTAGAGTAATGGAAATAAAAACAAAAGTAAACAGGTGGGATGTGATTAAACTTAAAAGCTTTTGTACAGCAAAGGAAACTATAAGCAAGATGAAAAGACAGCCCTCAGAATGGGAGAAAATAATAGTAAAGGAAACAACTGACAAAGGATTAATTTCAAAATATACAAGCATCTTATACAATTCAATGCCAGAAAAACAAACAATCCAATCAAAACATGGGAAAAAGACTTAAACAGACATTTCTCCAAAGAAGACATACAGATGGCTAACAAACACATGAAAAGATGTTCAACATGGCTCATTATCAGAGAAATGTAAATCAAAACTACCATGAGATATTATCTCACACCAGTCAGAATGGCAATCATCAAAAAGTCTACAAACAAAAATGCTGGCGAGGGCATGGAGAAATGGGATGCTCTTGCACTGTTGTATCAAATGTAAATTGATACAGCCACTATGGAAGATGGTATGGAGATTCCTTAAAAAACTAGGAATAAATCACCATATGACCCAGAAATCCCACTCCTAGGCACCTGAGATAACCAAAATTGAAAAAGACACATGTATCCCATTGTTTATTGCAACACTATTTACAATAGCTAGAACATGGATGCAGCCTAGATATCCAACAAATGAATGGATAAAGAAGTTGTGGTATATATACACAATGGAATATTACTCAGCCATAAAAAGGAACATATTTGAGTCAGTTCTAATGAGATGGATGAACCTAGAACCTATTACACAGAGTGAAGATAGAAAGATAAAGATAAATATCATATTCTAATGCATGTATATGGAATATAGAAAAATGGTACTGAAGAATTTATTTACAGGGCAGCAATGGAAAAACAGACAGAGAGAATAGGCTCATGGACACAGGGAGAGGGGAGGAGAGGGTGAAATGTACGGAACGAGTAATATGGAGATTTACATTACCATATGTAAAAGAGATAGCCAACAGGAACTTGATATTTGGATCAAGAAACTCAAACAGGGTCTCTGTATCAACCTAGAGGGGTAGGATGGGAAGGGAGATTGGAAGAACATTCAAAAGTGAGGGTTATATGTATGCCTATTTAGTTGAGGTTTGACAGTAAACAATGAAATTCTGTAAAGCAATTATCCTTCAATTAAAAAATGAATTAATTTAAGAAAAAACAAAGATCATGTCATTCTATACCTTCATTTCATGGCAAATAGATAGGGAAGCAATGGAAAAAGAAATAGACTTTATTTTATTGGGCTCCAAAATCACTGCAGATGGTGACTGCAGCTATGAAATTAAAAGACATTTGCTCCTTGAAGGAAAATGACAAACTTAGACAGTGTACTAAAAAGCAGAGATATTACTTTTTCAAAAAAGGTCTATTTAGTCAAAGGTATGGTTTTTCCAGGAGTCAGGTATGGATGTGAAAGTTGGACCATAAAGAAGGCTGAGCACCAAAGAATTGATGCTTTTGCACTGTGGTATTGGAGAAGACTCTTGAGAGGCCCTTGGTTTGCAAAGAGCTCAAACAGGTCAGTCCTAAAGTAAATTAACCCTGAGTATTCACTGGAAGGACTGATGCTGAAGCTGAAGCTCCAATACTTTGGCTACCTGATGGGAAGAGCCAACTCATCAGAAAAGACCCTGATATTGGGAAAGATTGAAGGCAGGAGAAGAAGATGACAGAGGATGAGATGGTTGGATTGCAACACTGATTCAATGGACGTAAGTTTGAGCAAGCTCCGGGAAATGGTGAAAGAGAGGGAAGCCTGGCATGTGCTGCAGTACATAGGGTGGCAAAAAGTCAGACACAAATAAGCAACTGAACAAGAGCAATAATTGTAACTCTATGTTTAATATTTTGAGGAATTTTTAAAGTAAAATGGTGATACTACTTTGGAAAACAAACTCAGCAGTAATGTATAAGTGTTCCAGTCCCTTCACATCCATACCAATATTATCGTCACTTTACATTTTATCCATTTTATGAGTATGAAATGATACCTCATTATAGTTTTCAGCTGTACTTTGCTAGTGAATAATGTTGCCTTTATTAGGTATTTTTGGAAAACTCAGCAGTGGGAACAGGACTGGAAAATGTCAGTTTTCATTCCAATCCCAATAAAGGCAATGCCAAAGAATGCTCAAACTACCACACAATTACAATCATCTCAGATGCTAGTAAAGTAATGCTCAAATTCTCCAACTAGGCTTCAACAGTACATGAACTGTGAACTTCCATATGTTCAAGCTGGATTTAGAAAAGGGAGAGGATCCAGAGATTAAATTGCCAACATCTATTACATCATAGAGAAAGCAAGAGAGTTCCAGAAAAACATCTTCTGCTGTATTGACTATGCCAGAGTCTTTGACTGTGTGGATCACAACAAACTGGAAAATTCTGAAGGAGATGGAAATACCAGACCACCTGACCCGCCTCTTGAGAAATCTCTATGCAGGTCAGGAAGCAACAGTTAATAATGGACATGGAATGACAGACTAGTTTCAAATCAGGAAAGGAGTATGTCAAGGCTGTATATTGTCATCCAGCTTATTTAACTTACATATAAAGTATATAATGAGAAATGCCTGGCTGGATGAAGCACAAGCTGGAATCAATAACCTCAGATATGCAGATGACACCACCCTTATGGCAGAAAGTGAAGAGGAACTAAAGAACCTCTTGATGAAAGTGAAAGAGGAGAGTGAAAAAGTTGGCTTTAAACTCAACATTCAGAAAACGAAGATCGTGGCATCTGGTCCCAGCACTTCATGGCAAATAGATGGGGAAACAATGGAAACAGTGATAGACTTTATTTATCTTGTACTCCAAAAAACACTTTAGATGGTGATTGCAGCCATGAAATAAAAAGACGCTTACTCCTTGGAAGCAAAGTTATGATCAACCTAGATAGCATATGGAAAAGCAGAGATATTACTTTACCAACAAAGGTCTATCTAGTCAAAGCTATGGTTTTCCAGTAGTCACATATGGATGTTAGAGTTGGACTATACAGGAAGCTGAGTGCCTAAGAATTGATGTTTTTGTACTGTGGTGTTGGAGAAATCTCTTGAGAGTCCCTTGGAATCCAAGGAGATCGAACCAGTCTGTCTTAAAGGAAATCAGTCCTGAATATTCTTTGGAGGGACTGATCCTGAAGCCAAAACTCCAGTACTTTGGCCACTTGATGTGAAGAACTGACTCATTTGAAAAGACCCTGATGCTGGGAAAGATTTAGGGCAGGAGGAGAAGGGGACGACAGAGGACGAGATGATTGTATGGCATCACCAACTCAATGGACATAAATGTGAGTTAACTCCGGGAGTTGGTGATGGACAGGGAGGCCTAGCATGCTTCAGTCCATGGGGTCGCAAAGAGTCGGACATGACTGAGTGACTAAACGAACTGAATACATTCTTATCAGAAATGGCTCTTCAAATCCTTTGCTTTTTCATTTTCTTTTTATTGTTGACTTCAAGACTTATTTATATGGTAACTGTAATACTTATCATTTCATTATTATTGACAGACAGTATCTTTTGTAATTACTCTCAAAGTGTGGTTCAGGGGTGTCTGGTTGTCACAGATATTCTTTCAGAAGTTCAAAACTATTTTCATTCCACCAAGTGTACCATGAAATTTTCTAGTGACCACATATATGTGATATAATAAATTAAATGCAGAAACATATATGAAAACCCAGCTGAATTCTGCTAAGCCACACATTAAATATATTTGCAAATATGTAAAGAAATGTAATTTTTCTCAGTAATAAGTAATTGCTTGTTTTGGAAAATAAGATTAATTTTTCATAAAATATGTTATGAATAATGTAATAGGTTTTATTTTTCTTTTCACACGGATTAATAAATGTTTTTAAGACTTTCCATTTAAATTATAATAAGTATTGTTTGTTATGTAAGCCATATAAACAAAAACTATTTGTGGTCCTAATAATTTTTATGTAAAATGACCCTGAAACCAAAAAGTGAAGAGCTATGAATATAATGTGATGCTGGGCACATAGTAGACACTCAATAAAATCCAAATTGTCCTTTTATAAAATTGCTCCATTCAGCATTAGAGGAAGATTTGAGATGAAGCCTTTCAGCTGTGCTCTGTTTTTAATAACTGTGTGTTTGAGGAAATAGAATACGAAAGAAATCAAGAGATGGGATATAAGAATTCAAAGAACACAATCTGGTTCTATCTTATTTTTGTGATTTTCTGTCTCTGCAGACATATTGCTTGGTTATAGATATGCTCTCTTCGTAAACATGGCACTCTTACTTCAATGCCCTTGAATTTTCCATATCCCACCACTAACTTCATAGAGTTTATTATTTCCAAGCATTTCTAATATAGTAGTAAATGTGTACAGGGGCTCTGATATAAAATTAGGTGAGTATTTAATTTCAGTGATAGCTTCTTATTTGCTCCACTAACTTGGGGTGGTTCCCAGACACTTCTGAGTACACATGTCTGCATGTATTCATTGTTTTTATTAAAAGAATGTATTCCAGAGCCAGATTGCCTTAGTTTAAACCCTAGACTATCACTTAATAGTTGTGCAAACTTAGTAGAAATTACTTAACCTCTCTGCTCTTTGGACTCCACATCTATAAAGAAAGGATAAGAATAATAGTACAAACCATAGTGTTGTAAATAGATATATAGGTGATTTTTAAGAATATGTAATGCAATAATGCCTAATATACTGGAGGTATTTGCCACATTATCATTTCTGTATTTCTGTTTCTCAAATTTACCATCTCTGTAATAAGAATAGCAATAGTTCTTACTTCCTGGTACTGTTATAAGAGCTGCATGAAAACACATATAAAGTATTTAGCAGAGTCTCAGGCACAGAATAAGATCTCAATAAAGCATTAGTTATTATTTTGTCATTATTAGATAGTTTGCTATTTATGGGACCATAAAAATATCTGTGATCATAATTTAATGTCAGAAGTCTTTTCAGTTAAATCTTTGAATTCTAAAATTTTCATGCTAGAAATAGCCTTAGAGTCTATCTAGTTCTGCAATTTCAAACTGTAGAACTTTGAATCTGAACTTGAATCCAGATTAAATCACTTGGGGTCTACCTCAGTTCTACTGAATCACAGGTTCTATGACCAAATTTTTGGCAACTGTAGGTCCACAGGTCCACAAATTCTCTGTATAATTCTAGTATATTTGAAAATCACCATGATAACAACTCCTTTGTTTTATATTTGAGGAAAGTGAGGTTTGGAGTAGCAATGAACTTGGGGAGTCAGTCATCTCAAACCAGGGCAAGAAACTCAATTTCTAGACTTACAACCAAATACAATTTACCAAACATTTATACATCAATGTAAAAGAGTTTAAAATCCTTCTTAATGTTTTTTTTTCTACAGGAAGAACATAAAAATTCTGAAAGTTGGAGCCATAAAAGTGTTAACTCTAACACATACCTTCTAGATTCACATTCTATCTGAGGAGTTAAATACACATTTCTCAGCCTCTCTTTGATACTATCAGCAGCAATGGAAAGTATTCACATATCCTTAAACTTGAGAAATGTCTTTCAATACAATAGAGACCATCACTGTAGATAAGTATAAGGAAGAAAGTTACTTTATACATGCATCATCTCTGACTCTCATTTACCAACTCAAATTTTCTTTTATGTTTGGATGACTAAGGTAAAACTTCCCAACAGAGATAGAATACTTCTAGATAATAGTACCTCAGTTAAATCTTTAAAGAGAAGAAATAATCAGTGACTACTTCCCTACAAGGTCTTCCCAGGTGGCTCAGTAGTAAAGAACCCACCTGCCAATGCAGGAGACATAGGTTCTATGCCTGGGTCAAGAAGATACCCTGGAGAAAGAAATGGCAACCCATTTCAATAACCAGTATTCTTGCTTGGGAAATCCCATGGACTGTGGAGCCAAGTGGACTATAGTCCATGGGGTCAGACATGACTTAACAACTAAATAACAACTTCTATGCAGAGAAACTGTTAATCAGAGCCTGTGAATGAAGTTACCACTGTAGTCTTACTAATACTCTTCCAGTCTACAACAACAGAACCTGAAGCTAGATGTCTTGGTGTTGTACTAATATACTTCCTGTCAACAACAGCCATACCTGAAGCTAGATGTATTGGTGTTGGTGGTGGGCAAACTTGTGAATGTTTTAGGCTTTTCTCAGTTGTCATTTAAAAGTAACAGTATTACTACCTTATGTTAATACTTCATAATTTATACAATACATTTACAATTGCTATCTCATTTGATTATGTAATTATCTTGCTTTTTACTTGTAGGTACTAATGATCAATTTGTCAATAATAATATGTATTAGTTGGTTAAGTCAGTGTATTAATTCATACAGTTAAATAGAAAATATGAATTTCACTCTAAGTCGTGTGCTTTTTCCAAAACATCAACAAAGTTTTCTTCCCATCTTAATTGTTTAGTATAATTTTGAAACTGTTTTATAGGCTATCATTTCCAGTGAGTTAGATATGTAAAAGAAAAACCTCAATACAAATTTTAAAACTTCTAATTGTGGTGCTTTACGCACTGTGGCTAATTTGCATGTAATATTTTGGGATCTTTTCTCTTAGAGTCACCCCAAATGATTAATATATTGTTTCTTCCATGTGTAATCCACTTCCCTGTCACTTAAATGTCCTGCTTCCCTAACTTAGATCGCCTCATTTTTTCTCAGGCTTCTTGTTTATTAACTCCACATAGCCTTATCACCTGGAGAAGGCAATGGCACCCCACTCCAGTGCTCTTGCCTGGAAAATCCAATGGAGGGAGGAGCCTGGTGGGCTGCAGTCCATGGGGTCGTGAAGAGTTGGACACGACTGAATGGCTTCATTTTCACTTTTCACTTTCATGCATTGGAGAAGGAAATGGCAACCCACTCCAGTGTTCTTGCCTGGAGAATCCCAGGGACAGGGAGCCTGGTGGGCTGCCGTCTATGGGGTCGCACAGAGTCGGACACGACTGAAGCGAGTTAGCAACAGCGGCAGCAGCCTTATCACCATTTGGCATCAATTTTTTTGCATGTTCATTTTCTCAGATACAGTTTCTTTCCTCCAGTAGACTCTACGATCTGAGGCTGCCTCTTTCATCACTGTATCCCTAGAGTCTGGACTAGTGTTGCCACTCTTCAAAAACCTGAATGACCATGTAGGTCTATGAATTCTCAAAGCTTCTTAACCAATTAGCCAGCTCTGCCAAGGTAATGCCAGCAGGGGAGCATCTTTGGCAGCATTCATACCTTTGGAGAAGAGCTAATAGTTGTAAGAACACAGTAAGAGTTTAATGCTTTTGGTGTGGTTTCTAAATTGCATGTCTACCAGTTATATTGATCCCTCAGGCACACTGACTCACAAGGGCTTGAAATGTAATTTTCTGATATATCAAATAACGTGTTTCTTAAATTAACTTGCACCCCCTAAAATTGTCAAATTCAGAATTTTGCTGAGCTATGTTAATCTCCTATCTGTGCGGAATGGGATTCACAATGAATTTTTGGTTGATAATAATATTGGGTTTGTACTCTGGAAAATACTCTTGACACATTTTCAGGAAGCACACTTCTTTCCGGCATAAAATCTAATAGCATATGATATATAAAAATGTGCTCTAGACATAAAAGGAGTTTGCTGGTTTTAAGAACTTTTATGATTTTTGTCTTCACCTTTTCTTTGACCTTCTCCTAAAAGATCACATAACAGAGGCAGAAATGTAGAGATACTAAAGTTAAAAATCATTTTCCACTCGTATAATTTAGCTCATGGTATCCATGTCATCTAATAGAGGTAGGGACTTCTGCAATTGATGTTACTTCTGGTAAAGTACCCAGGGCCTGAAACAGAGTAAGGACCAAATGATTGATAGTGATGATGATAACAAAGATGGGTGATGAATATGATAATTGACTCAATGTGACATTAATAGAGGCTCAGGTCTCAGAAGCAATAGATAAAAGTACAAATGCATGCTGTTCAAATGGCCAGGGAAGGGCAGTCCAGATTGCAAAAAAGGAAATTAATCTCTAGTACCTAAGACCACAAAGAGACTTGATATTCAAGCACACAAAGGGCATAAATCTCTTATAAGCTAGGAGTAAAGACCGAGGACTAATGAGGATTAAACTGTTATGGAATTTATATGAGATTGAGTCATGCTCAAGTTAAGAAGGGAAACTGACAAGTGAAGTCATAATTAAAAGATGAATTTGGACCACCACCTGGCTGGAATCTTCTGATCACATGGAAATCCAGAACTGAGGAAACTTTCAATATTCTATTTGATTTGCATTTGTGATAAAGCAGATATTGAGAATGAAGGCAATATGGTGAATCTCTTGTTCTTTGAAGTCAAAGCCACAAATATATAACCTTACATCTTGGGTAATGGCAGTCCAGAAAGAGCATTTTGTATTTTATCATAATTGATACTCCAAGATATGTGCACATCTGATATAGTACTACTGAACTTGGCCTGTTCTAGGAATCCTAACAGAGCTGAAAGAGATCTAGGAAAATGATTTTTACCTTTAGTATCTCTAGGTAGATAGAATGTGAGACCATTGGCAACGTAAAAATTGAGTTTTCAAAAGAAATGACAAGGGTTGATGTGACCGACACCTCCGGCCCCCTATTGCCTGCTATGTCTGAACTTGTAAGATGAATCTGTATGAAGGAAAGATGACTGTTACTAACCAAGGTTCAGTCTGAACACAGGTATGAATTCACATGAGAGTAGAATAAGCCTTCCATGGGGGACCACAGGAATTTTCAAGATTATTAATTGGAAGGTAGATGTCAAGGCTCAATATGAAAACCAAGAATGAAAAATGGAGCATTCATTTTAACTTTGGAGAAATGAAAATATTAATAAACAAATACTATGGACAAGTGTAATTCAAGAAATAGATAAACAAGATGAAATAGAGACATAGACAATAAAAATTTCCCCAAGAAGAGGTAGAAAGTTGAAATAGAAATATAATGACAAAGGGATTAAATTAGTAATCAAACAATTTCCTAGAGAGAAAAACTCAGAACCCAGAAGCAATAGCTTCGCTGTTGAATTATCAGATTTTAAACAAGTTAACACCAATTATTCACAAGAATCAGAAAAAAAAAAACTTTTCAACTCATTCTATGAAGCTCTAGTACCAATGACAAAGTCCTTATAAGAGAAAACTGCAAACCAATATCTTGCATAAACAGAGACACAAAAATACTCTAGAAAATATTAGCAAACCAATAGAGAAATAAAGAAAAAAGATTATACACTGTTATCAATTGGAATTCATCCCAGGAGTATAAGGTTAGTTCAACATAGGAAAATTATCAATATAATATTCCATACAAGTTGATGAAAGGAGAAAATCCATATGACAACTAAAGAGAAGCAGGAACAGCATTTGGCAAAATCCAACTCACTTTCATAATAAAGACCCTCAACAGGTAGAAATATCAATCAAGAAAACCTACAGATAACACCAGCTGCCAAACACTATAAATTTTTGACTTTAATCCCCTTCATACCACACTGGTTTGCAAAGTGACAGAAGTTGCAGGGCAAGAAGTGGGAAAACAAGTAGCGTGAACAATAGATCACATTCTAACTTCACTACGGAGGTTTATAAGCTGCAGGGAAGACCTTCATTGGAGGAATGCAAAAAATCTTCAAGTTGGATATAAAGTTTTAAGTTACTAAAGTGATTTTGACTTTTAAATGCCTACTCAACTATCAAAATGAAATTGGTCTGATACGCTGGAGAGGACGTGGAGAAAAGGGAACCCTCTTACACTGTTGGTGGGAATGCAAACTAGTACAGCCACTATGGAAAACAGTGTGGAGATTCCTTAAAAAACTGCAAAGAGACCTGCCATATGACCCAGCAATCCCACTGCTGGGCATACACACCGAGGAAACCAGAATTGAAAGAGCCACGTGCACCCCAGTGTTCATCGCTGCATTGTTTACAATAGCCAGGACATGGAAGCAACCTAGATGCCCATCAACTGACGAATGGATAAGAAAGCTGTGGTATATATACACAATGGAATATTACTCAGAATTAAAAAAAAAATTCATTTGAATCAGTTCTACTCAGGTGGACGGAACTGCAGCCTATTATCCAGAGTGAAGTAAGCCAGAAGGAAAAACAATACAGTATACTAACACATATATATGGAATTTAGAAAGATGGTAACGAGAACCCTGCATGCGAGACAGCAAAAGGAACGCAGATGTATAGAACAGACTCGTGGACTCTGTGGAAGAGGGCAAGGGTGGGATGATATGGGAGAATGGCATTGAAACATGTTAATTATCATATGTGAAATCAATTGCCAGCCCAGGATTGATGCTTGGGGCTGGCGCACCGAGATGTCCCAGGGGGAGGGAATCGGGAGGGAGGAGGGAGGTGGGTTCTGGAGGGGGAGCATATGTAAACCCATGGCAGTTTCATGTCATTGTATGGCAAAACCAACACACACACAAAAAAAATTTGGAAAGTATCTAATGACTAAAGTCATATTTGAAAACAGACATAAAACATAAAAGGTTTTTTAACTTATAATAGGAATAATAATCCCCTCTCAAAGATGTTCATGTCCTAACCCCTGGACACTATATAAAGTGAAAGTGTTAGTCATTCAGTCATGTCCAACTCTTTGCGACCCCGATGACTGTAGTCCACCAGGCTCCTCTGTCCTTGGAATTCTCCAGGCAAGAATACCAGAGTGGGTTGCAGTTCCCTTTTCCAGGGGATCTTCCCAACCCAGGGATCGAACCTGGGTCTCCTGCACTACAGGCAGATTTACCATCTGAACCACCAAGGACACTGTATATATGTGATGTAATATGGTACCAATATTCTAATCATAATTAAAATAATCATATCATTTATACATATTTTTATAATTTCAGTATCTAATTTTTGTCAAAAAGAATGGTTAATGTAAATATGCCAATAAAAACCCTTGAAGTTTGCTATTTCCTTACCTGGTAAACCTTATATATTGACATTCAGGGGTTGAAAAGTCTCCCTCAAGGTACTCCTAATTCCCATATATTTGTTGTATAGAAATCTTAGATGAACATTGGGGTATATGTGTCTCTTTCATTTCTGGTTTCCTCAGTGTATATGTCCAGCAGTGGAATTTCTGGGTCATATGTTCTATTTTCAGTTTTTTAAGGACTCTCCACACTGTTTTCCATAGTGGCTGTACTAGTTTGCATTCCCACCAACAGTGTAAGAGGGTTCCCTTTTCTCCACATCCTCTCCAGCATTTATTGCTTGTAGACTTTTGGAGAGCAGCCATTCTGACTGGCATGAGATGGTACCTCATTGTGGTTTTAATTTGCATTTCTCTGATAATGAGTGATGTTGAGTATCTTTTCATGTGTTTGTCAGCCATCTGTATGTCTTCTTTGGAGAAATGTCTATTTACTTCTTTGGCCCATTTTTTGATTGGGGCATTTATTTTTCTGGAATTGAGCTGCAGGAACTGCTTGTATATTTTTGAGATTAATTCTTTGTCAGTTGCCTCATTTGCAACTATTTTCTCCCATTTTGGAGGCTGTCCTTTCACCTTGCTTATAGTTTCTTTTGTTGTGAAAAAGGTTTTAAGTTTAATTAGGTCTCATTTCTTTATTTTTACTTTTATTTCCATTACTCTGGGAGGTGGGTCATAAAGGATCCTGCTGTGATTTATGTCAGAGAGTGTTTTTCCTATGTTTTCCTCTAGGGGTTTATAGTTTCTGGTTTTACATTTAGATCTTAAATCCATTTTGAGTTTATTTTTGTGTATGGTGTTAGAAAGTGTTCTAGTTTCATTCTTTTACAAGTGATTGACCAGTTTTCCCAGCACCACTTGTTAAAGAGATTGTCTTTTCTCCATTGTATATTCTTGCCTCCTTTGTCAAAGAGAAGGTGTCCATAGGTGTGTGGATTTATCTCTGTTTTGTTCCATTGACCTATATTTCTATCTTTGTGTCAGTATTATACTGTCTTAATGACTGTAGCTTTGTAGTATAGTCTGAAGTCAGGCAGGTTGATTTCTCCAGTTCCATTCTTCTTTCTCAAAATTGTTTTGGCCATTCGAGGTATTTTGTATTTCCATACAAATTGTGAAATTATTTGTTCTAGTTCTCTGAAAAAGACCATTGGTAGCTTGATAGGGATTGCGTTGAATCTATAGATTCCTTTGGGTAGTGTACTCATTTTCACCATATTGATTCTTCCAAGCCATGAACATGTTATATTTCTCCATCTATTTGTGTCTTCTTTGGTTTCTTTCACCAGTGTTTTATAATTTTCTATATATAGGTCTTTTGTTTCCTTAGGTAGATTTATTCTTCAGTATTTTATTCTTTTCATTGCAATGGTGAATGGAATTATTTCCTTAATTTCTCTTTCTGTTTTCTCATTGTTAGTGTATAGGAACGCAAAGGATTTCTGTGTGTTAATTTTATATCCTACAATTTACTATATTCATTGATTAGCTCTAGTAATTTTCTGGTGGTGTCTTTAGGGTTTTCTATGCAGAGGATCATGTCACCTGTAAACAATGAGTGTTTTACTTCTTCTTATCCAATCTGAATTCCTTTTATTTCTTTTTCTTTTCTGATTGCTGTGGCTAAAACTTCCAAAACTATGTCGGATAGTAGTGATGAGAGTGGGCACTTTTGTCTTGTTCCTGACTTTTAGGGGAAATGCTTTCAATTTTTCACCATTGAGGATAATGTTTACTGTGGGTTTGTCATATATGGCTTTTATTATGTTGAGGTATATTCCTTCTATGCCTGTTTTCTGGAGGGTTTTTTTTTTTCATAAATGGATGTTGTATTTTGTCAAAGGCTTTCTCTGCATCTATTGAGATAATCATATGATTTTTATCTTTCAATTTGATAATGTGGTGTATCACATTGTTTGATTTGTGAATACTGAAGAATCCTTGCATCCCTGGGATAAAGCCCACTTGGTCATGATATATGATCTTTTTAATATGTTGTTGGATTCTCCATTGGCAGAAAAATGGATAAGAAATTTGTGGTATGGATACACAATAGAATATTACTCAACTATTAAAAAGAATGCATTTGAACCAGGTCTAATGAGGTGGATGAAACTGGAGCCTATTATACAGAGTGAAGTAAGCCAGAAAAAAAAAACACCAATACAGTGTATTAACACATATATATGGAATTTAGAAAGATGATAATGATGACCCTATATGGAGACAGCAAAAGAGATACAGATGTAAAGAACAGACTTCTAGATTCTGAGGGAGAAGGCGGGAGTGGGATGATTTGAGAGAATAGCATTGAAACATGTTTCTTATCATATGTGAAATAGATCACCAGTCCAGGTTCAATGCATGAGACAGGGTGCTCAGGGCTGGAGCACTGGGATGACCCTGAGGGATGGAATGCGGAGGAAGGTGGGAGGGGGGTTCAGGATGGGGGACATGTACACTCATGGCTGATTCATGTCAATGTGTGGCAAAAAACAGTAGTAAAATGTTGAAAAGTAATTAGCCTCCAATTAAAATAAGTAAATTATTATTTTTTTAAATCTTAGATGAGAAATATCTGATACCCTACCTTAATTCTTTCATCTTCTACAAGCCAAATCTGAAAAATCTGCTTGGATCCCATACAGAATGAAAAGATTCAGGTGTCATTTATGCCATCCTAAGTTCTATCCCTTCCCTGATCTTCCTCTGCAGAGATCCCACATATACCATGGCTTCTTTCCCATTGAGTCATGTCAGGGTTAAATGTTGCAGAAGTTGATCGGCAAATTTTAAGACCTGACCCAGAGATGAAACCAATGTGTCATCTTGGAACCAGATGAAAGAACTCTTCTCATTTATACTGCAATTTACAGTCAAAAATTTACATACTATCTCTTTTAATCTCTACAATAAATCCATGTATTTATTTTGTCAACCACTGTGCTGGAGAACAAGACATTCCCCGAGTTAAGGCATTTACAGTCTACTTCTGCAGGCACAGTGTATTAGTTTCTACTGCTGTGTGAAAAGTTACCACAAAATTAGCAGCTTGAAACAATAGCCATTGGTTAACTCACATTTCTTTAGGTCAGAAATCTGAGCTAGACTTAATTGAGTTCCCTAAAAATCAAGATGTTGGCCAAGCTGCTCTTTTATCAGGACACTTTAGGGTAGAATCTGCATAGAAGCCTCTTCAGGTCCTTTGCAGAATTCCATCATTCAATTTGAAGCCATACACTGAGAGACTTGCTTTCTTTCTGGTTACCAGTTAGGGTCCATGTTCCTGAAGGCTTCCCTCATTCCTTGGCACGTCGCCCTCTTGACCTTTAAAGCTACCGAGGGAACACTGAATCACTGTAATGGTTGGAGATCACCCTGACTTCCACTTCTGCCACCAAATGGAGAAACTTCCCTGCTTTTCAAGCACATACGTGATTAGATTAGACTCACTTAGATCACCTATTAATATGTTTTGCCATATAATGCAGCACAATCATGGGAGTGATAACTCATCATGCTCCACCAATTCTACCTACACTAAAAAAGGAAAGTACTATACAAGGCTTAGAGTCGTTAAGGGGTTATCTTACAATTCTGTTCCAAAGTGGAACAAAACAATCTGATAGGCAATTCAATATCAAATAATTAAATATTATGATGGGTTAAGTATAGGATCCTATAAATAAGTGAAAAGATCTAGTCTAGTTTTTGGAGTTTTAATGATACATTCAAACTATATTATTATAAAACAGCATAGATAGTATGATTATATGTGTATATGCATACAAAAATATTTATGATAATTAACCAAACCTCATGGAGTTTACGTAAGCTTATTTTTTAAGTTTATCTGTATATTCTGGATTGTCCATATATTGAACATGATATAATCATAAAATGATTTTTGTCTCCCACTGTTCTTAAATTTTCTCAGCAGATCATATCTTTTCTATTGGCCACATCTTATATGTTTCCAGTCTACTCTATGTCACAGAAAACTATTTCAGTTTAGTAACTGAAATGTCAAACTTCTGAGATTATTCAAAGTTGTACATTTCCCCTTTCTAGATAAGTAATGCTATAGGCTAGGAATTCTGTAATGGGAAAGAAAGGGAAGGTGCTTGACAACTTCCTTCTTTCTCTGCTTAGTGTTTCCACACTAGAAACACTCACTGAAGTTTCTGACACACTGATGGAGTGCAAGGAGGAGAGAGAGGAGGAAAGGTCATACTAGAGCAACAACTTCTGTTAACTAGCAGTGAACCTGTAGGCTTGGAAGATGCTTAAGCTGAGTCTGGTTTTTTGTGAATATTTTTGTGGGTCCTTTAGAGAACTCATTCCACTGGGGACCTCACATCTCTGGTTTTCATTCTCATCTGTAGAAATTAGACAATTTGACAACCTCCTTCTGTTGAGTATGGGGAGGGGGCGCAGACTGGACTCAAAGAATATAAGCATCTCTCCCCAGTATCACACTTCTTAAATCCTCCTTGAATTTCCAACAAACTGAACCTTTTAAACCCTTGATGGAAAGAATTTAAAAGTCACTGAGCTTATTTTTTTAAAGTTGTGTCTTGTTCAGTCACCTTATTTTAGAACATATTTCCTATAGTAACTTCATGTAAAGATACAGTGCTCAGTCACTATTTCCAATTCAACATTATGCAGATTATTGTAGTAGAAAATTCTCTTTTTGATGACAAAACAGACAAAGCAATCGGAAATGGGCTCAAAGGACTGTGATACTTATTGAAGTATCTGACATAGAAAGACAAATATTATATATCACTTATATAGGGACTCTAAAAAAGAGCACAAATGAACTTATTTACAAAGCAGAAGTAGAGCCACAGATGTAGAAAACAAGTTTATGGGTACCATGGGATAATGGAGGATAAGGATAAATTAGGATTGACATATACACACTACCATATGTAAAACAGATAACTAATAAGAATCTGCTGTATAGCACAGGGAACTCTACTCAATACTATATAATGGCCTACATGGGGAAAGAATCTTTATAAAAAGTGGATATATGTATAGCTGATTCAGTTTGCCATACATCTGAAACTAACACAATATTGTAAATCAACTCTACACCAATAAAATTAAAAATAAAGAAATGGGCTCAAGGGCTACAGAAATGCCAACAATGATGAGAAACAGATAAAAAACGTCACTGGTTATGTCTAGATTGGACAGTATTTTCAGTAGAGCAATGGAAATAAAAAGTATATTGCAGGGGGATGATTAGGAATAGATTGCAAGGAAGTGAATGCAGATGACTTCCTTCCTATGATGGCTAGAGGAGTCCTAATTTCACATACTATTAAACATACTATTTCACATAATAGACCCTACCCATCCATCCTGAAGAAGATTCCAGACTCACTGGTTCCATTCCACCTCCTGTTTATCTATTTGGTTCCATAACTCCTTTTATTGGGGTTTGCAAATGGACATTCTAGCTTTGTTCAGAAGCATTCAGGCCGCTTCTGTGCACAAAGGGAGTCATTTCAGTGTTTTGCTTCTTAACCCTACATCACTCCATTAAACACAACCTGAAAGAAATTAACTAATCAGAAAGCCAGCCTTTCCACCTTTGAGAATTCTCTGTGTAACATTTTTGCATGCTACCATCTCATTAGGTAAGCACTACAAATTGGTATAGAGAGGGGTTTTGGGTGGGAGTAAAGAGAGCATGAGCCTGATAATCAGTGTAGAGGTCATCTAAAACCTCGATCAACAAGGATAGTAGAAGGGGGTTGGTACTGGGAAAGAAACTCATGGGTCACAGGGTCTGCCTATCTCCTTTGGCAGCAAATATGTAGAAAGTCTTTTTCTCCTGAGAGTCATAGGACGTTTTAAATATGAAACACACAAGCATTCTGCAGAATTAAACAGGTGAGAGCAATGGCTAAAATCCTAGTTTTTTCTATTTTATCTTCACCTTTCCAATGCAGCAATATGTTATTTCAGCCTATGAATTCTTGATGTAAACTGCAAAAGAAGGATCTTGGGTACTTTCAGGTTACTGATGCTATCAGATATTCTTCTTTATCTTCTTGACATAAGGTTTATTCTGAAGCCATTAGAGATGAGAGACTTGTCAAAGTGATAATATTCATGAGATTTAAGTGCCAACTACTCACACAATAATTCATATTCCAGTTTTCTTTATTTCATTCCTCCTAATCCCCAACCTCCTTGTGAACTCACAAGGAGTGGCAGTGTGTCTAAGAGCCTCTATTCTATCGCACCAAAACTCTGATAAAGGAACTATTTTATACCTTGGAGAGTATCATCTTATTTCCAAGTGACAGAAACAGACCGAAGAAGCTTTGAGGGGAGAGGAGCAAATTTTTATTTGAGCTCGTTTTCATATCACATCAAAAGAGGCTGAGTTCAATGTGGTCTTTGCCAGATTATAAGATTTAAATTCTTACTTTGGTTCATGTGATCAGTACTTTCCCAGGCAATTCTTATCAGAAAAACAGCCCTCAGCTCATTCATTTTTATACTGTGTTTCCACTACACACCACCTTTTCAATCAAAACTACTTCCTGCAGTGGGAAGTTTAGAAATAGATGATCCCATTCAGTGACTTTCCCACAAGCACCAGTGTTTGAAGGGCCCCATTAACCTGTTGGTGGAAGAAAATTCCAAATTCATGGGGAGGTCGAGGACTCAATTCATTGAAACATTCCTTTGTCCTCTATCCTATTTCAAGCAAACTTGTTTTCAACTCTGATTTTCAGTTCTTGAGAGATATAGGTTTCATTTCTGATGGGTAACCCATCCAAGCTTGCCATACTTAAAGCATATAAATAAGATTTTGAAACTCTGAATTAGGTTATCTGATGTTCCTTTGTAAATAGAGAAAACATCCAGAAAAAAAATCATGTTGTATTTGTGAAGTTTAATAAGAATATATATGCTTATATAGGGCTTCCCGGGTGGCTCAGATGGTAAAGAATCTCCGTGCAATGCAGGAGACCTGGGTTCGATTTCTGGGTCAGGAAGGTCACCTGGAGAAGGGAATGGCTACCTACTGCAGTATTGTTGTCTGGGAAATCCCACTGACAGAAGAGCCTGGGAGGCTTCAGTTCATGGGCCTGTGAGTGCTGGACATGATGGTGTGACTTTCGCTTTCATATGCTTATATATATATGAGATACAGAATGTTTATATGTCTACATAAGCTGTATACGATGTGATCTATATATGAAGAGTAGCAGAGTATACCACCTCATCTGTGTCTCTTTGGCATAAAGATTATTTTGAGCTGAATGTTTTTTAGAAGAAGCAGACACAGGAAAAGATGTAAAAACAGTATAATTTACACCCTTGGAAGGGAAATGCACATTTATAAGAGAAAACTTCATTTTGAAAATGTTTCCCACTGTTTATTAGAAAGAGGAGAATGACTGTAAATGAAAAGAACTGTAATCAGCAGATAAAATGCCAGACAACTCTGCATAACCTTTTCCTAATAATCTCCTCTAACTAGCCTCCCTATTGTTGTTCAGTCGCTCAGTAGTGTCCGATTATTTGCGACCCCATGGACAGCTGCACATCAGACTTCCTCATCCATCACCATCTCCCAGGGCTTGCTAAAACTCATATCCACTGAGTTGGTTTTGCCATCCAAAAATCTCATCTCTGTCATCTCCTTCTCCTGCCTTCATTCTTTCCCAGCATCAGAGTCTTTTCTAATGAGTCAGCTCTTCCCATCAGGTGGCCAAATTATTGGAACTTCAGAATCAGCATTAGTCCTTCTAACGAATATTCAGGGTTGATTTCCTTTAGGATTGACTGGTTTGATCTCCTTGCAGTCCAAGGGACTCTCAAGTCTTAGAAAAACCACAGTTCAAAAGCATCAATTCTTCGGTACTCAGCATTCTTTATTGTCCAACTCTCACATCCATACATGACCACAGGAAAAATCATAGTTTTGGCTATACAGACCTTTGTTAGCAAAGCAATGTCTCTGTTTTTTAAAACGCTTTCTAGTTTGTCATAGCTTATCTTTAAAGGAGCAAGCATCTTTTAATTTCATGGCTACAGTACCATCTGCAGTGATTTTGGAATCCAAGAAAATAAAGTTTGTCACCATTTCCATCGTTTCCCCATTTATTTGCATGAACTGATGGGACAAGATGCCATGATCTTCATTTATTGATTGTTGAGCTTTAAACCAGCTTTTTCACTCTCCTCTTTCATTTCCATAAAGATACTCTTTAGTTCCTCTTCAATTTCTGCCATAATGGTGGTGGTGTCTGCACATTGGAGGTTGTTGATATTTCTCCTGGAAATCTTGTTTCCAGCTTGTGCTTCATCCAGCCCAGCATTTCACATGATGTACTCTGCATATAAGTTAAATAAGCAGGGTGACAACAAGCAGCCTTGACATACTCCTTTCCCATTTTGGAACCAGTCTGTTGTTCCATGTCTGGTTCTAACTGTTGCTTCTTGACCTACATACAGATTTCTCAGGAGGCAGGTCAGTTGGTCTGGTATGCCCATCTGTTTAAGAATTTTCCAGTGTTTGCAGTGATCCACGCAAAGGCTTTAGCATAGTCAATGAAGCAGAAGTAGATGTTTTTTCTGGAATTCTCTTGCTTTTTCCATGATCCAACAGATAGTGGCAATATGATCTTTGGTTCCTCTGCCTTTTCTAAATCCAGCTTGAACATCTGGAAGTTCTCAGCTCATGCTCAAGAGAGCTGTTGAAGCCTAGCTTGGAGAATTTTAAACATTACTTTACCAGCGTGTGAGATGACTGCAATTGTGTGATGGTTTGAACATTATTTGGCATTGCCTTTGTTTGGGATTGGAATGAAAACTGACCTTTTCCAATCCTGTGGCCACTGCTGAGTCTTCCAAATTTGCTGGCATATTGACTGCAGCACTTAAATACCAGCATCTTTTAGGATCTGAAATAGCTCAGCTGGAATTCCAACACCTCCACTAGCTTTGCTCCTAGTGATGCTTCCTAAAGCCCACTTAACTTTGCACTCCAGGGTGAAGGTGAGTGCTCACACCATCATGGTTATCTGGATTATTAGGATATATTTTATATCTGTGTATTCTATCTGTGTATTTTATTTCTGTGTATTGTGTATTTATATCTGTGTATTTTTTATATCTGTGTATTTTATTTCTATGTATTCTTGCCACCTCTTTTTAATATCTTCTGCATTTCAGACTCTCTTGCTGACTATGAGGGCTACTCCATTTCTTCTAAGGGATTCTTGCCCACACTAACATATATAATGGCCATCAGAATTAAATTTACCCACTCTGGTCTATTTTAGCTCACTGATTCCTAAAATTTCAATGTTCACTCTTGCCATCTCCTGTTTGATCACTTCCAATTTACTCTGACTCATAGACCTAACATCCCAGGTTCCTACACAATGCTGTTCTTAACAGCTTCAGACTTTACTTTCACCACCTGACACATCCACAACTGGGCATTGTTTCCACTTGGCTCAGCCTCTTCATTCCTTCTGAAGCTATTTCTTCACTCTTCTCCAGTAGCATATTGGGTACCTTCTAACCTGGTGAATTCATCTTTCAGTATTATATCTTTTGATTTTTCCTTTTCACACTGTTCATGGGGTTCTCTAGGCAAGAGTACTGAAGTGGTTTACCATTTCCTTCTCCAGTTTTAACATTTTTTTAAAACTCCCCATCATGACCTGTCCATCTCTTGTGGCCTTATATAGCATGGCTCATAGTTTCACTGAGTTAGACCAGGCTATGATCCATGTGATCAGTTTGGTTACTTTTCTGTGCTTGTGGTTTTAATTCCGAAGGATAAGGGTAAGAGGCTTGCAGAAGCTTCCTGATGGAAGGTACTGGCTATGGGGCAAACTGGGTCTTGCTCTGACAGGCAGGGCCATGCCCAGTAAATCTTTAATCTAATTTTCTGTTGATGTGTAGGGCTGTGTTCCCTCACTTAGTTTGGCTTCAGGGGTAATGGAGGTAATGTGGGCCTCCTTCAAAGAGACTTAAGTCAGCATGCCATGGCTCCCAGGACTGTTGTACTCAGTGCTGCTGGCCCCACACTAGGCCACTGTCTACCCATGCCTCCGCTGGAGACTTCTGGACACTCACGGGCAAGTCTGGCTCAGTCTCTTGTGGGGCCACCGCTCCTTTCTCCTGGGTCCTTTGTTTGTGCCCTCCAAGTGTCTGTTTCCCCAGAACTTCCCTGTGGAAGTTCTGTAATCAAATCCCACTGGCCTTCAAAGCCAAATTCCGTGGGGGTTCTCAGTCCCTTTGTGGGATCCTTAGGTTGGGAAATCTGTTGTGGGCCCAGAAGTGTGAGAACTTCTTTGGTATAATTATTTACCAGTCTGTGGGTTGTCTGCTTGGTGACTCTATGGTGGGGCTAATGGCAACCTCCGTAACTCCATGGGACTTATGCCCCATGCTGCTCCTCCCAAGTCCACTGCAGCCAGATCCCCAGTTATCCTGCTGCAGGTGACTGCTACCTCTGCCTCTGCAGGAGACACTCAAACACTCAAACTTAGATTTGGCTCAGCCTCCCTATGTGCTCAGCTTCTTTGTAAGTTTGTCTTTAGCGAAGACAGTATTTAAGGTTGTGGCTTGGACCATTTCTGGGAGTTTCACTCAGTTTCTCTGAGTCTCTCCCAGTATAGATGAGGTATATATGTTATTAAACTTTTGTTTGTTTTCTTTGTTGATCTATCTTTTATTATGGTGGGGAGCATCTTAGCCAAAGAACCTAGAAAGGTAGAGGGAAAATTATTTTTCCCTCTTTACACACAGATAGATAGTTACAGATATATATAGTCACACATATCAATACATACAGATCTATGATACGGATAGATATGCATAGATTTGTGTGCTTATAATGTATGCTGTATAAATATATATATATATATATGTCAAAATATATCTAAAATACAGATATGTATGCTTACAAATATACATTGTTCAGTCACTAAGTTATATCTGACTCTTTGCAACCCCATGACTGTAGCACTTCATATATATAAACATGTATGTGATATATACATATTACAAATATATATACACAGACATTAGGTTTTTATGATTTTATTACCAGCTGGAAAATCTTTTCTTTCCTTGTAAGAATAGGCACATTTTAGATGGACTTATGCTACTGGGGATACAGATTATACCTGTAAGGTGCCCGGTTAGGTGTGTTTGTGTGACTAGAAGAAAATAATGTGGGGATTTTGTTTTTATAATTGCAAAATATGGGAGCTTTTCTAATATGATACCAAATTGAAAATTCATAGAAGAAAATGTCACAATATAGGGAAAAACTATGACAAAATAATAAATAACAACCTGAGAAAATTATTTACCAATCATATGTGTGCTCAGTCACTCAGTCATGTCCGACACTTTGTGGCCCCATGGACTGTAGCCCGCCAGGCTTCTCTGTCCATGGGATTCTCCAGGCAAGAGTACTGGCGTGGGTTGCCATTTCCTCCTCCAGGGGATCTTATAGACCCAGCGATTGAATCTGTGTCTCTTGCATTTCCTTCATTGGTAGGTGGATTCTTTACCACTAACATCATATGGGGGAGTCCCACTTATCAATCATAACAGAAACCAAAATCATTTTTCTTAATATATTTACAACCTCAGCTTGTCAAGAATAAATTGGCCAATAACAATATTTAAGTGGACAAACAGGAAGTTCAAAGGAAAGGAAATGCCAATGATTTCAATTTATGAGAAAAAGGCTAATCCATTTCACTCATACTAGAAACACAAATTTAAAATATTGGCAAAGATAAAACAATTTTTTTTTATGTTTTGGATAAGATATGGCATACTTTCCTCCCAAATATTGCTGGTGGAATATGAACTAGTAGAATTTCTATTGATGAAATTTCCAATGTCTACTAAGAATATTAATGTTTATCTGCTTCTATCCAACAATTATACTTCTAATGTTAAGCTAATAAAATAAGGAGACCATCAGAAGGGGCTTTAATGCTTTGGAGGCTTCTGTAAGCAAACAAAAATCTAGGTCTGTAAATGCTTTAAGGTACAAAATTGAAAGCTAAGGACAGCCAATCACAAACAGCCAAGTAGACTTTAAGCTACAGCCAGTCAACAATTTTCTTGCTCTGCTTCAGCCTCTTATGTATAAGTCTCTTCCCAGGCTCTTGGTGGTGGAGTACTCCTAACCACTTCTGGTTTGGCACTACCCAATTCCAATCAAATTTTGCTCAATATTTTTCATATGCTTCAGTTTATCTTTTAATGATACAATTACAATTTTACTGTTGTAAAAACTGTGCACACAAGGAAATATAATCCAGAACATTTTTGTAGTAGAAAAATTTTTTAAATGTCCCAAAGCCCAGTTATGAAGTGAATAACATGATTGTAATACATTTATATTATGTAGTCACTGAAAAAAATGAGGCAGTTTTCATGAGAAATAATGGAAATATTTTCCAAACATATTATTAAGTAAAGAAATTCAAGTTAAAGAATCTATGCATACTGTGTTAACAAGTGTTAAAATATAAAATTAATAAATAATAAACAATATTTACAAATATTGTATGATCTCACTTCTATGTGGAACCTAAAACAAACACAGAAGGAAAAATATGCCACTGCCAAATTCATAGGAAAATGATCAGATTTGTGGTTACTAGGGTTTGGAGTGGGAAGAGATATAATGGCTATAACTAACTCTGATGTATGATAAGTTGTAAAGATGTTAAGAGAGTACATTCTAACAGTTTTCATCACAAAGAGTTTTTTTTCCTTTATTTTTTCTTCTTTCTATGTCTGTTTCAGAAGATGGATGTTATTGAACTTATTCTAGCAATCATTTCATAGCATAAGTAAATAAACCCTCATACTGTATGCCAGAAACTTACACAGTGATGTTGTAAGTTTATTTCTCAATATAATTGTGAAAAACATTAAAAAAATAAATCAGTTTTAGTGTGACTAAGGCACAGTGGTGAGAAAATTACTTTTAGCTATTCTTTTGTTTCATTAAAAAATTTGCCATAAATATATACTATTCACAAAAATTTTAATTAAGAATTTTTCTTCCTAATTATTGCTACTCTGGATATTCCCTCAGAGCCTCTGTCATTTTAATGTTCATTTGTATTTCTAAGGCAACAGAAAAAAGTGAACTATTTCTTAAGCACAGAATCATTTATTAAAATCAAGTGCTTTTCAAAATATGCTTTTCACATTTAATCTTCATAACAGAAAAGAAAAAAGTTGAGGAGAGGTGATGGGGACTGCATAGGCACTGTCATTTCTTGAATGTTCTAGACAGTTTGCATGTTGATTACTTAGTTATCATAAGAGTCCTGCAAAATAGGTCTTATTATGGATACTTTATAAATGACAAGAATAAAGTACAAGATTATTAAAAATCTTTCCCAGTTATCCAAGTATAAAAATATATCAGAATTGTTATTTAAACTCTGGTTTATTTATAAACCCACAATAAAAACTTCAACAACAATAAAACAATGGCAATGAAACAACATTTAGTCTTGGGATATGTCATTATTGTGACTCAGTTTCTACAACTGATAGATATCATGACTTCCCTAAAAGGGTGTGAAGATACTGAGATTCAATTCAATTCCTAGGCAGATTGATAAGAAGTCTGGGATCCCTGAGGAGGAGAGAGGGGTCTGGGGTTCTCAAAGAGGAGATAGGAGTCTGGAATTCTCAAGGCAGGTCACCTGCCTCCTGAGAAATCTGTATGCAAGTCAAGAAGCAACAGTTAGACCCTGACATGGAACAACAGACTGGTTCCAAATTGGAAAAGAAGTATGTCAAAGCTATATGTTGTCACTCTGCTTATTTAACTTATATGCAGAGTACATCATGCAAAAGACCAGACTGGATGAAGCACAAGCTGGAATCAAGATTGCCAGAAGAAATATCAATAACCTCAGATATGCAGATGACACCACATTTATCCAGAAAGTGAAGAGCTAAAGAGCCTCTTGATGAAAGTCAAAAAGGAGAGTGAAAAAGTTGGCTTAAAACTTAACATTCAGAAAACTAAGACATTGGCATCTGATCCATTATTTCATGGCAAATAGACGGGGAAACAATGGAAACAGTGAGAGAATTTATTTATTTGGAATCCTTATGATTCATTTGCAGAATCACTGCAGATGGTGACTGCAGCCATGAAATTAAAAGATGCTTGCTCCTTGGAAGAAAAGCTATGACCAACCTCAACAGCATATTAAAAAGGAGAGACATTACTTTACCAACAAAGTCCATCTGGTGTAAGCTATGGTTTTTTCAGGAGTCATGTAAGGATGTGAGAGTTGGACTATAAAGAAAGCTGAGTGCCGAAGAATGGATGCTTTTAAACTGTGGTGTTGGATAAGATTCTCGAGAGTCCCTTGGACTGCAAGGAGATCAAACCAGTCAATCCTAAAGGAAATCAGCTCTGAATATTCATTGGAATGACTGATGCTGAAGCTGATACTTTGGCCATGTGATGAGAAGAACTGACTCATTTGAAAAGACTGTCCCTTTTTCACTTTAATAAAACTCTGCTAAACAAAAGCTCTTGAGTGATCAAGACCTGTCCCTGGTCCTGAAGCTAAATCTTCTTTTTCAGAGAACATAAATCTGACATTGTTCATCATAAGCTATCAGTATTGTCATTATTCTTGGTCTTAATTTTCCCCTGTGCTTTATTATTGGTTTTAGCTTTCCCTCAGATTCAGTACTGTTTAACTAGTTTTTCTAGGCTTTCAGAATAAGCAATAATTGAGGCAGGTTGGTTGCCATGCTCCATATGCTACTTACGTTTGCTGTGTATTTAGAATCATACATATAACATGTGCTTCCAGGTGGCTCAGTGGTGAAGACTCTGCCTGCCAAGAAGGAGACTTGGGTTTAATCCCTGGGTTGAGAATATCCCCTGGAGAAGGAAATGGGAATCCACTCCTTTCCCAATATTCTTGCCTGGGAAATCCCATGGGGAGAGGAGCCTGGCAGGCTACATTCCATGGGGTTGCAAAAAAGTTAAGACATGATTTAGCAACTTGTGGCTCAGCTGGTAAAGAATCTGCCTGCAATGCAGGGAACCTGGGTTTGGTCCCTGGGTTGGGAAGATCCTCTGGAGAACAGAAAGGATATCCACTTCAGTACTCTGGCCTGGAGAATTCCATGGACTGTATAGTCCATGGGGTTGCAAAGTCTGACATGACTGACTTTCACTTAGCCACTAAACAACAAAACAGAGCATGCCTTGCCTGTAAGACCTTAAAACCTTATTATCTCTTGTCAAGAACACAATTTAGGAAGGAAAGTTTTCAAGCACAAAAATACATGCTCAATTTTCCTCTTCTTTTTCTCATTTCTTCCTGAAGGACTTTCCCCAAAATATAATACTCAGCAAGAGAGGCATCTGGCTGGTTTGAGGATGGATGAGATGGAATAGCCCAGATTAAGAAAAAGTCACAGCAGTCAGTTTGAAGAGGATGTCCGTGTGGGTTAGTGGGAATTGGGCATATAGTGTGGGGCACTGAGTACAGTGAGGAGAATGTCTTTCAGGAGGAGCCGCCTAGTGTGGGGGAGACTGGAACTTCACTGTGGTAAAGCAGTGTCTGCATAAGAAAGCAGCCCATGGTGGGCTGATCAGGTAAGGAAAATATTTATAAAAGTGGATTTCCCAGCAGGGAGTGTCAAAGACAAAGTGAGGTGAAAAGAGTCTGCACCCAGGAGGCAACCCAGAATGGAATGTTGAAGCTCAACAAAAGTTAAAAGAAAGACCTTGTTGAGGTAGGGTGTGGGTGGGTGAGTGGCCTGGCATGAATTGTCAGGCTCCAAGGTGGGTAGGAAGGACATCCCTTCATCAGAGTGTCCAAAGTTTACTATGTATTTACAATCATACAGATAACATGTTCTTCCAGGGGGCTCTGTGGTGAAGAACTTGCTTGCCAAGAAGGAGACTTGGGTTTGATCCCTGGGTGGGGAAAAGCTTTCAGATCACACACAACCTGAAATGAGCATCCCTCTGAGGTGATATGGCACAGCAGGGATAAAGAGGGCCACTTAATAATAAAAGTGACAATTTGTGAAACAGACATAACAATGATCAACGTTTATGTTCCTAATACTTTGAAATATGCAAAGTTTTGAAATACACAAAGCAAAAATTGATAACAGAGACAAACAGTTATCATCAGCAATTTCAACACTAACCTCTCAATAAATGATATAAGTGCTCAGAAAATTATACAGGATATAGAAGATTTGAACAACACCATTAACCAGATTTTCCTAATTGACATCTATACAACATCCCACCTAGATATCAGGAGAATGCACACCTTTTCAAATGTATACAGACTATTTGCCAAGATGGAACATATCTTGACTATAAGAAAAATCTCAACAAATTTAAAATTATTTGAGTCATGTAAAGTAGGCTATTTGATTACAATGCAATTAAATTAGAAATCAATTGAAAAAAGGATCTCTGAAAAATTTCCCAGTACTTGGAAACAAACTAACACACATCCAAATAATTAATGGGTCAAAGAAGAAACCAAGAGAAAAATAAAATTTTTGAACTGAGAAACAAAACAAAAACAGAATGCATGTTAAAAATTATGGTAAGCCACTAAACCAGTCCTTGGAGTTGGCGGTGAAATTTATAAAACAGCACCAAGTGTCTATATTAGAAAATTTTAAAAAGGTCTCAAATCAATGACTTCAGATTATACCTTAAGAAGCTAAAAAGAAAAAAAATGTAATATGAAATAAGTAGATGAAAGGAGAAACAATGGTCAGATAGGAAATAAATAAAATAGAAACCATAAAAATTTTTAAGGAAAAATCAATACAATGATTTTTTGAGAGTATCAAAAATTGATAAAGTTCTAGCCAGAATGATCAGAAAGAAAAAAGACACAAATTGCCAGAATTAGGAATCAGAGCTGTAACATCACTATAGACTAACAGAGATTAACAGAATAATGATGAATGCAATAATAATTAAATTTCTAAACAAATTTATGACAAGAAATTTAACATCTTGGATGGAATAAAAAACCTGAAATATAAAAACTTATAAATTTCACTCAAGATGTAATAGTTAACATAAACACCCATATATATAGTAAACAAACTAATCTGATAGGTAAAAACTTTCCCAGAATGAAAATTACAGGTCCAGGTAGATTCATTGGTTAGTTTTACCAATCATTTTTTTAAAAATAGCAATTCTACACAAACTCTTTTGGAAAATTAGAGAGGAATGAAATTTCTGAAAGAATTCTAGGAGACCAGTCTCATGTTAATACACAAATTAAGCATAAACATTCCAAGAGAAAAGCTGCAAAACAATCTCTCATGAAAATATCAATAGAAGCAACATTTCTAACTAAAGTTTTAGAAAATGAGATTCAACAATATATAAAAAAAATTAAAATAACACAACAAAGGTTTGTTCCAGGAATGCAAAGTTAATTTAATATTTTAACATTATTTATTGTAATTTGCCATATTAGCAAATTAAAAAAGAAAACCCATATATTATCTCAACATACATGGGGAAAAAACCATCTGATGGAATTTAACAATCACTCCTCATAAAAGTCTCAGCAGATTAGCAATAGAAGGGAACATCCTCAATCTGAAAAAGGGCATCTACAAAAAGCCCACAGTTAACACCATAATTAATGGTAAAAATGGATTCTTTTTCCCTAAGAATGAGAACAAATCAACGTTATTTATTCTCAAAAATTCAATTCAGCATTACTATACTGAAGGATCTAGCGGGAGGAGTAAAGCAAGAATTAACAGGAAGCCATACTGCTCTGGTAAAGAATCTGCCTGCCGATTTGGGAGACTCAAATTTCCTTCCTGGAGCAGGAAATGGCACAACATGCTCCAGTATTCTTGCCTGCAGAATCTCTTGGACAGAAGAGCCTGGTGGACTACAACCCATGGGGTTGCAAAGAGTCACACACTACTGAACACGAAGAACACACGCACACATAGCTGCAAAAATAGCAAAGCTGAATCGGTCTTTATTCATAGATGACATAATTATCTGTGTATAAAATCTGATTAAGAAATTAAAAAGCTGAATTAGGAAATTAATAATGATCTTCAACAAGATCAATGTAAAATATCGATTGCGTTTCTATATACTACAATAGATAAAATAAATTGAAATAAAATTTCAATTCACTCTGCCATCAAATAATATAAAATATTTAGAAATAAATCTGACAAATATGTAAAATTATAAAGTATTGCTGAGAGAAATTTTAAAAGCCTAAAAATGAGAGTGATAAAGTAATTATAAGTTAAAAGAACCAGTACTAATATGTCAGTTCTCTCCTAAATGATCAGTAGATTGAACACAATTTCAATTTGACTTTTTTTCTTAGAAATTAAAAAAATAAAAGCGTACTTTTAAAAATTCATTAAGTCAAAAGTCCTAGAACAGCCAATAAAATTTTAAGGAAGGACAGAGTTAGAGAATTAATATTGCCTGATTTCATGACGATTGTAAAGCTCCAGTGTGGTAACAGTGTTGAGATACAAATAGGAGATCAAGGAACTTAACAGCTCAGAAATAGTGTGGACAATTGATTTACAAAATGAGAAAGGTACTTCAGTAGAAAAAGGGTAATCTTTACAACAAACATGACTTAAAATTGGATCTATTCATATTTTAAAAACCTTTGTGTTCCATCTCACACTGTACACAAACATTAGCTCAAAATAGATTATAGATCTAAATTTAAAACATAAAACTATGGATATTATAGAATTAAACATGGGAACCTGGGAGATAAAATTGAGGCTTTGAATTAGGTAAAGGTTTCTTATATAAGTCACCAAAAGCATGATCCATAAAAAAACAAATAGCTAAATTGGTATCCATAAAAATTAAAAGCTTATGGTCTTCAAAATTGTTGAGAGAATAAAAAGAAGATACACACTGGCAGAAAATATTTACAAACCATATGTCTGATAAAAGATAGATTCAGAATATATAAAGAACTCTCAAGCCTCAATAATAGGAACATAAACAACCCATTTAAAAATGAGCAAGTGATTTGAACAGAAGGTTCACTAAAGAAGACGAACAATGACTTACAAGCACAATAAATGTATTCAATATCATTAGCCCCCTGAGAAACAGCAAACCACAATGAGACACAGCTATACATCTTTCCCAGTGAATAGAATTAAAAAGACTCATCATATCAAGTGTCAGGATTTGGAGGAAATGACTACTAGTGGAATTATAAAATAGTACAACCATTTTGAAAACAGTTAGATATATAAAAAATTTTCTTTAATGTATCTATCTTCTAATTCAGTCATTTCACTCTTAGAGAAACAAAAGCATATGTCCATTAAAATATTCATAGGTCTGTTCATAACAGCTTTATTTGTAATAGTCAAAAGCTGGGAATGAATGAAATATTCATCAACAAGCAAATGCATAAACAAATATCATATTCTACATTTAAAATTAAAGAATTATTGATGCATTCTATAATATGGATGTAACTCAAAATAATTTTCCTAAGAAGACAAAAAAGTATAAATGTATAATTCCATTTATATAAAATTCTAGAAATTTCAACTTAATTCTACAGTGCCTCAGTATTTGCCTAGGAAGGGTTTAGGAGGTCACAAAGGGGAGAGGTCAAAGGAAGTTAGATAACAAAGGAGTATGAGGTAACTTTGGAGGGGGGTGATATAAATGTTTATTATTTTGACTGTGATTGTTTTACTAATATGTGTATATGTTAAAACATACACTTCATGTACAGTTTACTGCATGTGAATTGGAGGTAAATCAGTTAATCATTTTTAGGACAATGAGAGAAACTAAATGAGGGTCTGGTGATCAGATGATAGTAGAGCGTCAGTATTAATTTCCTTTTTTTTTTTGATGTCTGTTTGGAAATCTTTAACTACCTGATATGAAGCGCTAACTCACTGAAAAAGACCCTGATGCTGGGAAAGACTGAGGACAGGAAGAGAAGGGGGCGACAAAGGATGAGATGGTTGGATGGCATCACCAACTCAATGGACATGAGTTTGAGCAAGCTCCGAGAGAGAGTGAAGGGCAGGGAAGCCTGGCATGCTGCCGTCCATGGGGTTGCAGGCAGTCAGACACAATGAGTGACTGAGCGCACGCGCGCGCGTGTGCGCGCACGCACAGAACAACTATACCCAGAGGGCCTATTATTCCAGGCTTGGATTTTTTAAACTAATTTCCACAGAAAGGAGTTTTCTTCTCTTTCCAACTTTACCTTCAATTTACTTGCAGCAGCAAGAAGGGGCAGATGATAGCTTGAGGGCAAGTTGTGTACAAAAGCAAGAGCAAAGAGAAAAGCAGACTGTGGTCAAGTCATTTAGCAAAAGGATAAACTCATACTCCCTTAAGCTGTAGGTTTTCTTTTTTTTTTTTTTTTAATAATAATCACCCTGAGTCATCCTGAAAATGTTAACTTATGTTCTACAAAGAGAATATTTTCCCTGTGGCTCCTCCTTAGTATCAGGCATGGTGAGATAGATCTATAGATATAGACATAGATACATAGATGAATATAGATACAGATATATCTCTTTGGCTAAATTTTGTTGTGGATTTTTCATAGTTTCAAAATCTATACTATATTGCTAGGTTTTTACCTTTTACCAGTTATGTTTATTCTTTTCTATTCTTTATCTCCAAATCTTTTTTAAAATTTCACCTAACGAATGTTATGGCCCTTTAATGGGCCGGGGCTTGGGGGTACAGAGTCGATGATAAGAAAATAAAGGAAGAGAGAAAGGCGAGAAAGAGACCCAATCAAAAAGTGGGCCAAAGAACTAAACAGACATTTCTCCAAAGAAGACATAAAAATGGCTAACAAACACATGAAAAGATGCTCAACATCACTCATCAGAGAAATGCAAATCAAAACCACAATGAGGTACCACTTTACACCAGTCAGAAGCTGCCATCCAAACGTCTACAAGTAATAAATGCTGGAGAGGATGTGGAGAAAATGGAACCCTCTTACACTGTTGGTGGGAATGCAAACTAGTACAGCCACTATGGAAAACAGTGTGGAGATTCCTTAAAAAACGGGAACTAGAACTGCCATATGACCCAGCAATCCCACTGCTGGGCATACACACCGAGGAAACCAGAATTGAAAGAGACACGTGTACCCCAGTGTTCATCGCCGCACTGTTTACAATAGCCAGGACATGGAAGCAACCTAGATGTCCATCAGCAGACGAATGGATAAGAAAGCTGTGGTAGATATACACAATGGAATATTACTCAGCCATTAAAAAGAACACATTTGAATCAGTACTAATGAGGTAGATGAAACTGGAGCCTATTACACAGAGTGAAGTAAGCCAGAAGGAAAAACAACAATACAGTATACTAATGCATATATATGGAATTAAGAAAGATGGCAACGATATTCTTGTATGTGAGACAGCAAAAGAGAGGCAGATGTATAGAACAGTCTTTTGGACTCTATGGGAGAGGGCAAAAGTGGGATGATATGGGAGAACGGCATTGAAACATATAGATTAGCATATGTGAAGTGAATCACCAACCCAGGTTAGATGCATGACACAGGGTGCTCAGGGCTGGTGCATCAAGATGACCTAGAGGGATGGAATCAGGAGGGAGGTGGGGGAGGGGATTCTGGAAGGGGAACACATGTATACCCATGGAGGATTCATGTCAATGTATGGCAAAACCAACACAATAATGTAAAGAAAAAAGTCTTTCCTGAATTTGTTACAATAAAAAAAGGGGGGGGAGAAATGAACAGAGACGTGGGGACCAAGACTCTGATGGAGTAAAGGCATTTATTCAACATAATGTGGGCATATATATATACACTATCTTACAAGATAGCCTTTTCAGCAAAGATAAAGGTCAAAAATCTTATAACTTATCCAGGAAACATAAGGCTAGAATCCATCTCAAAGAGAGGGAGCTGTAAAACTCACTTTCTGTAACAGAAAGGGAAGAAGGCCGTAAATAGTTACTTTTGCTTTAATAATGTATGCATCCCTTAGCTCCCCCTCCCCAGAAGTTTGCTTCTCCACTCATCTCTGAATATTCAGGGATTAATAAGGGACATCAGAAAACTGCACACAGGAAGCCTCCTGCCAAATGTTCCCTGACAAAAGAACAGTTTATCTCTTTTGTTTCTTATCTCTGAATATTCTACCTCTCAGAGCTCATATTCTAGTCACAAGTAGATTATTAGGTCTTTCTCAAAGCAAAGAGTCATCCTTAAAGGAAACTCAGTACCAGCTATTAAAATATGTGTGTACATATCTAAAATATGACATTGTGCACACACATTTTTACTCACCTCCTAATTTCTTTATACAATAATTATTCATACAATTATAACTATTTTGTAAGATTCCTATCCAAGAGACTTAAACACATAACCATTGTTATTTTATCCTTCAAATAACCACAAGATTTCTCCTTAATTATTTTTATTTATATAAACATGTTTTTCTTGGGGCACTGGAGGTGCTGAATAACTCCTATTCTAGAGCAAAGTGCCATGTGTCAGGCTGCAGATCAAGGCCACCTAACAATTGTTCTTAGTAGAAATAGGAACTTAAATACCAAGGGAGAAACAGTGGAAGGCTAGCCTCATGGCTTACATGTTCTTAAAGCACAAAAAGCTAAGAATAAAATGTAAAAATATTGCCTCTTACTGGAAAGCGTGTAGTTACTGGTCAGATAAAAGTCTATATGCAAAAGGTATTTTACAGTGAATTTACTTACTCCAAAACACTCATCCAAAATGAGAATTATCTGTATGTGTTTTTAAATGTTTTTTTTTAATGAAAATTTCTAGTACTAAACTCTGACATGAGAAAACAAGAGACCTCATGAAAGAAAATCAATTAGACACAAAAAGTCTAGATTAATTTTCTCCTCTGCTCCTTTTGACACTTTACAAAAGCAATGGAAAATGAGACTCTAAGCTAAGACTCTGACCCTGTGCTACAGTAGGTCTATCATTAATCAATTCTATATACTGCAATGAGTATCTGACAGTCTCAAATTTTAAAATTTTTAAAAATGTTATTTTTAATTGGAGGATAATTACTTTACCACATTGTGATTGTTTCTGTCATACTTCAACATGAATCAGCTACAGGCATACACATGTCCCCTCCCTCTTAAACCTCCCTCCTACCTACCTCACTCCTCATCCCTCCCCTCTAGGTTGTCACAGAGCAACAGCTTTGGGTTCCCTGCATCATACAGCAAATTCCCACTGGATATCTATTTTACATATGGTAATGTACATCTTTCAGTACTACTCTCTCAAGTCAACCCACCCTCTCCCTCCCCACTGTGACCAACAGTCTGTTTCCTATGTCTGCCTGTCCTTTGCTGCCCTACAAATAGGACCATCAGTACCATCTTTCTAGATTCTACGCATATGCACTAATATACAATATTTGTCTTTCCCGCTCTGACTCACTTCACTCCATATGGTAGGCTCTAGGTTCATCTACCTCATTAGAACTGACTCACATGCACTTCTATTTATAGCTGAGTAATATTCTGCCATGTGTATGTACCATAACTTATTTATCCATTCATCTGTCAGTGGATATCTAGACTGCTTCCACGTTCTAGCATTGTAAATCGTTCTGCTGTGAACATTGGGGTACATGTGTCTTTCTCAATTACAGTTTCCTGAGGGTATATGCCCTCTAGTGAGATGGCTGGGTCAGATGGTAGTTTTATTCCTAACTTTTTAAAGGAATTTTCATACTGTTCTCCATAGTGGCTGTATTAATTTGCATTCCCAACAACAGTACAAGAGTGTTCCCTTTTCTCCACACCCTCCCCCAGCATTTATTGTTTGTAGACATTTTGATGATGGCCATTCTGACCAGTGTGAAATAATATGTCACTGTAGTTTTGATTTGTACATTAAAATATTTTTACATTAAAAGTAAGGTCTTTTTCATTCACCTCAACATCATTATTACTGCTTGACAAAGTTCTGGGGACCTGGATTAATTTAGTGTATGGGAAATCCCATAACTATTCTAGTCTCCCAAGGTTCCATTTAATTCATAGTGGAAGTCTTAATATAAAGGAATTTTTAAGACCTTGTGGGAGATCTTTTCATTAGAAAATATTATTTTTTGAATTTCAACTTCTGGTATGATATCCAATCCAATTTAACTATTATAATTTGATGACATATTGTTAATGAGAGTCTCATAAAATGAAGGGGTTAACCTTTAAAATAAGTGGACTATGTCTTTTCATCTATATTTTAATTAGGTCATGGTGTAAAATATGTTTCCTAATTAGTAAATTTAAAAAATTCTGCTAGTAACTTCCTTATTTGTTTTATCTGTGTATATAAATAAAACAAAAATATAAAAATTAAGGCTGTCACATCATGTTAAGTCTGCTCCAAAACTATGATAATTTTTTCATCTATTAAATGACTACCATACAAATTTAAACTTTTTTTGTTCTAGTTCAGTGAAAAGAGCCACTGATAATTTGACAGGAATTGTACTGAATCTGTAGACTGACTTGGGAAGTATAGACATTATAACAATATTGATTCTTCCAATCCAAGAACACAGTATATCTTTTCACCTGTTTGTGTCAACTGTAGTTTCTTTAACCAGTGTCCTATAGTTTTCAAAGCACAGGTCTTTTGCCTCCTTTGGCGAGTTTATTCCTAGATATTTTGTTCTTTTTGATGTGATGGTAAGCATGATTGTTTCCTTAACTTCTCATTTTGATCTTTCCTCACTTGTGTATAGAAATACAACAAATTTCTGTGCATTAATTTTGCATCCTGCAACTTTATTAAATTCATTGATGAGTTCTAGTAGACTTCAAATAGTCAAAGAAAACTTAAGAAGGAAAACAAAGCTGGAGAATCAGGCTTCCAGTCTTCAGACTATGCTACAAAATTATAGTAAGCAAAACAGTATGATAGTGGCACACAAACAGAAATATAGATCAATGGGACAGGATAGAAAGCCCCAAAATAAACCCATGCACTTTTTATCATAAATGGATGTTGAATTTTGTCAAAGGCTTTCTCTGCATCTATTGAGATAATCATGTGATTTTTATTTTTCAATTTGTTAATGTGGTGTATTACATTGATTGATTTGCGAATATTGAAGAATCCTTGCATCCCTGGGATAAAGCCTATTTGATCATGATGTATGATTTTTTTTAATGTGTTGTTGGATTCTTTTTGCTAGAATTTTGTTCAGGATTTTTGCCTCTAAGTTCATCAGTGATATTGGCCTGTAGTTTTCTTTTTTTGTGGCATCTTTGTTGGGTTTTGGAATTAGGGTGATGGTGGCCTCATAGAATGAGTTTGGAAGTTTACCTTCCTCTGCAATTTTCTGGAAGAGTTTGAGTAGAATAGGTGTTAGCTCTTCTCTAAATTTTTGGTAGAATTCAGCTGTGAAGCCATCTGGTCCTGGGCTTTTGTTTTTTGGAAGATTTCTGATTACGGTTTCAATTTCCATGCTTGTGATGGGTCTATTAATATTATCTATCTCTTCCTGGTTTAGTCTTGGAAAGTTGTACTTTTCTAGGAAT